>CM046474.1:29462883-29587580 GCA_025506415.1 Flaveria robusta | reverse complement strand
GGTGGTGTGAACCAGGAGAAATTGCTGCAAGAGAAACATTGATGGGAAACAAGAATGGTTCTTAACTACTAGATTAAAAAAACTACTCTGCAGATAGGAATAACCCATTGAAAACCAATGGGCTTTCTGGCTTTCTCCCATATTGCATTTTGGGCAGATTTCAGCCCAACGTTGTGCTCTAGAGGCACGTAAAGTACGCAAAGTAATCCACAGGTATGCAGCATATGAAATCTTTTCTGGTGTTATTTGGATTTTATTCTAATACCAGTTCCATAATCTGTGTGAAATGAAGGCAGTTGATGCATTCTTGGAGGAACTGATCGTGCGCAGGGAACTTTCTGATAACTTTTGCTATTACCAGCCTCATTATGATTCGTTGCAGGGTGCATGGGACTGGGCTCGTGTACACTTACAGAACATGCTTTAGATAAACGCGAACATATATACACGTTAGTGCGTTGCATTTGCTTTTACCTTTCTTTAATGTTTGAATGATTGATGATTGATCATTGACACATGATGCATCATATGCAGGAAGGAGCAGCTGGAGAAAGCACAAACTGCAGATCCTGTAAACTGTTACTTTTCTTGATCAATATTTGGTCAGTCTTTTATAATTCTTAACAAGTTTGTGAGACTTATAAATGGATTGTTGCTCTACTTTCAGCTTTGGAATGCTTCTCAGTTAGAGAGGTTCATTATGGAAAGATGCATGGTTTTATGCGGTAAGTAGCCTTTTTTGCATGGTTCATCAGGGTATGCAGGTGGTCTTTTTAGCGATTCTTTAATGTTTTAATATTGTGGTTCCCATTTATATGGTCTGATTGTGGGGCTCATTGAAAGAGGGTTTGTAATATATCACCAACCAGTATTGTCCACTTGCTCATGAGGAGCTCACATAATGTTTTTGGTAAAAAGTGCAAACTCCCTAGATAGTTACCTGTCTTGAATTGCTTACACAAGCATTCTAATTGTAGAGTTCTCCTCTAATTATAGTCAATGCGGCCTAAAGCACGTTGGTGGTATTTGAGGATAGACATTCCTTATATCCCAAGATCTCATGTGGACGTGATGTGGATTTGCATAAAGTCTCGCACATAAAATGGGAAATATAGATTCTCCTTTGTATAGCATCTTATGGAATATTAAGTAAGTTTTGTTTTAATTGGTATTAACATGATGACAGTATGTATTGGGCCAAAAAGATCCTTGAATGGATGAGTAGCCCGCAAGAAGCTCTCGCAATAGCCATCTATTTGAACGACAAGGTACTTGATTAATCGTCAAGGCAATCACTATTTCTTGGTCTTTGCTGACATCTGACTACATATGTAAATGACTTCAATCTTTTAACAGTATCATATTGATGGGAGAGATCCAAATGGATATGTTGGTTGTATGTGGTCAATTTGTGGGTACATGACCAGGTCTGTATAGTTGCATTTTTCTTCTTTATTATTTATTTATTATAAAAAAATCCAGATCCATCAGTCTATATCATTTCCACCTTTCTGAGTTTCTGCATTCTTCATTTTGTTATAGGGTTGGAAAGAGAGACCCGTGTTCGGGAAGATACGTTACATGAACTATGCAGGTTGCAAGAGGAAATTCGAGTTGATGGATATATAGCATATGTGAAGAGGTTAGTAGGAGATATCAAGAAACGAAAAGCAGAAACCTTGCTTGATAATAAAGCCAAACAGGTTATGAATATTTGAAACTTGCGTACCAAGTAACTACCTTGGTTCTGACATTCGATCTAACACCCCAGTTACTGCAGTCTGTAATATGCCGTTTAATTACTAGATGATTTTTTGTTTGTTTTTAAAATTTTAGTATGTTTTGGTATAATTAGTTATAGACCACATGAACAATCATAACACCAAAAAATGATTGATTTATTTCAACACCACAATTTTTTTAAATGGTTTAATGTTTATGCAAACCTAGTTGGAGGCAATGAATGCAAGAGTTTTACATCAATGATCTATAACTTAATTAGCAGAAATAATATAAATAATTGAGAACCTGGAACTATGGTGGGAAAAACAGTTTTTAGGATACATTCAATCTCTAGATATCAAGATCATCCAACGACTTCGGTTTCTGCAGCATCAGTTTCATTCTCATTCTTGTTTCATTTTCGCTCTCAGTTGGAGTCAGCGACTTCAGTTTCTGCAAAAAGAAAAAAGAAGAAAGAGATGCTTTCAATTGAGTTGCTATTTTATTTCATTAAAACAAATAAAAATAAATAAGTTAATAAACAAATACATAATCACATACTACCTCAACAAACTGGGCAGGATCATCAAGACTAGATGAACCTAGAATGATTTCTCTCCTCAAATTTGTTGTTAATTTGTGACAAGCACGCAACTGAAAGAAATGAAAATGTCAAAAAATACAAAATATATGGTTTTGATAGCACTTATGATTTCCAACAAAATAAATAACTATTCTTACTTCTGATCTAGTTGCCCCACCGACGATAAAAACAAAAATACGTTTACCCATCTTCTTATACTCACTAGTCGTGCGCCTAAGAACTGAATCACTACATGCAAAGATTAGAAGTTAACATCTCTTTTAGTAACAATAAACAATCAGAATTATATAATGATATAGATACACATACCTTGAATAGCCATCATCAGATGGGCGGGGCCTAAATGATCGCCTAGATCTCATTGAGTGAGCAGAAGGAGTATCAAGTACACGTGCTGACACAGAATGTGAAGCCCCATGAAAATTTGGGCTTGGATCATTCATACATGGGTATTCATTCACAGGTAATTCATTTCTGCTAAGTTTTTCAATCAGTTCCTGGAAAGTTATTTATTTAGTAAATTTATTAATAATATGTGTTTTCTTGGAAACTAGTCTCTCTCTATGTACCTCAATCATGGGATAAAAGCGTGACAACTGCCAAGTAGCTTCTTCACCTGGGGATCTTTCTAATACCATTCTTCTTCTTCTGAGCTCATATTAAAACAAAAGTCAACAAACCATAGAATTAGTATGACCCATTCGGGTAAATGGGTTAATTTGGGAAATACTCTACTTCAAGTAAGATTTAAAAATTCATAATCAACGTAATAATGTAGTTTATAATCATATTTAAAACATTATATATAATGTTCATAAACAAAACAAAAAAAGTGTTTGCAGGTCAGTCAAGCCAGATTCGACCTGTTCTACAGCTTGTACAGCTGTGAAGTAACTTTCAGAGGCTCAGTCTTAGTTATTTACAGTAATTACCTTCCTAGTTAGTCTTGTATCCTGTGCATATGTACACGACCTTATTGTTCGGTGGTAAGCATGCCTAATTACCTTCCTAGTATGGTTTTGTATCCTGTGTATATATACGCGACCTTATTGGTCAATAGTAAACACAAAAATATTCCATTTCTTTTTGACTTCAGAGTTCAGACGAAAACCCGGCTGTCCATTTTGCCACCTCTACATAGAATGATGTATATACCTTATTGGAGCTATAATAGTTTCTGGTGCTGCCTCAGAAAATCTCATATTATAAACAGCATTCATGTCATCAGGAGATAGGTCTGCTAACTGAAAAGGCAAGAAATGTCAAATAATCTACAAATAATAATATAGAAGTTAATTAGTTAAATGATGAAGAAAATCCTTACCTCCATTAATTTTGTAAGTTCGTCACTCTCAAATTTCTCAGGATGAGCGGCTGCATAGATCATTAATAATCTCACCTTATATTCATATGTTACATCCTGTATGAATACACAACCTAAACTAGTAAGAATATGAAGCCATAAAGACAGACCACACACATTGACACACATGCACATTCATAGCATTTTCTCACCGTTTGTTCTGTAAGAAATTTAATGACATCCTTGATTCCTGCATCTCCAAATGCAAGGTCCTGCTCTAGTTGCCCTAAATCTCTAAGTCCTGTCTCCCGAATAATACTATTAATCTTCCCAGCAATCTAGTTTAATCAACCAGGTACTATGTCAGCTTAGATTAAATTTTCCTACCTTCTTTGTTATCTATGGAAAAATTTTATAAATGTTTTTTTTTAAAAAGAATGATATTATTTAAGTACACATATATGAAGTATCTTATAGACTTACACCAACATGGACGGATAATCTATCCATTTGTTCATTATATTGTGGCAAGGCTTGAACCATCTTTTGCAAGTCACGAGTAGTTACCTGACCTCCATCTCTACACAGTACAAAGAAAAATCAAAGGAGGATAACAAATATAGGTTTAAAAAACAGTTTACATGCATATAAAGGTAAAAATAAAGATTGATTTATAAAACATATAAATATATAAAGCCTGGTTTCAAAAACAGGGATATGTAAACTTACCTTGAACCTTGATGCATCTGTGCAGCTTTATTTTTAACACAAAGTTTGTCATTTTGTCATGCAACCGTTCACTAGCCTGACAAGTGACCATTGATTAAAAAATCATGTTATTTTTTTTTCCTTAAAAAATTGGAGTATAGTGCTGACTAGACATACATCTGCTATGTGTGAATGGCGAAGCTCTAACCATACTGGATCATGTTCCTCAAGAAGGACCTCTTTCTTGTCATAACCACCTGTTTTGCTTGGAACCTAAGCAGGAAAATTACTTGACATATAATAGCAAAAGAAGGCTAAACATAGTCAACGTTTCTTAGAGGTGGCAATTTCGACCCATTGCTTATGAATGGGTCGATTTGGGTTATTTTTAAGCTCAAACGGGCCAAATAGGTTGAAGTTGTTAGAAGTGTATTTTAATGCATACAACCTCTTAACTTGTTTTATTCCAAGATTAAGATTTAAGTTGTAATAACTTTGTTTTGTAATTAATGCATTAACTATTTATCAGATAAATTTGACGAAAATTTGTTTTCAGGTCAGCCTAACCCAACCTGTACTAAAAGGTGACCTATTTTGACCTTAACCATGTTACCTGACCCATCCATATTGCCACCTCTAGTTCTTAGGACAATTGTAGACTAACCTCATGAACATATTTATTCCCTTCCATTTCTAGTAAATCATGGCACATGGCATCATACGTCCATTCATGAATAATAGGTGCAATCTAGAAGGGAAAGTTAGAGAACAAATTAAATATGAAAAAATAAGGCCAAAAGAAAACTAATATATCTAGCAAAACCTGGTCTATTGATCTATCTAAGATGAGCAATTCGCATGTTTCAATCTGTGGAAAGTTGTTGAGAGTTTTGTATTTCATAAGGCAATTCCAAACAGCAGCAGCAAGTTTGTTGGGATTAAATCACAAAATGTTGTCATTGTGGTAGGATCAAGTGATTTGGCAGCTCTGTAACGTACAAAGGGGAATTCCTGAAGAATATAAACTTATAAGCTACAAGTTTAATAAAAAAAAGAAGTAAATAAAGCATATTACATACCAACATTGAAGCAAAAACGGTTGCAATACGATTAGCCATTGCAGTCAAACATTCATCTCCATTTCGGCTTATTTCTTCATCCCCATAAAGTTCTTCCAGGGCCTTCCATGATCAGTGATAAAACACTGTATACAATAACTTTGACTAGTCAAAACCGCTTTTAATTATATGTGCCGGCAGAAATTACAAGAACAATATCAGTATTCATGCCAAGCCAATGAAATACCATAATTAACTGAAATAAAGTATATTAACCAGCTTATATAATCAAATTATATACCTGGCTATCAACGGCAAAGTACTCCAAGTTCATCTGTAAATTCCTCTAAAAAATCAATATAATGACGTTTATATGTGATAAAGAAACCTTGTTTAAGGAATTGTTCTAACCTCTTCATCGCGCGCAAGCGAGGTTTTATTGTTGGCTCCTTTTTATGTCAGCAACCAATTCTTTTGTAACAGTTGAACTGAAGTAGACGTATGCACTGAAAGGAGAAAAATCAAAGGAACCCCAGAAAAATGAATTATAATATTCTAAGGTGAAATATAAACAAACTGAAAAATAGAAAGATTAAAAATATTCTCTTTAACATACTCTCTATATAGATGCGATTTTCCAGCCATGTCAGATAACAGCATGGCAACACTGCATTTCAACAAAAGCATAAGGAACTAAAGATAAATGAATAGCAGTTATTGATATTAGAATAATAATATATTAATTACTTCTTTTGTTGGCTGGATAAAATACACTGCATCTAAATGGGCAGTGGCTGTCTTCGCTTGTTTATGTCTTCCACCACTGCAGGGAAAATAAACATGTTCACTTCTACAGATTACAACATGCCCATGACTCATGAGGCATGTGACAATATCATTCTCATCATCATTAAGCCACAATTATGAATTATGGCATTTAAAAGATAATGCAATAATGCCTTTGTTTCAGTGATAGAGCAGGCAAAATCTTAAATTTGTACACTATATTCAGATGAAGAGTACCTTCAGTGGTACTAACAGTCTAACATATAGATGAAATGCATTTTTTTGGATTTTAACAAGGAATTCAGAGTAAAACCGTTATGTAAGATTAAGAACCAAGGAATTCACATTTTATCAGATTGGCCTTTGTATCTTACATGAAATCCCTTCTTCTGTTAATTCAGCCATCTTGCATAAGTGTGACATGATTCTAACAGTAACTTTGTCCATTATGAGTACCTATAAAACCGTGTGTCAATAAGAGAAAGAAAAAAAAAAGATTGACATAACTGATTCAATAAGAGAAAAGAAAAGGTGTCATAACATATTACTATTCCATGGTTACAAACAATGATAATCAGATATTCCAAAACATAACTAGAAAATATTAGGACTGTTTAAACTTCAAATCACCGCCACTAGAAGTTGTGACATATACCTTCCAAATTGATTTCGAGTCCGGTCTTTTTGCTGATCTGATCATTTCATATAATAATCCTGCACAGTGTAGGGAAAATAGTGATTAGAATAGATAAGATATCATCAAAATTTAAGCAAATGAGAAGGAAAACAGTTAGTTGTAACTGTACTTCGATACTATAGAACAAAATCTAACAGTTAAAGACAAGAGGTTAAGGTCAAAGAATAACAAGTCTGAAATCTATAGATTTGAACGTTCTAAAGTTTAACCTTAA
The DNA here is from genome assembly GCA_025506415.1 of Flaveria robusta. Lineage (NCBI taxonomy): Eukaryota > Viridiplantae > Streptophyta > Magnoliopsida > Asterales > Asteraceae > Flaveria > Flaveria robusta. Next base: position 29,580,488 of record CM046474.1, on the reverse strand, counting down.
GCGTTGGTAACTACATGGTTTTCTAATCATATCAGAAGAAGGGGTTAAATAATTACTGGAATGAATAAATAACTAAAAGATAACAGCAAATTTGTGTCTAAGTCGTAGTTTGGCTTGCTAACTAGTTGTGTCATTGTGAGTGATTGTGATGACTGAAAAATGTTGCAACTTGCAATTCACTAGATTAAATGAGCATCATTGCTCTTCTAAAATTTCATGCAAATGAATATCACTCGATTTATGATATCTGTCCTTATACAATATCGGAATATCTAAAGACAAAACGAATCCAAACAAAAATCGAAATCAAACTGAAACCTAGAGCTCTACAAACACCATTATCAATTTCAAACAAAGATCAAACACTACCGCATTCACTGAATTAACCTAATCACAACCGCAATTATTTATAATATACGCATAGATACACAACACAATACATATAAGAGTGAAATTGCATATAAAAACTCACGATCATGACTAATTTCTTTGAATTTTTTATGCTCGTTGCCTCCTTGGAACGGTGAATCGAAATCCGACATCGACATATTTGAATGAAAATGCAAACAACTTGAATTGATCGAAGGGGAACCTCGAAATTCAACAGATCGAATGAAAGAGTTGATTAATGGTGAAGAAGAAGGAGAATGAAGGTGAATTAAAGGGGTGGAAATGTCTGACCCGTGGGTAACCCGAATTGCACCAGAAATTTCGTAAAAATATTCTTCGTCTTGAATAACGGTCATAGGGTTGGTTGGTTGGTTCTTTAGAAATTAGAAGGTTTTTCTATACGACAGAAAACGTGTTTTTGGAATTTTTTTAAGTTTTTTGGAATTTTTTTATACGACAGAAAGGTTTTCTGAAAATTCACACATGAAATTCAGATGTGAAAAAAAAAAAAAACTCAATTTAGAAGCAACTTTGTGGGCATGTTTGGGATTGCTTATTTTGGTTGATAATAACTTTTAACAAAAAAGATTTATTAACTTATGATTTTTCAAAAGTAGTTTTTAAAAAAAGTTTGAATTAGCTTATAAACTAAATGTCATAAAATGACCAAAATAAGCGTACTTTTAAAACGATGGGAGTTAATATGAGGTTGTAAAAGGGTATAATAGGAAATTGGACTAAAAGGAGTTTTCAAAAGTTAATAAGTAACTCTCTTCTTACTTTTCAAAACTTATTTTTACCATATATGAAAAGTTAGTTTGAAAAGTTATTTTGAGTTTGCCAAATATTTTTTTTAACTTATTAACTTTTCAGAAGTTAGTAAGTCAAAAATTGGTGCAAAATAAACAATCCCGAACACCCACTGTATTCAAAATTCTAACCATCGAAGGCAATGTCTACCCGTCCCCAAAAATGATTTATTAATTATTTTAGTCAATACCTCTTCTTCTATTGGTTCATGAATTCAAACGCGCAAACATATTTGTTCTTGATTGTATGTACCGAGTTTTATCCAATTTTTTATTCGGATTAAATCCCAAATAACTTAAATCTAAAAGTACAATCACAGCTCTCAGTTTCAGTTTCAGTTTCATGCAGGCATTTGATCATCTAGAAATACGAATCTTACTCATACATATCAAATTTAACAAAATCTTATTGGGTTTGGATTCTTCTCTAGAATTGGAGTGAACGATGCTAAGGTCAGAGCAGAGAATACTAAGAGAGAGGAGGCAACGCTAAAGTTAGATCGAATCTCAAATAGACCTTGTCGGACTAGAGTTGATGCTACCAAAAAAAAAAAGAATGATCTTAATCTGGACTAGTTTTCTACCCGACACTAAGGTTAAAACTGTTAGAAAGAACAACGACAATCCTACGGTTTGAATTAAATCCCAAAGAGATTTTGCAATTTCATCACTCTAATTTCAAACCATAACCCCTTCCTAATTTCATTTCAAATTGATTAATAAATCATAACCATGACAATAATAACGTATTAAAGCTAAATTTAGGTAGCCGTAATCGAATTCTAGAAACCTCTGTTGCGGCTCTCGTACTTCCATCGAGTCCCCAAAACGCCTCCATAAACTCTTCTTTTTCTCGCAACAATCTCTAAATTCCGCTATTTGTCGTTCAAAATCGTTCGATCTTTGCCAAGGTAATCTATCTAGGGTTTTAAAATTCGATTTACGACGTTTTTCTTAGATAATCTGTTGCGGATTTGATAAACGAGAGTTCGATTGGGTTTTAATGTTTGATACTGCTTTTCCTGGGGAATTTTGTGTTTTATGACGTTATGTAATTACGTTGATGAATGTAAAGAAACTGATGTTTGGTTTTGATGATCAGAAATAGGTAAGTGGTATGTTTTAGTAATTAATCTGCTTGTTCAATATGCTAAATTGCAGATCTTATTAGATTAAGAAGCTCGACCATGATGTTTAAATTTGGTAATTTGTCATATTGGTGGTGATCATACCTAATTGATCTTATGATGTTTTCTTTGTGATGTAGTGGTTGAAGATTGATATTTGGTGATGGTTATGCTTTTACTTCAATTTCACTTTTGGTGTTTCAATTGTTTAGTTGGAGCAGCTTTAATTTCACTTGTTTAGTTTAAATGGTTACGATTAACTCTTCTATGACTCTACCTTGAATCTTTGATGATGTTTATTAACATCTGTTTGTAAATGTATATATGTTTAAAGTGCACTTGTGTCCATCAATTTAGAGGTTGGTCGTAGGAAGATCATAATATAGTGCAATTTACAATCAATTTTTGATCTCCAAATGTACTAGTAGCAAATACCAAAATTTACAAGAAATAGTAATTGAGATTGCATTCAATATCTGAGCTTCACTTGTAGAAGAGGTTACGCAATCAATGTATCGTAGTTATGTGAGGATATATTGCTATTGTTAGAAATATCACACATTTGACCTTTGTTACAAGATTAGATCTTTTTACCTCCTACACATTTGATTACACTTTACCCTTCTCCAACAGAGGAAATGAACCGAAAGGAAAAACATGAGAGTTAAAGGGTATATAAGGCCAGAAGACAAAGATGTGAGATACACCCAATGAGTGTCTTTTGTGAGCTTATGCAGTGTGTAACAAATGTGTTTAGAATTTGGAGCCATCAATAAACATTACTAAGTCTTAACTAGATGCCATGAGTGCATACTCTTTCTTCAAGATTCTGGGTTCTTAGTCATAATGCAAGTTTCCTTGCATATTTGTGTAATATGCATTTCTTACATGATTGATTGGGTCTGTATTTGGTCCACAATCTGATGAAGGTATGGATGTTTAAAATTCTTTGAATGGTTGGTATTTCAGGGAGAGTTGAAGAATAAGATGCAAGGTGGGAGAGGAAGTGGTAACCCTTTCTTGGTTTTGGTGACCCTTTGCTAGTTTTGGTGGGATACCTGATCTCTTAGGAGGAAGGGATCCATTTGATGATCCTTTCTTTACACGCCCATTTGGTGGAATATTCTCGTCTGGCCCTTTGGGGAGTCCTTTCATGGACTTTAATCCATTTGGATCAAGCTTCTTTGGTCCAAGAGCAAGCCCTTTCATGGTGAACAAGCACCTAGAATTCATGAAAGTAGACCTTCATTGCCAAATAATTCAAGGGGACCAATTATTGAAGAACTGAACTCGGATGATGAAAAAGAGCAACCTGATGCTGAAGACAGTAAGAACAAGAATTCTGGTGAGCATAGGCCTGAGGTACAACCTACGTTGTGCATCCTGATGATGATATTGAAGGTAAAGTGTGTATCTACTCATTGCCTCTATGAGTACAGCCCTAATATCTTCATGTGTTTAAAATATTTATTGCTCTTAATTGTGATAGCCAATGTTGAAAGTAGAGAGCCAAGCCAGACGCAATTTGGGAATGAGCTGCATCTGATGAATAATACACGCTCAAATCCCCGAGCTCATAGTTTCACCTATCAAAGCTCTACTGTTACATATGGGGGTTCTAATGGAGCATATTATACTTCTTCTATGACCAAAAGGAGCGGTAGTGACGGAGTGAGTTGAAAATACGTAACTTCTTTTATGCTTCTTTTATATTGTTCACAACTCTAATGGCATGTTCTCTTGTGTTTCAGTTCAGATTTGAAGAATATAAAGAGGCTGATTCGGTTACTGGCCAGGCAGCTCATAGGCTTTCAAGGGGAATTCATGACAAAGTAAGTTGCTCACACTTTCTTACATACAACATTGATCCTATGTGATCTGTGGGCTAATAAGTTTATTTTGTGCATCTCACTGGACGAACAAAACTGTTTGTGATGAAAGGGGCATACGGTTACAAGGAATCTGAAATCAGATGGTCAGGTGGATACAATGCAGGTGTTGCACAACATCAATGAAGGTATTTAATATATCTTGTATTTTACAATTACAGTGCATTCAAATGGATATGCAACAGTAAGTATTAATGTGGCTTGGTTTTGTGTGTGTCTCAGATGAACTTGATGGCTTTGAACAGGTTTGGAAAGGAAAAGCTAGGAAACATCTACCTGGCTGGACTGGTGAATCTAGTACACATGAGGGTATGAGCTGCCATTATCCTTTAGTATATTGCCATCTAATAGAGCTAACCAATCAACCAACATGTGTGCGTGCGTGTGTCTTCTGATGTGTTAGGGTTAGGTGAGCCAAGAAGGGGTGGTCGGGCACTTCCATCAACGGAGGAAATAAGGAACCATGGAAGTTCCTCCGGCACACATGTAGGTGTGAGAAGGAGATCAGATGGCGGGGAGCTTGCTCAATCATCAAAGATGAGGAGAGTTTAGTTAAATGGGTTCTTGTAGCTCAAGTTGCAGTCGTGTTTCAAGATATATTCAGATGATATATTTCTAGGGCATGGTTATGGTTTTGGGGTGGTGGAGTTGACTAGCGGTCTATATTTTGTCTACATGATTATCGATAAGTTTCATCGTTAACATCCATGAAGAATAAAAGACCCTTTGTACTTCTATAATATTGGCTGGAGGCATTTAATGTTGTCTTGTTTTGCATATTAAACTGGAAAGTTGGCAGTTTTAAAGTGATTAGTTCATTTTATGTGGAGGATAAGTTAAGGATGATGATGAACCCAACTGATCCACCAATTTCGCTGATTTTAATACATATATAGCAAGGGCTTCAAGTGTTACCATTTCCCATTTGCCATATAGAGCTGCTATGTCAGTTGCATTTATGACTTCTTGCTGGGTGTGCTACTTGTGGTAACATAACTAAACAAGCAAACTAACAATGCAATTAGAGTTTCCATATTGTTCGTCAAAGCATCAATTCCATTTCAAGACTTGAAATCGTTCAATTTACTTGCACAAAACTGAAAAATAAATAACATTGTACATAGAAAAGGAAGTCACAATTTACAAGAGAATCATGGGGCGATGCTTATTGTTGATGTACAAACTTAACAAACTAACAGGAAGCTGCTGGTAATAAATAACAAAAAACTCCACAAAAAGATGCAATAGACTTGTGACCAAGATCACTTGTTTCTCCATAGATTCTTCAAGCAGGAGATACGGAAGAGGGCTGTCACCTTTTGTGGTGGTGCCACCAGGCGGCTGGTTGTCTGGATTGTTAGAATCGTTACTTTCAGGAGTAAGTGGTGGCCGACTGTCATTGCTGGAAGGGCCACCAGCGTTTGACTTTGACCTGTCCCCATTTGAAGCATCACCAGCATCTTCTCTATTATCTTTTGGTTCACTAGAGTCACCACCACCGCTGTCATCATCGTCGTTAGCCTTTGGGATACCTGGAACCAGGTCTTCTCGAGCTTCTACACCAACCCGTCTCAGGTGTAACTGTAACCATGTTCTTTACAACTTTTAGAGACATTTAGTTAATTATGGAATCTTATCGGTATTAGTAGTAATACGTGTTACCTTAAGATGGAGATTAATTTCATCTGGGCGTGAAAGAAACGGAAAATCACCACCGCTTTTGATGTCTGCTCTTCTTGCACCAGGATACCTTTCGCTTACCTCATCTTTGAGTTGTTGTGGGATTGCACATTTGTCGTTTGTCTTTAAGAAAGAAAAAAATTTAACATAAGTGCCATTGTAATAATGAATACAATCAAGATATTCGAACTAATAAATGAACATTGCTACGAGTTACGGAAGCATACGTCAATAATAGTGATCACGGAATCTGAAAGCTTAATGGGTCCAATTGATGCAGCATCACTGGTTAAAGTCAACCTTGAAGCCAAATCCTCCCTTGAGAGGGTCTCAACCTGCATGTTTTGCAACTTTAATTACTTGGTAAAAAAGTTGAATTATGATTCAAAAATATATCCTTCTGTGATCATATTAACACATTTATTACTTGTAAAAATGGAGGATAAAAGTAGTTCAGGTAGGCGAAACCCGGTGATCCACTTAAAAATTATGAAATTATCTATTTGACGCATTACACCTTCCCGCAGATAAAGACTAAAATGGCAAACCAAGAAACACAATGACAAACCACTACGTCATCCTCCCTTTTACTTGGCAGCGTGAGGAACCGGGTAAACAAAGTCACGATTAGAATAATGGTAGTGAGGCCGTGTATATTTGTATTTTAGCAGAGGTAATAACCAACGCAATAAACTTCTTGTTATTAATAGTTCATATATCACCTTTGTGTTTTTAAAGAAATTTAGCAATTCTATTCAAAATCAAGGTACAGGATTTAAGGTAGTAAACTACATCATTAATAGTCATATTGCAGCTACAAACTATCAGAAAAGAGTTAGAAGGTTGTGAATTAAAAATTCTCACCTGCGCGACAACAAAGTCTACAGAATCAGCAATAAAAGGTTCATGTGGACCACTCGGGATTCCTGTTAAAACGTATCTTTTCAGCAGAAAAGAAGGGGTCCAACTAACACTGCAACAAGATGGAAACTAGTTGGTATTCATTTTTAAACTTTCGTTTTACAGGTAGCGAATTGGGTCAGCTGGGTTGGTTAATAGTCAAATCAGCCTAGTCAGGTTAGGCTGGACATGCAAAACTTCTATCATTCATTTTTTTATAATCACTTAATTCTTTAGACATGATTATAAATACTACATTATAACACTAATAACATAACCGTTTTTTAAAAAAGTGATAGGAGGTTTTGTGTATACCGATACACTTTTACTGACTTTTAACCAGTCTTGACCTGAATTTTTTTAGTTAAATTTTTTAAATTAGCTCTTTTGACCCCTTAGAGATAAACATAATCCACACCAACCACTTGTAGATAAAATGCAAGTTAGTGGTTCGATTTTAATAGATTATATCGTATGAGTACATACACAGGAGCCCAAGGCATGGCGGCTGCAAAATATTTGGTCTCCAAAAACGTATTTGAGAGTACCAATGACTTTACTCGCCGTGGTCTGTGCTGTGCAAAAAGAAGTGCTAAAAATCCCCCTAGCGATGTTCCATAAAGATGTATCTGTTACCAAAAGACTTCTAAAAATTAATATGCATGCAAAAATGACAATATAACAATAACAATCATTGTAGTTATAATTATAATAATACTAATAACAGCAACAAAACCAATAGTATACTTGTGTTAATATATATGTTTAACATATATAGTGGCTTGAAATCTTACACGGTGGACATCAATAACATCCAAAAACTTCTCAAAAGCTTGCACCCACTCATTGTTGTTCCATACATGAGGAATATCAATAGAAATCACTCGATAACCCTGAGAAAGAAAAAAAAAATAACAAACATTCAAAAAACATTCTTCCTGATGAGTATGCTTAAATGCAAAAGGTCAAAAAAATTTGCCATCTCAACTAACAATTTCTAATACAATTGTTGTAGAAAAAAAATGAGCATACGTTTAAGGAAAAAGGTAGTAATGCGGATTTATTTTAAAAAATCATGTTTTTTTTATATCCTTAAATATTTATCTTATTTTGAATAAATTCTCAACAGAAATGTAATCATTGGAGCTTCACCTTCATTGATAGTGCCATAATTTGTTTGTAGTAAACATCAGCAGTACCAGCAATGCCAGGAATACATATCAGTGGAGGCACTACTTTAGGACCAAAATCATAATATCTCCATTGCTTTGTGCCAATCTGAAATAAATGTCAAACTAAAAAATATACTAAATGGAAAAGAAGCCCATTTGAAAAATGCTATATGAGGGACTCACCAACACTTTTAAAAGACAAAAAGAAAAAAAAAAATGTCCCATACCATATCTAAAAAGACTTAAAGTATATACTATATAGAACAAAAGTGATTACATCAAATTGCATAACTTGCCTTTTGTTCATTCCTTTTATGCCTAATACTAGAATAGTTAAAAGAGTATCACTTTGCCAGGGATCTCAATGGAAGCGGCCTCACTTTTCTTGCCCCCACCCTACCCTACCCCTCCCAGATCCTACAAACAGTAATGACTATACGTGTGATGTACTGGGTATGTTTGTTTGTTAGCTAAGGGAAGTATACCGTTAACGTCCATATTTATTGTTATTACATCAAAATTGTGAGAAACAAGGAAAAATAAAGGCTAACGTGATATTATATATTATACGTCTATTCAAGACCTATATGGATACCTAAGGATGATTTGAGTTGCTTTTAACAATCACTCACACAAAAGATTAATTCTAAAAATATCAGAATCTGAAGCCAACTACACGTTTTCCTTAACTTCATCACAGCTAAATCCATACCAGAAAGAATAATGCGCTGTTGTTTGAGCCTTTGAGTGAAACCTAGGATTCCTCCAAATACAAGATTGCTAATGTGGCACTGATATACAAACCTAAGTCCTAACACCAATATTTTATATGTATATTATAAAGTTTATTGTCTATGATTGATAGATCCAATTGAAAGGTGCAAATTAGCCCATTTCATCTTATAAATCGATAAAAAAAAGCTCCAATTTAAGTGAGCTTCAAAAACTGCAGAACACCCACATCAAAATTAACTTTCACTGAGACAATACATCGAACAACTGGTGCTCAATAAAAACTGCACATAGGTTTTATCAATCGGTACCCAATTGAACCACTGGTTCAGCGAATTAAGAACATCCATACATGTATAATCAAGTATAAGATCAAAAGAACCATAATCAGAAGAACTCACAGGGATCTTGTGGAGGGGAACCTGCGACTTGAAGTAGATGTAATCACCAGGGGCAGAGAAGCCGCCTTTCATTGCTGATTTTGATGATGATCGTGAAGAAAGTAACTGAATTTGCTGCTCATTAACAAAGATTCAACTCAAGATTTGTTGATCGTGGGTTGATTGTGGGTTTGGTCATCGTTTTTGTTAAGGGGAATCTCGTTTTGTTTCAAATGATTGAGGAAGGAAGAGGTGAACCACGTGATGGGTTCCCCGAATATGAGTGCATCGAGCAGGATGACAGATTAAGGGTTCAACCCGATTTGCACTTATTTGTAGAGTTGACTTTTTTTTTTTTTTTTTAACGACTGGTTAGTAGTTAGTAGTTAGTATCACCAAGTTAGTAATATTCGTCAATGCCAAGGTTTGAACCCTAAACGTAGAGTTGACTCTAAATATATGAATTTATTGGCTTTTATTATCCAATCCCAAAAATACATAGAGGGTTTGATTTTTCTTTTTTATGTTCATTTAAATTTTCTAGTTGGCATTGCATTTTTAATTTTTTTAGAAGAAAACTCACAATTAAAAAAATATTTTAATTTAGTTTGAAACAAATTTGTCTCAAGCGAGACTCGAACTCACGAACTCTCATATGAAGGTTTGATCTAATCTTAGTTGGTGAAAACTGAGACATGTTATTAGGGATGACACTGAGTAAGGCATGAGATGAGTTGTCTCATACCTGATTTATAAAGCTCGTGCCTCGTATATGATCTTGTATAGTTGTATACCTGATATTTAATACTTGTGGGAGATCTATTACTCAATACTTGGTGTCATGGTTACACCTGTGAGTGAGAATGCCGGGTAAATTTATAATCTTATGTGATTAGATTTTACTGGTTAGGATGTCTATCATTTAAAACCTGATCTTAAGTTCGCCTAATAAATTACTTGAAATATTAAATAGTTAAGTACTCTTTAAATAGTTTTAAATTTTAAGTTTCTAATAACTTCAACATACTTTTTAATATAGGTTATATAATATATAATATACTTAAGTTAATGGGCTGGTCGTTCGGGCAAGTGTAGCCTACTCGCCTAACCTGTCCTTAACCCTTGAAACTTTCTAAAATTGATCCCATACCTAATCTCATATGTGTCTCATTACACGTGCCAATATTTAGGGTTTTGAAGTTTTTCATCAAGTATGGTCTTTTTACCGTCCCACATGTAACTCCTGAGCTGAAATTGTCTACACTCACTTAAGGACATTTGTGTAACTTGTGGATTTATAAAGAAGTATCCACACTTTAAGCTTATGACACTAGAGACTCCTTCAACGAGTTCTTGATCTAGTTTCTTTGCTTTGGTTCTTAGAGAGATTTACCATATATGTATCACTCGAGATCCACTAAAGATTGTTTCAATATGGTTGATTAAAACCGAAAAGAAGTTTGTTTGGTGCAAGAAGCTAGATAAAGATTCTTGAGGGTATTTGTATGGTTGTCTTCCTTAAGTTGATCCTCAAACTTTTTGTATCATCATACTCATAAGAGTTATTGTAACATGTCACCTACAAGATCCATAGTAATACTCTCTCACCCATTAGATCGTTGAAGCGTGTTCTTAATCTTATACTTAAGTTATATTAACCATATGCTTAGAATTGAAAATGATCCTTCGTGTAAGGAAACAAGTAGTTATGGGTTATGATTAAATATTTATATATAAAACATTGTTTCCAATATTAACTACTTCATTTAAAAGTTTCATATTATTTTCCTATATATTGCTTCCACAAATTTCTTAATTGATTTTTTGTTTGATACCATCACTTACCATCAACTACTGCTTATAATAAGCATGCAATGCTGTGATCAAGTTGTGAAGGTAGGGTAGACAGGATGTTTCTTGCCGGTTTATGTTTTCTTATATACCTTAATAACGACAATAACATGTGATGATAATAATACCAGCAGCAGTAGTAGTTTGTTTCATTTATCATAAACGGGTAGTAAGATAAAGTAGTTTCGTCAATTTATTACAAACTTTTAGCAAGATAAAGTAAAAATAGTTATATAAATGTAAGTCATGATTATTCAAATTGGTAAATTTTTGAGAGAAGATTATAACTTAATGATTTTTTAAATTTGTTTCTAACAAAGACATAAAATACTAATTTTACAACCTTTTGTCTAATTCGGAATTATTTATAAAAAGTGCTTATGTTTCTAAAGTACACAAAATTAGATAATCCATTATAAAAAAAATACAAAATCTAGTGTTTAAATCTGTTTAGTATTTAAAAAGGACACATTTTGTGAATGATGACTTTATTAAATAATAAATGTGAATTTATAGCTTTGCATCACTACCCTGCTCTAACCTCTAATTAAAAAACACTAAAGACTGCAGTAAGCCCCACCTTCACAAGCTGAAGCTGCTGAGCTGACCACTTTCCACCATCTTTGACCTATTTTCTCTAAAAAGATCACTCTTCTTTATCTTATTTAGTTCCCACCATCTTTTGATCCATTTGTAATGCTGTTCAATATTCATTAATTACAATTCTCCATTTCTTAACTTGTTTATAAATACAAAAAATATTGATATCTAATACGATCTCAAAAGGGTGAACAATATTTAATCATGACTGGTGTATTTGGATGGTTTTGCCATGCGTTATGATAACCTAGCAACTTGAAACATAGTTCTTCATGAACGTACCAAACATGTTAAGATGGACTTTTACTTCGTTTAAGAGGGTATAGTCTAAAGAAGTCTTGACTTTATACATTGAGACCAAAAAGTAGGTATCTTTTTACAAAACCGTTAAGAGCTCAAGAACTATGTTTTTTTAGACGAGTTAGGTGTTCAATCACGCTTCAACTTGAGGGAGAGTAAATGGAAATGCATGGGCGGAGCTAAGGTATCTTGAAGGGGGTCAATTGACCCATTGTATTATGTGATTTATATAGAACGTATAGTGTCAAAGGACCCAATTCTTTTCTCATGGTGACCCCTTATATATTTGTGCGAAAAAAAGGCAACAATCTAAAGAAGATTTTATGTTTGTTGGCCTAGTTTCTAGTCTTGTTATCACCTTTTTTGTTTTTTTTTTTTATTATCCTTCTCGAGCTTTGGCTTTATTATTTACCCTTTTTCCTTCTCTGGTTTGGGATTTTTCTTCAGTAACCCTTATACAAGCAGCCAACATGGATTCATTATCCTCTTTTATCCTAAACTATTCGATTAACAAATGTGTCTTGTTTTGTATGACTAGTTGGATTTTTTTTGTTGATTTTAGATATCTCGGTTTGGTGGTTTATGAATGTTTGGATTCAAATTATTGTCCCCAAAAGGTGAAAATGAGGTGTTAATAATGATGAAAAATAGTTGCATTCATAAACCTAATTTGTTGTAACAAATTCACATGAGGTGTTAATACAACCAATTTGTTAGGAAAACCATCTAACCTTATTCCTCAATTAACCATGATGAATCAAACACGATGTTTTCGTAATTATTTCCAGTTAGTGTAGAGATACTTTTGTTTTTGCTATTAGTGAATTTGTTGTATTTAGATGTCTAGAACACATGATGTGTGTGACCTAATAATATTAGATTCAAGGGCTGCAACTACAACTAAAATTGACTACAGTTAATATAATAATGTAATACTAAACTTATAGTAAAGACACCAAAATAAAAAACATAACATCTAAGAACTACAATTGCAAGCAAAACCAAATAATCAGTCCAAGATTTAAAATATGATACAAAGATTATTTACTTCAGAATGAAATATGAATTGCTTTGGATCCATAATCAAATATAACATGTTCATGGCTCTTAATAAAAAATATTTAAATTGAATTCACCTTTAAAACCACATCAATTAATACAATTAAAATAATATTCAAAATCAATACAAACTAAATCAAATCATCTGAAAGTGAGTTTTTGATGACTCGACCGGCGGAAACATTTTAGTGACTTGACCCAGTAAAAATATCTCATGTCAACAAACATAGACTTAATAGTTGTGATCCCAGAAAATATTTTCTGATTCCGCCACTATACATGCATATATCTTTTAGTTTTTGTTATTTAGTTTATCTCTTTATGGATAAACTTGAGTTCGTCTTTATCTTATGGGTTAGTCATTATGTCTTTCAACTTACATGGTGCATTGATATCACAATATTTTGACTAATAAACACTAAACGGTGCAGTTAAGCCCCACGCCCCCACCTTTATAAGGTTAAGCTGCTGAGTTGACCACTTTCCTCCATCTTTGACCTCTTTTATAAATTTAAAAAAAAAAAAAAAAATCACTCTTCTTTATCTTATTTGTTCCCACTATCTTTTGATCCATTAGCGAAGAAGGGACAACGCAACTAAAATATTCATACATCACAATTCTCCATTTCTATAACTTGTTAATAAATATACAAAATATCATATTACATTATCGCATAAATTATGTTAAGATAACTAGATTCATTATTAGCTTTTTAATCGATCATATGTTTTATGCACCAAGTGAATCCGTACTTTCACCACTTTGATCATGCAATTTGTTTTCTAAGGTTGCCCGGTGTCCAAGGACCAAGGGCATTGGTGATGACTGATGACTTGATGAGGTGGTTGAAAAGGACGTTAAACACCAACCTAGTGTGGTGTTAAGGGGTGTTAAAGGCCCAATGCTTTAAATAGCATGACGAAATCCCTATACACAAACATGGGTGTCCTATAGTACAAAGAAAAAAAAAAAAAAAAGCCCATAGGTCAACAAAGCCTATTAGGCCACTAAAATCTTAAACATTAATAGTCCATAAAAAAATGTAATATTGATTGAAATCGAGGGAACCAAGAACATAAGAAACTCAATCAGCATTCTCTTAAATCTTAATCATCATTGAAATCTTGATCTTCATTCGATCTTTGATTCAAAATTGTCAAGTACAGTGGCCACCAATTTGAACATTGATTTCATCATCTGAGTGCACCCACTCCATATCTCTTAGGTGTTATATAAGTTTTTCATACATCATAATTTTTATGTCAAATAGAAATCAAATATACAAACCCATAAAATATTAGGTAAAGGCCCCGAATTGTGCTATGCTTTAGGCCCATTAAATGGTTGAGGCGCCTCTCTTAACACAAACGATGATTTAATATTTATTATTATATTAAATGGAGTGGCGTGAGAATAGATGAGACAATTTTGTACCAGTTAGATAGGAGTGAAAAATGATGAAATGATAACGTAACATGAAGTTAAAAAACATGAAAGCATACGCACAAAGACAATAATTGATTCATTTTAATCTCAACCATTATCACACAACTTAGACCTATCTGTTTTGTGTTTCTAGTAGTCATCTAGTCGTTTATAAAAAGCACCACCACTTAGACCTTTTTAGTCGATTAAATGTGACACTAGAAGCTAATCCATTCACCTACAAAATCAGTATTTATTTAACAGAACATACTACTGTACAATAATATAATACATGATCAAAGTGATATTGATGTCTATTTGACTAATTCACTACTTCGGGGCATAACTTGACTACGTGATTGATTATTTTTTTCATCTCGTTTCTATCACAATCAACATACGATTTCCCGCTTTTTCATCACCTTTTGTTCATCTCCTCCGTCTCATCGCCGTCCGCCACACCGGAAAAAAAACTGCCACCGCATTCACCGTACGGCGTCGCCGGATCACTTGCGGAACTTGAAGAACAATCGGAATCTGAAATTGCGAACCAATTGAAAACGAATCTGTTGTTATATCGAAAATTGAAGTGAAATTGATTGTTGAAACAGAATTTGATTTGTTTTACCTTTGAAGCTTTGAATGATCTCTTGCAGTGAAGAATAGCGCTCTGGATCCCATCCTGTTGCTGTATTAACGAATCGTCGCGGCGGTTTGACGATATTGCTCCCGGAGGTGCGGCGGCGACCGCCGTGAACGCCGATCGGCTGTTTCGTAAATGCTTGCAGACAACACGAAGTCCGGCAGGTAAGTTACCTTGTTTAAGTCCTTTAACGTTGATCGGAAGTAGAGGTGGCTCTGAAACTTCTGGATTTGATCCTTTCTCTCTCCTAGGGTTTGTTGCTGGAGTCTGTTTCTGATCCTCCGTCGCCGGCGACGGTGACGGTGACGGTGAGGTTAGACTGTTTAGGTTTCCGGTGAGCTTCAATTTCTCGCCGTATTTCTTTGAAACGCGAACGTATAGAGGCTTAACTTTCCTCAGGTACCTCTGCATCGTCTCTTTCGAAAATTTCTTCTCTTCGGAAGATGCAGAAACCGATTCGCTATCGTTTTGTTTCTTCTTTGGGGATTTTGAACTGTTATGCCGTTTGAACAGAGAAACAACCGGAACATCTTCGCCGGTGTGTTTCACCGCCGTCGACTTGCCGGAATCTTCACTCTCGCCGTTCCGATCTGCTTTCTCCGGTTCCTCCTCTATCTTCTGTTCTTCCTTCGAATTTGAAGAATTCGACTCAGTAGCTTCACTCGATTTCGATTTCTTAAACTTCAACATCATAACTCGAAGCTTCGTCGCCGATTTCAGTAACGAAGCACGAGTCTGCAATGGCTTAGAATCAATCTCCTCCATAAAACTGCCTTTGAAGAACAAGTCATCGGAAGGAGAGACTGAAGCATTCACCTCCGCCGCGCTACCACCGCTCGAATCAGTCAACAGCGTGAACTCCTCCACCTCATCAGATCCATCACAATCTTCTTCTTCTTCATCTTCGTCACCATAATCGACACTAATTTCAGTTTCACCATGTTTTACAAGCTCGTGTTCTCCACCTTCATCTTCTTCTGAAGGTAAACTGAACTCCAAATCAAAAAACGGTCCGTGGTCGTTCTCGTCGTCTTCTTCGTCTCCCGTCTCCGACGTTTGACTGCTGACGGTTGTGACAATGGTGGTGGCGGTGGAAGTTGTTACGTCAGCATTGGGAGTTGCAGCATTGGCGTTAGTCCTCCAGTATTTTAGCAAGCTGAAAGACTCCATAGTTGGGAGAGCTAGAATACGAAGGAAGTGGTGAGAAGTTATGGTGAAAAGAGGAGGTGAAAGGGGAAGAAGGAGAATAGTAGTATGTGGGTGTGATATTTGTTCAACAGCGATGAAGTATAGGAGCAGAGTGAATCAAAGTTTCTCTCTTTTTAGTTTTTACTATTGAGTGTGTGAAAGACTGAGGCGATTAATTATTTTCTTTTAAAATAAAGGTCATTAACTAAATATTATATAAAAGTAACACATAGTAATACTTATTACCATGAAAGGGTGGAATGCAAAGAAACTATTTCAAGTCATACTTCAATTAAAGGTTATCATGTAATATTTTACTTAAAAGTTAAAACCATCCTAAAGAGAGATGGTGAGGTCTTTGAACCCAAATTTAACAGTCAAAACCTAACTAAATTTATAGTAGTTCAACGGTCAAGAAGTTACTTACGAACCTGGAAATGCAAGCTGGAGTTGCTACTCGCAAGGGTGTGGCAGTGTTGCCGTGAAGCCACTACCACTTGAGTGGAACCCGAGCTCCACTCTCTTCATTCTTAGTAAAAGACAAATTTCAACCTGAAGGTAACTTTTTTAGATTACTAAGGCGAGTGAGACTAGAGTGGGGTTGGTTTTTTCTTTTCTCTTTTTTTTTTTTTTTTTTTTTTGTTTTCAAGTCTAACTCAATCGACAGATACCAACAAAGGTGAAACCAAGAATATATTTCTTCGGGGTCGGTTTTCTTCGTTCTGAAGTATTTCTCAACTAGATGTCGTTTTTTTTAATGATTGGTTTCATCCTAGATGATCTTCCTAGGTAAATTCAAGACCGTGGTGTCAAAATCTGTATGAACGGTTTAAATTTCGTCTCAGTAAAACTTACTAGTGTATTGGGTAATTTCAAACACTTAAAAAAAATATTATAATGGTGTACAGTTAAACGGTAGTTGTTACATAGTCAGGGTATAGGGTTGTCTGATTGTATGGCAATTGGCAAACGTGGTTGAATAAACATAGTAATGTGATTGCAGCCTTGCAGGAGGCGTGTAAGCGTGTGTATCAGAAGAATGAAATTAACACTTCCACTCTTTTGTCTTATGATTCAATCTTATTTTATTTATTCTATACGAAAACCTTTGTTTTGCTATACTATTTTAGATATCTAATCAAATGTATAAAGATATATCACATAAATTCTTTTCGATATAATAACCAACTTTATAGCACTTTTACTTTTGAGATTTTTGTACACTGTTTACTTTATCTTGATGATATTACTATTCGGTTACATGTTTTTAGATCCTACCGAAGGGTTGGTGTGCGGTGCCAATCAGTACTGGCGGAAAAACCGCTCCTGTCCTATCGTTTTCGACAACATTTAAAAGCAATTGCATGCTATCTAACCTGATGAAGAAGCCACAAGATGAACGTTGGAATTGTGTTCGTTGGCCCTCCAAAGGCTATAGAGTTGCTTCAAATAAAAAAATTAACTAATTACAAGTAATCTATGAATAATATTCAAACTCTATATTCTTTTTACCAAACTCTCTTTTATTCTATAGTTTCTTAAATTTTCTTGCAATGGATTGAAGTAGTGGCAAAAGCAAAAAAAAAAAAAACCCATCATCCGAAGACGATCTCGACTCTGCCACTAACGCAACCCTAACACAAAACTACCACCCAAAATCAACACACAAAACTCTCCATAGTTATTCCAGCAAGTCCAAGTTCTAACGGTCTAACCCAATTTAATTAATATTCACATTTTTTCAATTTCCCCACCCAAATTTTATACAACGACTTTCGTCTTCTACACGATCCGGCTTCTTTATTGCAACAACCACTATCTAGTCAATACTGTCAACCTCGTGGGGAACAATCTAATACTTCAACGAAGTCGCATCAGTTAAAGAATAATCTGAGGACGAAGAAGTGCCCGCCCTAATAAAGAACTATGCTAGAGGAAGAAGGTGAAACCATGGTCCGAGAAAGAAGAATTAGGCTTTGCGAATGCTTGGATAACCATATCGGAAGACCCCGACATGATAATTCAACAAAACGCTAATTCTTTTTGTTATGAAATTGTAACAACAAAGAATTGCACTCTTCAAGATTAGAACTCACAAGAACAGTCAATCCTCATTCATCAATGGAATTATCACAAGAATGAACATCAACGAACGATTACAGAAGTTAACTACACCACTCTAATCGAATACCTTCCTTTATATGACCTAAACAAGTTAGTTAACCAGGGATTAACAAACTCATATGTCACTAACCAACTAACACCCTTATACTATCATGAATGACACAAAAGACCCTTGTAAAGTTACAAAAGAAATACAACACAGTTACAATTGAGATTGACTTCACACCAGTTCGTTAATCAACAATCTCCACCTTGAAGTCAATCAATGATATGCATCACCCAATACCCAAACATTCAAGACAAAATTGAAACTTAGGTCCAGGTAACACCTTAGTGAACATATCTGCAGCATTTAATGCAGTATCAATCTGAGTCACAACAGCTTCCTTCGACTCAATCACCTCTCTAATAAAATGAAACTTTACTTTGATGTGTTTTGTCCTTTCATGAAACACATTGTTCTTAGTTAATTGAACAGCTCCTTGATTATCACAAAAGACAACAGCATCAGCATTCAAACCCAAATCCAGAACAAACCTCTTTAACCACAACACCTCCTTAACTGCCTCAGTTAAGGCAATGTACTCTGATTCTGTAGTGGACAATGCCACAACAGACTACAACCTTGCTTTCCAACTTATCAAAT
Source organism: Flaveria robusta (assembly GCA_025506415.1). Lineage (NCBI taxonomy): Eukaryota > Viridiplantae > Streptophyta > Magnoliopsida > Asterales > Asteraceae > Flaveria > Flaveria robusta. The sequence continues at coordinate 29,561,572 of CM046474.1, read as the reverse complement.
TTCCTAGAAACAGAAATGCAAACCCAGTAATTGATCTACCCTGATCCATGTCCTTAGCAAAGTCTGAGTCCACATACCCAACCAACTTATGACCTGAGTTAGAATTTAATCCATACACAATCCCAAACTCCCTAGTACCATTGAGATACCTCATTATCCACTTGACAGCCCCCCAATGAGTCTTCCCAGGATTTGCCAAATACCTGCTAACTAAACTCACTGCATACCCTATGTCTGGTCGATTACACACCATGAGGTACATCAAACTTCCAACTGCATTAGCATAGGGAACTTGCAACATATAAGCTTGATCCTGATCTGTCTGTGGACTGTCTGCACTAGACAGTTTAAAATGTTGAGCTATAGGAGTTGAGACTGGTTTACTATTTTCCATTCCAAAGGCCTTTAATACCTTTAGCAAGTAAGCACTTTGAGACACTTTCAACTGCTTAATACTTCTGTTCCTGGTAATTTCCATACCAATGATCTTCTTTGCATCCCCAAGCTGCTTCATATCAAACTCACTCATCAGTAGCTTCTTGGTAGATTCTATTTCCACTTTGTCTTTGCATGCCACCAACATATCATCTACATACAACAATAAGTACACATACTGATGCAAACCAAACTCTTTTATGTACACACAACTATCATAACTTCTCCTCTTAAACCCATGGCTTGTTACAAAATCATCAAATCGCTTATACCATTGTCTTGGCGATTGTTTAAGCCCATATAATGATTTCTTTAACAAACACACCTTATCTTCATGCCCTTTCACCTCAAACCCCTTAGGTTGAGACATATAGATCTTTTCATCCAAATATCCATGCAAAAATGTTGTTTTTACATCGAGTTGTTCCAGCTCCAAATCTTCCACTGCCACCAGTGACAAGATCAATCTTATAGATGAGTGTTTGACCACAGGCGAAAAGATTTCTGTGTAATCCACACCAGGCTTCTGTGTAAAGCCTTTAGCCACCAACCTAGCTTTATACCTTGGTTTTTCTTCAGAAGTTAACACATCCTTCAATTTATAAAGCCACTTGCAGGACACCACCCTTTGACCAGAAGGTTTATCAACTATCTCCCAGGTTTCATTTTTGTATAAGGACTCCATCTCATCCTTCATGGACAACAACCAACTCTCTCTCTCATTAGATGCTACAGCTTCTTCAAAAGTAAGTGGTTCCATGACTGCATCCTGCTCTGCAGCCATAAATGCCACAGCTGAAATGTCATCACACTCTCTGAACCTCAAAGGAGGTTTCACCTGCCTTCTTGGCCTATCTTTAGCAATACTATGCTCAGTAACTTCAGGTATCACCCCTTCATCAGTAGCTTTACTTGAGTCAGTAGATTGAGGTTGAAGCTCCATCATAATGTTCACTCCCCTTGACCCTTGATCACTGGTACCTGATGTGCCCCTCATCACATCTTTATACATAACATCTTCATTAAAAACAACATTTCTACTTACAATCACCTTGGCATTATCAATTCTCCATAACCTATAGCCTCTTACACCCTCTGTAAACCCCAAGAAAATACATTTATGGGCTCTAGCCTCTAGTTTTCCCTGACTAACATGAGCAAAAGCTAATGACCCAAACACCTTCAAATCATTATAATTCAGCCTTACTCCTGACCACACCTCCATAGGAGTTCGTTTATCTAATGCTGCACTTGGGGATCTATTCACCAAGTAAGCTGCAGTAGTTACAGCTTCAGCCCAAAATGACTTAGGCATACCAGAACAGTCTAGCATACATCTTACTCTATCTAATAAAGTCCTGTTCATTCTCTCCACTAAACCATTTTGTGTGTTGAGTACCTGGAACACTCAGATGCCTAGCTATCCCATGAGCTTTGCAATACTGTGTGAATTCCCCTCCACAAAACTCCACCCATTGTCTGTCCTTAGTTTCTTCACCCTCCTATCCAATGAGTTTCTACCAGTATTTTTCACTCCTTAAACTTACTAAAAGCTTCATACTTCTTTCTTAATGGGTACACCCATACTCTCCTAGAGTAGTCATCAATAATGGACAGAAAGTAGTAAGCTCCCCCGAGTGACATGTGCTTTGCAGGACCCCATAGGTCTGAATGCACATAATCAAGTAGTCCTCTAGTAGTGTGTAAGCTTTGGTTAAACTTAACCCTATGGGCCTTCCCTAGAACACAGTGTTCACAAAACCCAATATTGCATTTTGTGACCCCGGGTAACACACCTTGCTTGCTCAATTCACTTAATCCTTGTTGACTGATATGTCCCAGTCTCTTATGCCATAGGATGGCAGCATCATTACCAGTAGCCACTAGGGAAGTGTTGTTAAGCACAACCTCTCCATCCAATATATAGGTGTTGTTATCTTTCCTAGTTCCTTAGAGCATAACCATTGACCCATTGATTACCTTGGCTTTACCATTCTTAAGACTGACTGCATAACCAATCTTTTCAAAAGTACCCATAGACATAAGACTTCTTTTCAAATCTGGGACATACCTAACATCTTGTAACTTTAACACTGTGCCATTATTCAATTTAAAATTCACAGTTCTAATTTCAAGACTGTCACATACTCTATCATCTCCTAGTTTTACTGAACCTGTCTTGCAAGTCTTCAAATCTGAAAAAGCTTCTTTGGTTGGTGTCATATAGAAAGAGCACCCTGAATCTAACACCCAACCCTTAGACCTGCATGGACTAATGGCCATGAGCACATCAGCACTCTCATATCCATCTGAGCTCTCCTCAGCCTGAGTATAATTGGATGTTCCTTTTGACCCACTTGCATATCCTGGTTCAGACTTTCGTTTCTTCCACTCAGGGCAATCCCTCTTTAGGTGTTTCTCTGACTGGCACACAAAGCATTTTCGTCTAAATCTTGACTTAGATCTCGATTGCGCCCTTTGCTTATGACCTTTTGATTCTCTCACCTCCTGTCTGCCCCTAACATAAAGCCCTTCTCCACCTTCTTCTTTCAAGTCAGACCTCTTCTTCAGCTCTCTTGAGTTTAGTGCTGCCAATACCTCTTCCATTGATAATGTATCTCCCATAGAGCAGAGTATCTACAAAGTGTTCGTAATGTTGTGGCAGAGAAGTCAAGAATATAATTGCCTGATCCTCCTCATCCAGTTCTATCTCTATGTTTTCCAAATCCAAAATCAACTTATTGAAATCATCTGTATGATCTTCAATTGATTTCCCAGGAGCCATTTGGAAAGTGTAGTGTCTTTTTTTCAAGTATAATTGATTTGCAAGACTCTTTGTCATATACAGTGACTCTAACTTCACCCAAACCCCTGCAGCAGTGGTCTCTTTCGTGACTTCCCGAAGAACTCGATCTCCTAGGCTTAGGATGATCGCGCTATGGGCCTTCACTCCCATCTCCTTCCATTTTTCCGTGAGTTCTCTTCTCTCCTTGTCCGATGCACTTTCCGGTATCTTGACATCACCTCCCGCTAGCGCATCAGCCAAGCCCTGATGAACTAATAGCGCCCTCATCTTGACTCTCCAAAGACTGAAATCATTCTTGCCATCAAATTTCTCAATCTCGAACTTGGTGGACACCATCTTCTTGATTCCACCACACCGTTGTACCAATTCTTCGAATCGAGCTAAACCTAGCTCTGATACCACTTGTTATGAAATTGTAACAAAAAGAATTGCAACTTCAAGATTAGAACTCACAAGAACAGTCAATCCTCATTCATCAATGGAATTATCACAAGAATGAACATCAACGAACGATTACAGAAGTTAACTACACCACTCTAATCGAATACCTTCCTTTATATGACCTAAACAAGTTAGTTAACCAGGGATTAACAAACTCATATGTCACTAACCAACTAACACCCTTATACTATCATGAATGACACAAAAGACCCTTGTAAAGTTACAAAAGAAATACAACACAGTTACAATTGAGATTGACTTCACACCAGTTCGTTAATCAACACTTTTTGGAAGCATGTACTTGAGCATTTTGAATCACAAGTAAGGAGTTCTAGGTGTACGCTAAGTTTACACTAAATCTACAACAAGATCACTAACGATCGAAACGGCCAATCAAATGAGGGCGTACTGAAAGAAACACAAAAGAGTTTAGAAAGCTCAACAGACAAAGAGTTTGTTCACCTTGCGTTGTAAGAAATTGTTAAAGACCATCATTTGTGCGGAATGGCGGACCGTTGTTAAGTATGGTGTTGGCTCGTAAATGAGAAAAAGCCGAATGTTGACTTTTTACAATTTATTTTATATAAGAAGTCAATAGCTCTCGAACTCGATTGACTTGATAATCTATTTGGACTAGTAATATTCAGATGCGTCTTGACAGTATAAACAAGTAAAGCAACCGTTTTATGCCCCCAAATTTTAAAGGCCCCAAATTTAAAAAAGATACGTTTATCTATTTTTTAAGCTGAAATATATATGATAATCTAATCAATATCTGTGTTCTTAGAGATAAAGAAAAAATAACAAAATGATTGAATGTTTATTGAGGTCGACTTATAAAACTTGATTTATCAAAAGTTTATCGACTGTTCATGGCTGAGAGTTTTTTTAGGTTGATCAACTCTGAACTATCTTTAGCAATTTATCACCTAATCTATTACTATTGTTGTCTGATCTATATTTATTCTCAATTATTTAAATCACTATTGTTTTTTTGTTAGTTTAATCTATAGTTGTCTCTTTTGCTTTTAGTCTACAATTGCAACTGATTTTTCTCTTCGTTTTAATATATTGTTGTATGTTTATCACTTAATCTACCCTAAATTGTTTTCTGCCAAACTATAAACAATCTTTTTTACCCCACCAGTCGAAAACAAAGATGTTTAAGAACAATATATAGATGGGGGCCTCAAATTTTTTATTTCGCTTTAGGCCCCCAGAATCGTTGAGCCGGCCTTGGTAATATTTCCAAATCAATATATTATTTTGAGTGATAAGCTGTTGCTGCATTTTGAAAAATGCAACATTATTTAATTTTTTAAAACAAAATCAAAACATCTAGCTGTTTTTTTCTTATTTATATTTCTTTAGTTTATTTCTTTAAGAGACACGTATTTTCATATTAAACAAATACTTCGAGCTTACGAGTGGGCGGTTGAGTACAATAATGAAGTCATTAAAGTTAGTGGTATGCTAAGGGTTCTTGTTATCAAAGGGCAATGGATAATAGGGGTCAGGGGCCTTCTATTATTTTGATCAATAGTTTTAATTTTTTATCCGGTAGTGTTAATTTTTTATCAGTTTGTATAAATTTTTGTCTCGGAAGTGTAATTCTTTATATATATATATATATATATATATATATATCAAGTTTGCCCCCTCCCCCTCTCATAAAAAAATTTAATTTCGCCCCCGCTCCCTTATATGGGAGTGCTCATGCTTAGCATCTGCTTTTTATGTCTGTGACGGATTCATATAAATTAGTTGTGATGTAGATTTAATAATAGATTTAAAGTGAATGCGTTAGTTTGCTATTAAAAAAACAAAAAAGAGCATCTGAGCTCATATACGAAACGGAGTAAATTATGGTGGTTTATTTCGATGATTAAAACCTGTATCAATATCAAAAGGGATTGTTAGAGTACAAGTATCATAAAGGACTATGCATATGACTTAACGATAAGTCAGCACATGGGAGTTATACAAGGACGACTTAAATCATATTAGGAGTCCAACACAAACCGGCCAATGTGGGCCTAACCCACTTGGTAGAGGTTTTGCCTCTTAGAGGGGAGGTCCTAGGTTCAAACCCAGGCATGGTGTAATATGGAGTAGTTTAGGAGTAGGATAGATTTACCGTTCAAAAAAAAAAAAAAAAAAAAAAAAAAAAAAAAAAAAAGTCCAACACAAACCGAAAACTTGAAGGCTGCAGCCCTTTTTTCAAAAATTGAAGTTATAAATAATAACGGATATAAAGATTTTTTGTGAATGAGGTAAAGCAACTTATCTAAATTATAATCTGACTTTGTACATATAATTTTTTTATTTTTTGTAAAAGTGGTATTAAATTAGGATTTAATATTTTAGATAAAAATCTAGATTGAGTTATATATATAATAAAAAAATAAAAAATTTGGGGCCTCATAATTTAAAGCTCTTAAAGCCCAAGTCTATGAAGTGATTACATAGAATAGCTCATGAGGTTAAAGAGAAAAAATTACCATAACCGACCTGTTGAAAAGGTCACAAGGTCATAGTCTTGAGTACCATCGTGTGAAGATCAAGTTTAACATGTGATATAAATACGAAGGAAGGATGTGTTATATATAGTTATTATAAATAGTATGAAGTTAAATTAGAAATGTTAAAAACTTTGAGAAGTATAGACAAGAATAAAAACTTTGGAACACATACAACTACATATAACCTTGTTTGTTGAACGCCACACTACTATATTCAAATGTTAAAAATCAATTTAAATCAATATTCACTTTACATAGGACACTATTAAATAGAAATCTAACTTAAATAACAACATAACTCCCTTTCTCAAAAGGAGTTTCGCGTTTGATAATAATGCTTAAACTTGTCCAATTATTTCATCACAAATCATGAGCTTGTACAAAAAATAAAATAAAACAAAGTTACTAAATGCCCCTTATGGGAGGGTGATAAATGATACTGACAAATGTGAATTAACTCCAAAGGGTAGAAAGGTAAATTGTACTGACTGTGAAATCACACACTGATAGGAATTTATGACAAAGCATAGTACAATGATTTCAGGTGTTGGTACCATTGATGTAGAAGACCTTGAAGCCAAATCTTATGGAAAATCATCACACGAATACTTTTTGGAAAATCATCACACGAATACCATACAAGTTACAAATATGAATTGCCTATATTAAAATTTTGTTTTAATACTGACCACCAATATCGAAAAAACTCGTATCGAAAAAGAAATAAAAGACTAAAAAAATAAACTAAATGAAAAGTAAACGTAAAAACATTAAATCACGCAGTTGAAACGTAAAACATATAAAACAATAAGTAAATCGACCTAGGACCAGCGTGCTGTGACGGGGCCGTTAAACTGGAAAAAAATAAGCATACATATGATATGTATTTGTTTTATCAAGTCTCGGATCGATAACATAAGAACATGTTATTTGGATAACTCCCAAACACTTAAAAAAAAAAAAAACTCACTCAAAAGCATAGTTACAACTTAGCACTACATGGGTTGATATAATCTAGTTTCCTTATCAAATTAGGATTCAAAGTTATCTTCTCCTACTAGATTAACCTTAATTTTAGTTATCTTCTTCTAATAAATTAATCGTGAACTAGATAATATCAAATTTAAATTTAAATCCATCTTGACTGACTTGTCTACATTGGTCCACCTGCATCCCCGGTTTGCCGACTTGCCCTCCAAGACTCAGGAATTATTTCATTCCAACATTTTATTGTGATTGATTTATGCGTTGATTCAAAAAACAGTTTATAGTTTGTTACCAGATCGCGCACTACTTTGGTTAATGATCGAACAGTTGGTGTGTAAATAAATGGATTGTGCTCTAGGTCAGTGGTAGGATCAATATAAATTATATCTATGCAGCCGATTAAACATTATTATCATAAATTAAGTCTTGCAAATGAGTAATAAAACTAGAAACCCTAAGTGGTTACATGTGCGCATCTTTTAAACCGCTCTCTTGTCTTTTGTTTGTTTCCAAGCTTCAACTATTCTTGACAGGAAAACGGTATAACGTGACCATCGAGCTTAAGTTAAAGCCTTAGTACGGTGGCATGGACTTCCTTTCACTTAAGCTACATGGAGGATTTAGCTGATTTGCAGACAAGATATCAAACACTTGTGTTTTGATTGTTGTGTCTTGAATATTTCTTGAGGTCAATTAATGTTAATAGGAAAGTTTTGTTATAAAAGTAAAAATGTAATAGATGGGAGGTCATTCTTATATACTTGCACAATCTTTGTCCTACGAAGAATACTTGTCCCACAAGTGTACAAATTCTTAATCACTACCCTTTAAGTATATAAACATTATGTAGATGATTAAATAACATCTAATTAATCATCTTTACAAGTAAATAAATACAGTTTGTTTACTTAATTAGTGTTATGATTTAATGTAGTATATTAAATTAAAAAAAAAATAAATTTTACAATTAAAATATTACTCTATCAAATATACATCAGTACATTATCATAACACCACCGATATTATTGATCAATTACCATGTTAATAATTCATCTAATAAATTGATCCCCAGACCAAAAAATTTATCATATTTCTTCAAAACCTAATTTTTCTAGTGTAAGGTACAAGGTTCTGAAGCATGATTGAGAAAATATAATATTTTACAAGGACATAAAAAGTTTTAAGTATCTTATAACATTTGTAGATAATAAAGAGTTTGATCTTATAAGCCCAAGGTCCTCAAGACCTCATGGGCTCATGGGTCACACGGACAGATGTAATTTACTCTTGATATAGAAATTGTATAAAATAGAAACAAACCCTACTTTCATAAACAAGAAGAGATAGGTAATCACATATATAAATATCTATAACAAACATCAGTCTGTTTTCCCATAAAAAAATAGACCCACATAACAAAAAAAGATCAACTTCACAACCTTACAGCAGGCAGGCCACGCGACACCCTTGAGACAATATTGCATAAGTTCTTATGAATAAAGAGTAACGATTTTCGTTAAAAAGATCATTAAACTAACAGGGAACCAATGCTGCTACGGGGTCGCAAAAACATGTGAACGAAGAATACGGAGATAAATGTGAGAATATTTGTTTCACTTACGACGTCTATTTGTTACCATATCTGGGTTGCCTTTCCTCATCATGGCTGCAAATTCGTCATAGTTTATTCTCCCATCCTACAATAATGGAACGGTTAAATTGAGATGGTGTCATTATTGGTGATTATGTTAAGTTAATTTGATGATAATTAAATAGAGAGAGCATACATTATCCGTGTCAACTTCAGCAATGATCTCCTTTATTGTTTTCTCATCACCCATATTGTATTTCTTCAAGGCATGCTCCAGTTCTTCCACGGTTATATATCTGCAATTTGCAAAAATAACCGACAAGAAAGAATTACACAAATTTCTGTTTTAAACCTGTTTTACGGATTTGGTCCCTAAGGATGACTAAAGGTCTCCACCATTCACTCAAACGTAACACATATGTTCCTTACACGACTTGATATTAGTTTTTCTAATAAATTATAGCGGAATGACCATAGACCAATATACCCTTTCTATTACAAAACCAAAAGGTTAAATAAATTAAACTCCACCAGTAATTTTTCATACTTAGGACCAAATCCGTTTAATAAAGTTTATACTCAAGAAATAAGCTTTTGCATAACATAAAATATAGTTAGAGTACAAATGCAGACCCGCTATTGTCCTTGTCAAAGTACTCAAAGGCTTTATATAAGTGGTCTTCCCTTTCCATCCGATTCAAATGCATCGTAGCAGAGATAAATTCAATATAATCTATTGTTCCATTGCCATCAACATCCGCCTGAGAAAACAAAATAAGTCATGTTATCAGTGTATATATCAATTGAGTACACGGGGTGGGTGAGACGGGTATATATGGAAATAAAATTAAAAATGAGGAGAGTACCGCTTCCATTAACTGTCTCACTTCTGCCTCAGAAAGCTTGGTACCGAGTTTAGGAAGACCCGCTTTCAGTTCTTCATAAGTTATGGTGCCGCTGTTATCAGTGTCCATGGATTTAAACATTTCTTTCAACCCAATGATCTCTTCTTCAGAAAGATTTTCTGCTATCACCTAACTCAACGGAGCAGAAGACTAAATCAGAAAGAGGTGGGCCATTAATTTATTATTGGGTCGATACGGGTTGTGTTTTATTATACGGAGCAAACAAACCTTGGTCCAAATTTTTAATAGGCAAATAACATAAAAAGGTAATGAACTTTGATCACAAGTTATGTTTTAGTTTAACACACTTTATTTGCTTTCACATAAAGAAGTTTCAAAAAAATATTTGATGGTAATATTTTAACTTGTGAGTTAACCAGTTTCATGTGCAATGCCGGTGCTACATCAGCTCCACTTCAGAAACATTATCAAAGTTACCATCCTCGTTTTACCACAAGGTAAATGGCTTAGATCACCATAAATCCGATCTTGAAAAATGGTTACCTTTATATGGGTGAAAATAAAAACCGTTACAGAAATTACACCGATGTTGGTTTCCCTTTTTATTCAGTACGACCTTTTGAATACATAAAGCTTCCTAATCATTTTATATAATTAATTAGATAAGTGCTGAAACTGTTTATATCATATTTGTCACACTGCCTTATAAGAAAAATGCATACATTTTGCACTGAAAGTGTTTCTGTGACAACCCAACCCGTGCCAAGTATTACCAGCCATCACCTGAACATGGCATGAACCGTTACTCTGCCCATCCATTTTGACACTTTCAATCAAAATAATTAAACAGTAGACATCTTGAACAAGAAGTTAAGAAAATATTGATACCTTGAGAGCTACTTTTTTAAGTTTGTTCATTGCACGGAACTGTTTCATTCTTGTGAGAACAGCAATATCAATGGGCTTATCTGATGCATCACCATCTTCTCTAATCCATGGATGATCTACATTACAGTTACATGTATATTAGTGATGTTAGACAAACCCACATGACTAAAACAATTTTGAATAGCTTGTGGGTGCAAATTCATATATCTAACATTCTAACCCATTTAACATGCTTTAACACTTACTTAAGACTTTTAAGTGCCGGTCAAAATGAAAAAACACTTACTTAAGACTTCAACTGCAGTAAGCCTTTCTTTAGGATCAGACTTTAGCATCTTTTTGACAAGATCTTTGGCACTACTTGATATGCTTGGCCAAGGATCAGACACAAAATCAAGATTCCCACGTAAAACCGAGTCAAAAATCCCCTGCTCAGTTTCTGTAAAAAAATAAATAATAAAGAAAATCACATCTTCAAGAAGTGATATAAGTGTAGTCTTTACCATGCAGATGAAGAAACAAAACTTGGGACTTTATCAGTGACTGGAAGATTCGTTCTAAGATGACAAACTTATCAAAATTAAGATTACAAAGCATACATACCTCCCCAAAATGGTGGGACACCACTGAGCAAAATATAGAGAATTACACCTACGCTCCAAATATCGGCCTCAGCACCATAATGTCTACGCAACACTTCAGGAGCCACATAATATGCACTTCCAACAAGATCTCTGAATACATCTCCTGCAGACACAAGTAATTGTATGTTCAAAATACGTAGAAATTAAGCTCATTTAAGCACGACTGCACGAGACACTTCAACATAATATAAAAATAAACTTTATAAATAAATGATAATAACCATTGAATGCTTGCGACAGCACTCCTTTCCTTCTAGATTCAAGTACCATTGTGAGCATATGGTGTAATTTAGGAGTAGTTTAATGTGTATGAGTTTGACGTTAAAACAACAACATTCAACTGAGCCTGATATAATACAACCTAGAAACATGATAGAAAATCGTTTATAAGTAAGCAGATCAGACTGCAGTGTATGCTTGAAATCAAGTAAATTATATACTTCCAGGCACATAAGAACCAATGATAACTCCTCCTTTGTAATAAATTGTACACGCTTAATACTCCTTCCATCTCATAACTCATACTGATTATTTTTCTTGGCATTCTATTAGAGCAATTAGCAGTTAAGATAGTTATTGTTTCTGTTTTACGGATGAATTTCTGAACATCAAGCTCCATTCAAAGAATGGTGAAAGATGATGACGGTTGAAGAGCCTCAACCAAGATAGGATCCACCCCCATAGAAGCGTAAGAAGGTTCTGTCATTGTGGTGGTTACTGATGTGACTGAGTTTCGATATTACATCGACACATCATATCATTCTTCGCAAGAAGATGGACACACGTTTAACTCGTGAAGCACATACATGATCTAACATAGCTCAACAACAGAACGTGAAAGGGCATGGTACTCAACCTCCAAAAGACCAAAACTCTATTTAATCCCTAATCATTAAACCAGAAATCAATTCTAGAGTCCAAATTAACACCAAGCCAAGCTACACCAACATAGATATAATTCCACAAAATCCCTATACTTTGCCTACATTTATAATACAGATCAAAGCTGAAACCCTAATTCAATCAATGTTTGAATCCGATGAATGAAATACGTTATATCAGTTAATCCCCTTTCTCTGCAATTTGAATGTTGCATTGCGATTGAACATTTAAAGTATACCTGGTTTAAAAAACACCGAAAGACCGAAGTCAGTAGCCTTCAACGGCGAGTCTTCATCATTATTCAACAGCAAAAAGTTCTCAGGCTTCAAGTCTCGATGAAACACTCCCATCGTGTGACAATTATGCACCACCGTCACAATCTGCCGGCACAAATTCGCCGCCGCACGCTCCGAATAATGCCCCTTCGCAATAATCCGATCAAACAGCTCACCACCGGCACACAGCTCCATAATTAGGTTAACCGAGTGCCGATCCTCATATGCGCCTTTAAGCTCAACAATATTCCGATGTCCGGTCAAATGATGCATGATCTGCACTTCTCTCCGTACATCTTCAATATCATCCTTATTGATCAGCTTCCGCATCGCGATCGATTTGCACGCGAACTGTTGGCCGGTGGTTTTGTGAGTGACGAGATGCGTCACACCGAATTGACCGCGGCCGAGCTCGCGGCCGATGGTGTAGGTTTCGCGGACGTCTTCCATCGGCCGGCCGAGCACACGGCCGACGGAGGCCGGCGGCGGATGACGACGGGGAGGCGCCGGCTCCGACGCCGGAAGTATGGTGAGGCCCTTGGGTGGAGGTTGTGGTTGCGGTGGTGTTTCGTTCTTGTTGGTGGTGGTGGTGGTGGTGGTGGTGTCGCCGCCGTTGGCGGCTGCTGGAACGCCGGTGCAGTTGCCCATTATCCGGTGGGAGTGAGTAAAGTCAAGATCGGAGTCAACAGCATGTGTGTGGACTCATATGAGAGATATGTTTGATTGTGTCTGAAAATTATAGGGGGGCATAGTTACCGACATGCCCTTGGGTGTGTCGAGAGTTTTAGAGTGGGACAAAGGATAGTTTTGTCAATGTATATTATATTATAAATCCACTTATTCTACAACGATATCATGCTTGAAAATGTAAGTAGGTTTATATCTTATTATAAAAAAGACAAATTGAATTTTAATAATTCAAACTATTATCTATTGGCTAATAATAATTTATACTATCAATTTAGCCGGTAACACTCCCAACTTTCACTTTTATTACCAACAACAGTCCCAATGACATAATTTTTAATTTTTTATGTTAGATTTGGACTCGATTCGGTTCGTAACAATAATTATGAATGAAATGAAAAACATACAAGCTAAATTGAGACTAAAATATATGCAAATTGAGCGTAAAAAATTGAAAATTATATCAATGGGACTGTTATTGGTTATAAAGTGAAAGTTAGGAGTGTTACCGGCCAAATTAATAGTATGGATTATTATCGGCCAATAGTTAATAGTTTGGATTATTAAAATCCAATTTGCCTATAAAAAATATGTTATAGATACATCAATTGGTTATTGAGATTTTTTTTCTTTCTTTATATATAAATATATAAAAAGAGAGAAATAAAAAAATGTCTTAATATCCTGCACCGATAACCAAAGCCTTAAAATAATATATAAAGATAAAAAAATGTTAAGTACTTTAACGAGTCATGTTAAATGTAACCCCTTCTAAAAGGTTAACTTCTTTCACATTAATTTAGCCTTTCATATTAGTATATATTAGTTTATTTATATATTAAAGATATAACTAATTCTTTTATATTTAACATTTGTAGAAGTGTGGTATACTAAAACAATATAAATTTAATTTTCCCAATATTATGATGAAATTCTAGGTGTTTTACGCACACGAGCTTTTTTACAAGAGTATAAATTGGTTAAACAAATTATATGTATTAAATATTATAAATTCCTATTATGTGAACTTATATTATATAGTTTTCAGTTACCAACAATTATTAGTTAAAGTGGTTAAGATAAGATACAAAAACTCTATATAATTGTAAGGTGGTCTTTCGCTTAAGTTTCATTTTGATAAAAAAAAATGCTCAAATTGAGTTAGGGTTTTTTTAGGTTGTGGATTTTTTTAGGGAGAGTTGAAGGTTCGCTCCCAACTGGTAAACGAATAAACGAGTCTGATTAAATTAATACTTATCTTTCGATCCGGGGTTCTACATTATCGTTCAAAAAAATATAGTTTCGGTTTAAACAACATCAAAATAAGTGTAGTATTGAAAACAATCTACTTACCCCAACTAACAATATGCCATGGTAGGTGAGAAAATAAGTTACTATCTAACCCATTTAGTTTTTAAAATCTAATTTTAACCCTCTTTAGTATATATGATATATAGTTTTAACTCATTAACTTTTTTAATAATCTAATTTTCTTATATATTCGTTAATTAAAAAAAATTAATTTGTGATCGTATCTATTTTCTTCATGGTGTCTTAATATAATTTTGTTAAAAATAGAGTTGTATTTAAAATAGTGTTTTTTTAGTATTATAGGTTATATCGACTGGGGTAACTTGCTAGTATCGTAAAGAATGAAATTAATACCGACTAAAGAACATCGATAATATTATATCATTGTTTTCCAATCTATGTTTCGATCTTCAGATGCGCGTTGTAACTTCATATGTTTCTTTTATGTACTTAACCACGTTAATGCTACTGTGGCAACTTGCGTAACGAAGTTCGCAAACCCGTCGCATCATGTGATTTAATTTCTAGTTAAAAACATGGTTAATGGATATAATTAAAAAAAAATTTGAAAGATCTTGTCATTGTAAAACAAAAATAATAAGAAAAGAAACAAAATTGTGATTGGTATGCAATGAAAAAGGTGAGTGCTCATGCTCCACCAACACTGTCACTTTGTATTCATAATCATATTTATTTGAACTCACGTTGTTCTTGTGCTTTTTCCCTAAAATCTGGGATTTCATTATCAATTTCCAAAGTCTACCTCTTTTTTAACTTTTTCTTTCTTTTGAATAGTTAATTAAATCACTGACGTGCCATTAATTCATCCGATTATTTTCATTACTTGATTATGTAACCTGAAATCACCCTTAGAAGAAAACTTATTATAGGTGAGAGAAAAATCCCGGCCTAACCTGAAATCCTCCCTTTTCTTTTATTATATGTGAGACTTGAATCCAAAATTTTTTATTTTAATAAAGTCTTGAGATACCTCACATAGTCACACCTCTTATTTAACTAATAACTATGCACATGAATTCTTTTTTTTTTTTAATCTTGTTGAACAACGTATAAAAGAATTTTGTTGGTGCAATCCTCATCTGGACCATTGGAAAACAGAAGTTATTAATTCGAGCTCTAGAGCCCTCGGTTGCTTGAGCACTTAAGTCCGGAAATTTAATCTAAGACGGTAAAAGAGGTCGGGTGTTCATACATTTCGAGATGTTGATGAATAAGTTAGACAAGTTGAACTCTTTAGACATGCTTTCAACATTGTCATTAACGTTTGGATTCACATATAACTTGAGTTCGTATTTCCCAAATCTATGTTTATTAACTCTATGTGAAGTTAAGTCATGTTACGGGTAATGTCATAAATTACTAGCTCTCACCCCTCATCAATACAATATTATTGGATTATTAAAGCAGATGAGAAATAAATAGTAATTTTTTTTTTCTTTGAAAACTTAACTTTTAGTTTTTTAGGTTTAGTTTCTAATCATTACTTTTTATGTATATATAATTTTCATAGAGAAAGAAAGAGGAGAATAAAAAATTCAAAATGAGACGAGTCTTATCCAGTCCGAGCTTGAGAATCACATATCGATCTTAAGCCTACTCGCAAGTCTGAACAAGCTTAAACTAGATAAGTCGCCCGCGACCTACTTGAGATCCTATCGATAAAAACTTGAAATAAGACGTGCCTTATTGAGCCCGTGCATAAAAGATGCTTATTAGATTATCAAGCCCGAGCCTAGGACCGAGTTTCACATATCGAGCTCGAGCTCCAGCCTAAACGAACTTTTTTATATATACTTTTTCTCAGTTTATTTAATTTTTTATATAAAAATAGTTATGATTATATATAAAATTATGATAAACACAATTTAATAATATGTATAATACTATATATACAATATATAATTATATTATAATTATAAATATATTTAAAATTTAATATGATGCCCAAAAAAATAATTCAAAAATCATTGTTTTAGCATGGTAGTTGCTTTTACACAGCGTATTTGGCTTGCAACGATATCGATTAACCTCCTCTAAACCTTAAATATTTAGTTAAAATACGTGTTTGTTTTAGGTTGTAGACAATGTGTAGTTTATAACAATAATTTATGGATATGCATATCAGGTTTTATGTAATAAAAATATTGATAGCCACTATCATAAACCTTAAAGCCTATAATGACAAATAGCTTGCAAAACTTTCTAATAAATTACATTTCTTAGATTGTATTATTCTTAAAACAAGGATAAGTGATGCCGCGCATGCTGGGCATTCCTCGTTCACATTAAATGAGGAGCAATATTGAATCATTGGTCATCTTCTCATCTCCTATAAATAATTTCCTTTAAAGAGAGAGAAATTAATATACTACGTGTCAATCGTTTGATTTGTAAAATATTTTACAAAGTAATTTGAAATGAAATTGGAATTGAATACTTGTTAAAATTGATAACATGTTTGGTTGGTTAATTTTAAGCGGAATTTAAATGTTAATTTTCAACATTCCATTAAATTGTTAAACATTTCATGAGTAACTACTGGAATGAATGCAAATTCTAATTAATAAATAAAAATTTTCCAATTTTAATTCCATCCATTGACCAACCAAACATGATTTTAAATTAAAAATTTTTCAATTCAAATTCCTGAGAATTTTATAAAACAAATCGAGCCTAATTGTAAAAAGATATCTGATGTTACATCATGTTTTTTGTTTATTTATTTTTAAAAGTTTGATTTTATTATCTAAGGTTTGACAAAAATAAATATTTTTCTCTAAAAAAATTAAAAACATCAATTTAACTCTAAAAGTTTATAAGTTGTTTTAGTTTCAATATAAAAGTTTTATTAATTGTTTTAACTTCATTCAATATAATAAAAACTTATTGACTGAAACTAAAACAACCTATAAAACATTTGAAGGTAAATTGATGTTTTTATACTTTTAAAAAAATTATTACTTTATTCAAATATTAAGAGAGAAAAATTGAAATTAACACTTAATTTTTTGTTTTTTTTAATGGCCAACAAATACTTAATTTTTTGTGTTAACTAATTTTATCATATATCCTAGGGACTTGTGTTAACTAGATTTAATGATTTACTATTTGATACATTTTAATATTAATTTTTATAATGAGTTAAATGTGTTTTACGTCCCTGAGGTTTCATAGATATTGTCATTTGAATCCAAAAGTTTAAAATGTTGCCATTTACATCCAAAGGTTTCATTAAAATTGCCATTTGAATCCATTTGACTACATCTAATTAACACGGTTAACTTTTTCCGTTAAGTTTACAACATGAGAGTTATTTTAATTAAAAATTTATAAAATAAAGAACCAACTCACGTGAGGGTTTTTATATATTTAACTTCTTTTAATGTTTTGTCTTGTTAATGTATTTTGGTTTAGTAATCGTGTTACTTTTGCCCGTTTTATTAACATATATTTCTTTGGTTTAAAGTTTAATTATGGTTACGATAATTGATATTTTATGATTATTATTCATGGCAGTTAATGTCATATTATTAATTGTTCTTATACTTTTATGATAATCTGTATTTTATGGTTATAATTCAAATAATTTATGTTATTTGACTTGTTTGTTTATTTATATATATTTTTGTTTTGTATGTTTTATAAAGTTAAAAATGAATTACTTTTAGTTAGTTAAACTTATATTTTATTTTATCTAATAGGACGTCCAAAGATGACTTTCTTGATTAAATAAAAGAACTGCTGACCTATCATTACTTGTAAATTAAAATCGCAATTATGATTAGCAAAAGAGACTGAACGCCTAAAACTTATCACGTAGAGCTGATTTTTATTATTTTGTAATTGTTTTGACTAAAATACATCTAATTTAGAAAACTTAACGACGTTAATTAGTAGTAGTTAAGTGGATTCAAATGGCAATTTTTGTGAAACCTTTGGATGCAAATGATAACATTTTAAACTTTTGGATTCAAATAGCAATTTATATGAAACCTTTGGGACGTAAAACGCATTTAACTCTTTTATAATTGAACAAGACATATGCTGCCAAGCACACACCATGTACTTATACCGATGGTCAAAAAAACCGGTTCGCCAAAAAAAAGTACCGCAACCGGTTTCTGGCCCAAACCGGTCCCGAACCGGCCCGGCCTGGCGGTTTCTACTCTAGTTCGTGGTTCCCAATCTTCAAACCGGTTCACCAAACTAGTTTTCAAACCGGTTTTGAAAACTAGCCGTTATGTAACGGTTTTATAGCCGTTTTTTGACCGCTGGGGTTTTTTTTTGGTGTTTTTTATGTTTATATTCCCATTAGGTTAGTATAAATATGTATTGGATGTTTTGGTTGAACCACAACAACTTTAAACGCTCTCTACTCTTAAAAATCTAAAAAACGCTCAATACTCTCGTGAATTTTAAAAGAACTCTCAAATGGCTTCATCAAGTGCTCAATCATCCATTGGTTGTGATGCGTCTTCAGGAAACGTGGTGGTAGCAATCCTTTTCTACGTATAAGAACAGCGAAATATGTTGCAATTACGATTTATGTCAAATGACTACCGGTCCGAACAAAGCTCGTTGCAAGTTTTGAGATAAGTTTTTCAAAAAAGATGCAAATACAACTTTGAAAAACGACATTGCGCATAAATGTTTTAAGGCCTTGAAAGGTGAACCATCTCGATGTCAAGTTTCGATGACAAGCGAATGAAATATTTGGGCTTATGACGTTGATGCAGTTCTGGAGCAAATGACGCATTTTGTAATTCAAGAAAGCTTGTCATTCAAACATTTCGACAACGAACATTTGACTCGACTCATTAAACGAACTCTTTAACCACGTTATACCAATGTAAGTCGTGATACTTTTTGAAGAGATTGTTTAAAAATGTGGGCTAAAAATGAATTAATATTTTATTTTAAAATTTACAAACCGATGTTAAATTAACTAGTGATGTTTGATCGACTTCTCATGGTTCATCATGTTCATTCAGAAAAAATAGAGGTAAAGTTTGAGAGTAGTTTAGAATTTTTTCCTTTTCTCTTGGACAGTCAAGAGAATTGCATTAGAAATCAAGTAAGAAGCTAGATAGAAAGTATAATAAGAAACAATATAATAAATTACAATACAAATCTACACCTACACCAAGAGTCCCAACAAAAGAAACTAATCTTACCCTTAGTTTTCTCAATTCCATTCCTTCCAACCAAACGCAACTTTAGTTTTCAATTTCTCAATTCCATTCCATTTCATTCCATTCCTTCCAACCAAACGCAACCTTAGTTTTCACCCATAGAAAGGATATTGATTTTACATCACCAAGAATCTCCAAGAGGGCTTTTTATTATCAGTAGAAGCTACGCTTATTTTTTGTCTTCCAAATACACTAAAGTGTTGTTAAAAATATAGCATAGATGAGATTTTTAAAACTAGTTGCTCGTTGTTTGACGAACTAAGTATTTCTTCCACAAATTGAAACCGCACTTGAGGAATCTTGCACCACTTATGAACTAGATGGCAAACTGGGTCCACAACATCACAATTTATCAATATATGATCTGCATTTTCTTCATGCTAATTACATTTGGGGCATGAAGCATCATTTATAACTCCTCATTTTAACACTAATACTTACTTTAATAAGAATCTTGACAAAATAAAATTGCCATAATTCTTTGGGAGAACCTTCTTCTGTTTGTAGCCTCCATTGTTTATTATAGTGCTCCCCATTGTGCACCCAACTCATATCTAAACCCATTGATTGAATTTCATCAAAACTTTTAACAATGTTCTTACTACACTTTTTTACTAGGAACAGACCGGCACTAATTGATGTATAGAGCGAACCATTTTGACCCATAATGCATCATTCTCCTTGTTAAATCAGATAGGTAGACCAAGATAGGTGGAAGGAAGCTGTTAAAGATAATGTAATGGGCATTTCTTGAGTAGTGGGTAGTTTTCTTGAAGTTAGTAAGTAGTGGGTTGTTAGTTGGTACGAGTTATCAATTGATTTTCTGGCATGAATATAACCCATAACATTGCCTCAATCTCTATTCTCCTTCTTCCCATAAAATAAAGCGGACCCATATCATACGCTTAGTTTAAAACAATAACACAGGAACAACTAATACAATGCAGAAACAACACTGAACCAGTTATAATAAAAAACAAAAAGACTGAACCATTTGTACAGAATTCGATTATGGAAATTCAAAACGAAAAATAAGTAGAGAGAACAACTCAAGTGGTGAGTTGCAATTTAAAAGAAACATAACAAAGGGTAAATGCGTTTGCCGGGAGTCGAACCCGGGTCTATTGCTTGGAAGGCAATTATCCTAACCGTTGGACTACAAACGCTTACTGTTACTCCCTGATATTTTTTAAGTTTTAATAGCGTTTATATTCAATAAGAATACTCTATACTTTCCACTGAATATATTCAATATATGCACTAAACGTTAAAATTAATTTTTTCAACTAAGCAATTTATACTAAGATGTTTTTGGTAATGTTCGATCTTTTCAATTTCAAATTTCAAAATTCCTCCAATTTTTCACAGTTTAAGAATACAATAACGTATTTTTAAATATATATTATTATGTTATTAATACAAAAAAAGTCTAATACACAAAACAATTTGATCATAGAAGTAAATATAAAAAGTGACGTGAAAATATAAGGATGCGTAAGGCGTTTGCAAGGTTGAAGATAAAATGAATGTTTTGAAAGGATGATTGAAAATCTAATGTTACAGATGATATTAGAGGGTATTTTTAGGCTTTTGGGTTAAATATGATTGACGGAGTTAGACACCATTCCTCCATGAATTGCAGCATCATATTCTTTAACTTAACATTTATGTACAACAATAATCACATTTCACCTTCAAGCCAACTTAAAAATATTATCTGTGAATGGATTGATTTGGATTGTGTTTTATCTCAAACTAAAAAGTTGCCTAGAGTTATAACTGCATACAACCTCCTAAAGCACGTAATAGAAAGATTCTATATTATAACTAACAAATTAACTACTTACAAAAAGTTTAAAGAAATGAACAAAATAGAATTACTAGATCAACCCCAACCCGACAGCTCTATGTTGACCCATAGGAAAAACAACCTGTTTCAACCCAAACCAATCTTGCAGTAACAGATGCGCCTAATCTACTCATCTTGCTGCTATAACCTGCTAATCCAAAGTTATTTTTTTAATTAACAGGGACTGTAACATCATTCATGAAGTTATGGCCAAGCCTTGTGCTATACGAGTATGGCTTTCAAGCTATACTATTTACATACTGTTTGATCGTAGTTTCTGGGTGCCGAATTGGGAATCCAATTAGAACATCGATTGATCGGTTTTACTCAATTCTAATTGGAGCATTTGTGACAGTAGCAGTGAATACTCTAATTTTCCCTATATGGGCTGGTGAGCAGTTACATAAGGAACTAGTTAAAAACTTCAATGCAGTGGTAGATTCACTTAAAGGTAACTTTATGCAATTAAAATACCTTAATCTTACATTAACTACTAAAAACTTAAATTCGGTTTGCCTTCAGAATGTGTCAAAAAGTACTTGACTGATGATGATTCAGATCAGCCAGTGTATGCCAAGATTTTGATGGATGAATTCCCAGACGACCCCGCTTATAAAAAATTCTGATCCACACTAAACTCATCTGCTAAACTTGAGTCCCTGGTAATATAGTTAGTTTAATAACTTGTGTAAATTTGTTAAAAAAATGACTAATTGTTAATCTTGGTGTTGAAAGTCTCAAGGCACTTTCAGCTAAATGGGAACCGCCACATGTTAGTTTTCGACAAGCGTTCTACCCTTGGAGTGAATATATCAAAGTTGGCACAGTCTTGAGATATTGTGCATATGAGGTCATGGGACTTCATGGTGTTCATCACTCTCAGATTCAGGTTCCTGCAAGTCTCTTGATTTCTACCTTTTTCTATCTTGTTTAAAATGTGTAATATTTTCTAACTTGCGCGTTTTTTATAGGCACCATATACTTTAAGATTTATATTCAGAACAGAGATGCTAGAAGCAACAAGCAAAGCTGCAGAGTTGATTAGATGCTTAGGCAAGGATATATGTGAGATGAAACTAACTCGGAAATGTTTTTTAGTAAAAGATGTCCACGGCTCAATAGAAAGACTTCAATAAGCAATAGACTTGCGCTTGTTTAACAAAGATGATGTTGAAGATGAAATGAACTACCAAAGTCAAAGGCAGTCAATGTCACTTGTTACTTTCAAATCATTGCTGATAGAGTTCGTTGCTCGGCTTGATCATTTGGTTGAAGCTGTCAATTAGCTTTCCAGAATGGCCATATTCAAACGCGAGAGCCTATGAACAACAACCTGTGGTTTTCCTATATATGAAGATAGAATAAATTACATCACATTATAAAACAGACATATGCATCATCAAGAAATAAACCAAATAAAATTGTCACCTTCTAAAATCAATTGGTCCATACTCTTCCATTTGCACTTACCAAAGAAATATTTATATGATGCCAATAGCCTTCCTCATAAATGGTTTACCTTCCAAAACCCTAGATCTCTCTTCCTCTTTCATTGTAAACCAATCATCCTCTTCTTCACACCTTTAGGTGCATCTGTTATGCATTTGTTGGGGACAACCAACATGTAACTCTCACCTAAATATGTTACATATCTATTTCTTGGATATCCGCCTAGCCATCATGGAAATCTTTGCTATGATCCTCACGGATATACATAAAATATTATTCATCTATATTACTTTCATTTCTTTTTTTTTTTTTTTTGGCAACTTTTTCAATGTGTTCTTGAAGACGATGCCTTTGTTGATTGCCTAGCATAATCCAGAAGATCTAGATGAGTTAAACTAAACATTTCATTTAATCTCTCCCTTGTTTGTGTGGACCTTTTCAAAAAATAACAAATGAAATTGAAAATTAAGAGCTACAATAAATGGACAAGAATAATTGTAAACAAATGAAGAAAAGAAAAGCATTAGGTAGTAAAAATCCTAACACATATCTACCTCAATGAAAAGACAGTTAGATGTAAAAATAAATACATACAAGTTTGAGGTATATACAATCTTCTGTACAACAACAAACAACCCATGAGATTCATAATCCATTTGTAAATACTCTGGGATTTCTAGTTGATGGATACTATCTTTTCTTCAGGTTCTGATTGAGATGGTGATGGAGATGAAGATGGAGATGGTTGGTCCCCAGACACATTCTCTGGTTGCACAATCTCCAACTCTTCAAGACTTTCACTGCTGCTACTCTTGTTTGGTTTATCAGAAGATGCACCATCTTCTTCTTTTGGTTGCATCTGCATCTGATCACCACATAACTCAAACTGGTTATATGATGCAGGTAGATTTTGGATGATCTCTTGTAGTTTCCCAGAATGTTCATCAGCACGATCCATCTCAATAGCATCCTACACAAAACGCACGTCGACAAACACAATCACACAACAAGAAGAAAGAATAGTTGTAATGTTGTATGACTTATGATAGTTGCTTACTATTGCAGCTCTATTTTTAAAAAGTGGTAGAAATCTGTTCTTGCAGAATACATTGAAAAGCGCAGTGCAGATGATCAATGGGATGGTCGCGGTTGAAGCACTGCTCGACTTTTTCATTCCAAAAAGTATTCCAGCTACTACTTGGGTTAGTATCAAAGAAAAGATTGTGGCATTGTGTGCTAAAGTCCAGTAACTTCCATCTGTCTGGTACTTTACAAAGTAAACATTCATGATCTGCAAACAATTTAAATATTATTAGATTATCATGTAGGTGTATGTAGATTGTAGGATATGAAGCGATAGAAACAAACCTGATTTCTGTAAACAAGAAAAGCAAAGCAAAAGTAGACGAGCAAGAAAGGCAAGATCAAAGGTGCCAAGATGCAGAAGGTGAACCCAAGGAGTCCAAACAGAAGGACTCTTGTAACCTCGGTGTGGAATGAAAAGGTAACCGGGCGAACAAAATCCTCGTCCTTCATCAGAACACATTTAAACAACCAGTTACCAACAAGCGGAACTGGCTGCAACAGTTCAAATGACAGCCCCGACCAACCTGATGTCATCACATATGTAATAAAGAAGGAAGCCTGTCGGGGTATCAACTCTGCAAGCAGAGTGGCCAAGTCTTTAGGACTAGTAACCGTAAGCTTACCCATTCGCTCAATCCAAGAACCTGAAAGAATGTTGGAGAAGTAAACGTTCCAAAACATAAAGATCAGGACTTTAACACACGCACTTCTTTTCCTAGTACTTCGAGACACACGCCCCTCAAGTGTGGAAAATAGCATCATCAGCGGTGGGACAATAGTTAGAAACACTGTCAGCACCAAACTAGGTAGATATCCAGTAATAAGGTTAATGTAACTCCTGTCTGATACGCGTCTTAAGAATGGAAATGCATTTTGCAGATACTGTATCTTGGTTAGGCCTTGAACAAATGTGGTAGGCAACAGGAACAACACACTGAACACAATGGACGCGATAAACACTGATATTTTACGGATCCATAGTAAATTATAAGGTACACAAAGGTTTTGCCAGAATACGTCAAGTGGTTCTGGAGCCAATTCTGTGACCCATAACATAGGATCTGCTGATTGGATCGTTTGTGAAACCACCAAAGCATCAAATCTACTTCTGAAGAATACCAATGCAGCTTCACACTCCTGCATATAAACTTTCTTCTTTAGCACTGCTATAACTAATAGGATAGATTTATAAACAGTCAAAACAGACCTTTTCTCTGAGTTCATCATCCACCTTACGACTTGTCAATTCACTTCCTCCTCCAACCCTTTTAAAAGAGTTTGATCTCGCTCCACAAAGCCCACACCTAGGATCAGCACTTGTTTCACAGCACTGATTAGCAGGGACAGTTGCCATTACAGGGACGGTTGTCATCACTTTATACATTTTCTCTGCATCTTCCTACAGAATAAAGTCTTTATTATTGATTTTAGAAGAAAGATCTGTGATTTAGTATTATAAGGATGATGCAATTTACCAGAAGTTGCTGAACTGCACCAAATCGATAGACTATTTGGTGGGAAATGTAACTGGATGCATAATAATTGCTGAAGAACTTCCCCACAGACTCGCTGTAGGATTCTACTGAAGACCATGGAACGCCACGCACGACGACTGTGAAGTTACTTGGCCTTGTTGGAAACCTTTGTACTTGCTCCATTCTCATTCTAGCAATGTTTTCATACTCCTATACATGTACAATCATTCATGGTGTTCTCATTTCATGTCACAGAAGTTCAAATGCTACATAGTAGATGATGGATGGATGAAATAAATGATCTACATTTAATATGTTAAAGATGTAAGATGGAATCCTTACAAAGTATAAAAGAGTGCAAGCACAAGCAGATATAACATACAGAGTGAGGCAGTGAGCCCAAAGCCTGAGAGAAAGAATGAAAGATATATGAATAAGATAGATAGATTATGATGAACATTACAATCATTGAGTGCATACCATCTTGAACCTTCTCTGACATTTCCAATAGTCAATAAGTCCAAGCCTGTAGAATCTTCAACCCCTTGCAACCCTTGCCCAAAGTAATTCAATGGGAGCACAAGAAAAGTGCAAAGAATAGTAGCAATCGCAAAAATACGGATACTGCACTTTGAATTAGAAAAATATATAAGAAATGATGAGAAGAAATGTAATGATTATTAGTATAAAAGGGAGGGGAGTGGTGTACTGAAGTGAAGTGAAGGGTACCTACCTGAACACAACAATCCTGAGGAAGACAACTGCATCTATACCACCACAAGCAAATATATCTTCTTCTGTTGCTTCCCAAGCTTTTAATATCCAGCTTGCAGAAGGTACAAATCTTTCGAAACAGAGATTCTCATTTCGAGTACGACCCTGAGCAATCCGCTGGCCAAAGTAAACTTTAACATTGAGTGGTTGTTTTCTCAATATGGAATATAGCGAGAACATCCCCACCGAAATCCCTATGTTCATACCAGCCGAAGTCAATAAAGCTGGTATGTCCATCCTTTTATTTAATCTTTCACTTCACAACTTCAACTTTGACTTCAACTTTACCAACCTTATCAATTAACCAAAACCTTAGATACTAACCCCTAACCACACTTGCTTTTAAACCTGCAATATCAACATGAACCAAATCGAATCATATTCGTTTCAACTTTTTCCAGAAATGTTGGTAAAAGCATGCTTGTTCAAATGTCATGGGTCAGTTTTCATTTGTCACCACTTAACCATATGTCAAATGCAATTAAGAAAGCTTCCATTGATGCTTAATAAAAAGTTCTAAATCAGATAAACTTGCCCAAATTTCCACACAAAATCTAAGTAGATTGACTTCAGTTAGTAAAGTAATATCAGCCTTAGATTTCTAAGTTGCATATATTGTCTTTGTTGCAAATTTCATTTTGGTTTTATTAACATTATTATGTCGTGTTACAAAAACCAAAGTTTACTCTCGAAATTACAATGTTTAGTTCCTAAAGTCAAGATTAAACTTCATGTAAATATATATGAACCCCATATTCAAATTTCAAAATAAAGCATAACCTCTTACGAAATCTAAACATTCTTTAACCCTAACCCATAATCTTTATCCAAAATCGAATTTAAATTCCATTCTTTTATAGGTTAATCAAACGAGCAAAAACCGATTATTAGCTTTTGAATGCATATGCCATGGAAGTCCTGCAAATTCAGGCAACAAAATAGGACATAAATCTATTTCAAAAATCCTTCAATAACCATTCCATTATAACATTGCAAACGAACGTGAGATTGAAACCCCAAATGTTAATCAAAGAATTCAAATTAAAACACAAAGATGATGATCCCATAACATTATATGATTATAAAGAAATAGGATGAAGAACATACCACCTTGAATCAACGGATTGAAGAGAATGGGTTTGATTAATCCATCGAAGAACATGATATTGGGAAGAAGGATTGAAAGGGTAGGGTTTATCTGAGATGAAAAATGAATGAGAGGGAATTGTGAGAACAAATTTGAAGAATGCCGATGGATACGCCTACAAAAATGCCCGCCCAGGATATTCGATTAAAGATTTTCTTTTTTTTTTCTTTTATATTTCGCAATAACGGCACATTTAGGAAAAATATTATTTTATGGTATAAATTGATTACGTGTCACCAGTTTCTGTTACGTTTATTGGGACAGAAATATATGTGAGTTTAAATTCTATAGAATATAAATGTTATAACTTTAAGATTCGAGTAGGTGTAAGTTAAGAAGTGTATGTTCGTGGGAAAAAAATATATTTTTCTACTGGTAAAAAAATAATAATGTTTAACCGGTAAAAGTTGTTCGATAAAAATACAACTAGTTTTTTTTTCGTGCTTTGCGGCGGGAGATTGGTCGTTTTCTCCCGCGCTACATGGCGTGAGTTTGGTCGTTATCTTCTCAACTCGTCAAAAATCATATAAAAAAATACCGAAACCAGTTAAGATTATATCAATGCCACAGCGATGCTTTCCGTTCATATCGGTTCAGTTCGTCACGATAATATTATGAGTTGGTTTTTAATATATATAATAATGTCTTAAATTTATTATTTTTTTAATATTAAAATTGCTTTTAACGTATTTTGTGTTTCTTTTTTAACTTTTAATATATAATATTTTACAAAAAGTTCAAATCACAGTAGTAACGTGTTTATAATTTAGTTTAAAATTAACCAAGATTAATATAATATGTTTTTAAATGTTTTTGTTATAATGTAATGTTTCTTTAAATTTTGAATGTATATTTGCAACATGATAGCCACTAAATCTCTAAATTGTTACTCTAGTTGTCTTGTAGCAGTGTAGCACAAATGAACATTTGTCGCTAAAAATACAAAATTGTGGTCCATGTAAAATTTTCATGAAATGAAGTTCTTTGGTGAAAGAAAGGCAGAAAGCAATAGTCTAAAAATTATTTTATATGTAAGTTTGATGAAACACGCATAATGTTGTGTTAACAATTAAAAATATTTGTGTGTTCATAAGTTCAATAAAATAAAATATAATAGTACATTAATATTTGGTTTCAAGAAATAATAATTTCAACTTCTAGGATATATCTTATCCTTCCTTCTGAAAATTGCTTTTTCTTTAAATGATTTTCTTTCGATTTCAAAGCAACAAGCGAATGGACTATGTTTTCATCGGTAGGCGATTTCGATTTTAAAACCAAATCAGTGATATTCGATATCAAAACCAAATTTATTTAGAAAATCGATGGGTGCCTTCATCGGTGGTGATCAGGCTCATGAGCAAGACCACTGAGACTCTAATGAACACTTGAAAAAATTGAAGAACTTATACATGAAAACTTCAATTGATATACAGTCTGATTGTGATTTCATTCCGTTTCCGTTGATTGTTTTTGTTGTGATTGAGAACCAATTGTGGTAAATGATAAAAGGTGGTTGTAATCAGGGTTATCATCATCATCTCTATCCCTATTGTCATTCTTTGATGTTTTTGCAATTATCACAACTGTTAATACGGTCTGCTATGTCGTCATATAAATGTTTTAAAAAGGTTTGAGGTTACAGGGTTTTAGAAGAAATATATCGCGTAGCGTTGGATGAAATACACATGTGAACAAGCAATGAATCAAACAGGATCGAAAAATAGAGTTTGTCACAAGTGTGGAGCTAGTAGTCATAACAGTCGAACTTGTTAGGTGTTAGTGTGTGGTTTGATTATAGTTGTAAATAGTTAGAGCTTGTATAAATACACGATGAGCGCTCATCTTACTTAAAAAAATCAAACAATATGTTATTGTCGATTACCATTAGTACTGACCATCTTGTGAAACGATGGGTGATTACCTTTAGTACCGATTATCTTATGTTATTTATCTTCTTTGATTTAAACAAAATCACGGAGCCTTCAAAAAAGATTCATGATTAGGAAAAATCCTTATGATTCATAATCATAACAATCTTCTCCGAAGGCTTCATAAATTTCCCTAGTTTGTAAAGGTTTTACTTTCGAGCACACTGTATTTTACGGTTAAAACCGAGAATGATTCTTATTTTCACTCACGTTGTAGAAAACAATTGACGGATATACTCTTCTCTCAGTTAATCACAAAATGATTTCGAATAGCTCCTTTTCCTACACTGATAGGCAAGAAAGGATAAAGCAATTTTTTTTACTAAAGGGATAACGCATTGTTGATGAATGCAATATGATGCGAATCTTGCATAAAAGACCACGACGTCTCATTCTTGTTCATCGGTTTCCAAAATGAACGGGTTTGAAAATTTTTGGAAGCGCTAAAACTGGCGCTGAAATACGTATCCAAACAATAGCTCCAAAATTTAACGAAATCAAATCGACACATCGATGTCTCCAACAACCATCCAATAGCATCAAATATCTATGACGCTTGATTCATTTGTAAACTGCCTTGTATTTGTCATAAGAATTAAGATAAAGAAAAATAACAATAGATGCTCAAAATGATTTATTGAAGTCAATATTTCCAACTTACAAATCTGTATTGACTAATAGATGATTGTTTTGGATGACTCACGGTCGAAAGAACTTAAGTGGATTGAAATTAGAATTAGTATTGGTTCGGTTGTTATGTATGATAGATAATCACTGGCTAGGGTTCTGAAGTTTGCAAAATTTGAAACATTGACTCAAACAAATCATTGGGTTTGAAAGTTCCAACTCATTGGAATTCAACTTATTTAATTTTTTTTTAACGACCAATGAATACTGTAAGCTCGGTCACTTAAGTAAATCAATTGGCGAAAGGTCACCCACGCCTTGCAAACACAGATAACACTGGTGACACGGGCTGCCCACCATTCTAGAAGAAACCCCACACCAAAAGCCTACTGTGATAAACCTTCGACCCACCTGAAGCATTGTCAGGTATTGTATGAAAGAGCATTTGACAAGCAAGCGTGGGATGATTATATTTATCGACATAATCTTCAATTAAATGGACTTGGGTTGCCATATTCTCTGGATTGAAAAAACATGTTGTGATTGCTGAGTTTTTTCAACATTTATGTCTCTTAAGAGTTTCAGTCACAAGATACATCGCTTTTAATAATTAAGTGGATTCTATAAGTTATATTCATACAGTCCTAGAAGAATGTTTTAATGATGTTAGACTTAGAAACATGACTGTTATCTTGAAAAAAGTTGGACAGATATTAAGGCGATACTGTTAAAATAATCTGTTGGCGTTCGTTGCTTCAATCATCGATCCAAGGAATAAAGTTTATTTATCTTGAAGTCATTCGCTGTCTAATATGTATACCCGGCTAACAGAAGCCAGGGATCTGATTTTAAGTCCACATGGGTATTTTATTATAGAAAGCTGGACGGGATGGGAGGAGCCGAAATGAAAGACAGGTCAAAATGGAGGGAGTGAAAGGGGTCGACGGGTCAAACTGGGTGCTTCATCAAAACAAACGAACCAGGGTTCCTGCTATCTCCTCTCTCTCGATCTTAGGCCGGAAACACATTAACTACGGCCGGCCTCCGATCTCAAGCCGGAAACACATTATACGCCGATGAGGTTTGATTTACTCCGTCCTTTTTCCATATGTCAATCCCAAACTGTACCTCAAATTATGTATCTTTTGCTTTATTGAATTAATTTCATCGACAATTTTGGTTTCTTGTTTCCAATTTTTCATTACAAGGACGAACTAGGAATCGGTCTTATCTACTTCAAGTTCTTTGAAATGAAATTGGAAATTACTGTTTGATTGAGCCTTCAAATGCTTGGAATTGAAATCTTTGTAAATGTAGGCTATGTAGCTGAAGGGTTTAATGGTGTATAATACTTCAATCACCGAATGGGTATTCAATCTTTGTAGAAACAACGGATGTGTTGGAAGATCAACATCGGTATAGGTAGAATGTTCTGACGTTTGATCTTAATTATTGCGGATTGTGTCAAAAATAAGTTTGTAAAAAACTAAGCATCATTGTAATACTTCATGTTTAAACCAGAAGTATACATAATAAAGATTTGAATCGATGAGCAACTGAGATTATTCATCTTAAAACAACTTATTCTAGCCCATACTCATTTTGAACACAACTTGTTCTGACCAGATCCAAAACAACCTTTTTTTAAACGACCCATTTTGACCCGAACCTATCCCGACCACCCGTAACCCGACCTGACCCACCTGTTTTACCAGGTCTAGTTTTCACCATTTTGATTTTGCAAGGCAGTTCATTTGATGTCAAAATGCGAAACTCAGAAACATGAAATAAGTTTAAACATAATTGATCTGATAATTTCCAAGTTGTATTGGACTCTTTTGTTTAACATTGTATTTGGATTGCATCAGCTTCCTCTTATATAGTTATAATGATATTCGTTTTGTCCACTGGAACCTAAACAATCAATTTTTAAATAGCCCGTACTGACCCTAACCGTCCTGACCCGAATCTGTCCTAACACGAACCCATCTTGACTCTTTTTTTAATCGGCATATCCTGACCCAAACCCATCCTAACCCTCTAATCAACCTAATCCAGCCCGTCCATTTTGCCACCTCTACTAATATGTATGAAAAGAAAAATGGAGAAAAACTATTGCAATGTGTAGAAATCTTTTGTGTGAATTGTTTATAGTTCAAAAAAAAATATATTCTAATGAGCGATATTTGAAGAGTGTTAATCCATCACATATTCTGTCGTGATTATCTATGTGTTCTTTTAAGCGTGCCTGTTTAGTAAGAGTATTGATGTCATTAGACCTCTAAGTGATAAAAAAAAAAAAAGACGAGGTTAAAAAGATAAAAGCAGGATCTAAGATTGGGAATGACATAAAATTATAGTTACATAGATACTGGACAGATGACTGAAGAAGACACCAAGTATTATAATAGTAAAGAGTTTACCGTGTTGGGTTGTTGAGAGAAAAGAAGTCCAACGTTTCCAGTTTTACACTTTTACCACATACTGCTCGTGATAAGTTATTAAAATTTCTACAGTTGCTCACGGGTAGATTCCTTTAAACATCAGGTATTAAGTGCTTTATAAAGCTGCCGTTTTTTTTCACTGTTTTAAGATTAATTTCGAGGCTGTTATTTTTAAGTTGTGTTGTTATGTTTTGTTGGGGCTGTTTTGAACCCTTGTGATTGCTAATGTTGACCCTTTATGTGTTGACCCTTTATGTTGTTGACCCTTTATGTTGTTGAATCTGAATGCTGATTTTGCAATTTGTTTGTGGCTGTTGAAACCTTCTAAAAGCAGATACCAAATTAAAGTGTTGTGTAACAACTAGACGTGTTATTAGTCTGAACTCTGAATTTGAAACTTGGAACTTTTTAAACTTTTGAATATGTGTTATTCGGGTCTGTTAATTTGTTGGAATAATAGTGAGTTCTTTTTATATATCAATCAAAGTAATGGTTTTAAATTTTTTAGTTAAATGCATTTGTTTATTGTACAAAGTTGGCTGCTACTTCTGCCATTCGACCATCTTGTATTATACTTTAGATGGCCTGACAAGACGATAAGTTTTGCCAGAACCCGCAATTGAACGATTCTTTTAATCTATATCTTAATATAAAGGGCTCATGTTTCATAGGAATTGATGGTTTATGCAATTATGTTGCCCTTAGTCTTAATTGTGCGAAATTGGGGACAGATCTTAAAATAATGTGTAAATTTTGTTATCCATTAGGCATTGAGGGATAGTGATCTTAGTTACAGAAAGAACAATATTATTGAAAAATGCTGCTGCGAAAGAGACGAGGCATAATACAGATTGGAACATCTGAAAGAAATGTTGCAGCTTGTATGTTGACATTTGTTGCTGGCCATTTTTAAAACGATCCATTTCAACCCGTACCTATTTTTGTCAAAGCCCATTCCGTCCTGAACCAAAATGACCCATTTTTAAAGACATGTTATCCCCACCCGCCAATATCATCTAGCATATGTAAAACACCTAGACCAATCTTATTCCATGTTCATATATTCTTTTCTACTTGCATTTCACATTGACCCAAATAGAGAACCAACAACCCAAGCCTAGATTCTTATTCCAGATCTGTCCAACTAAAGCAACCATCCTCACACAAATAGCAACCAATACGTTAGAAGTTATAGATCATATGTTGTGTGAAAGAGGTTGTTGACCGATTGGGTTGGCCCGGTCAACTGAGAGGAGTGGGGAGAAGCAAGACAAAGAAAAGAAAGAAGGAACCTTTAGCGGCATCTATGTTTTCTTATTTATTCTGATTTTCAGTAAAGGGTATGATAATCATTACGTGTTATGGTTTAATAACAAGTGAAGTCTACAAATGTAATTTCTAAATAAAAGAAATAGAACTAAATACAAACAATAAAAGGAACCATTAATATTCTACACTCTATAATATAATAAATCCCCACAACCACTAATTCACCTAACTCTAGAGCACACATATAGAGAACTTCTTTTGCTTCTTTTAAAACATGAAAGCATACATATAAAATTCAAAAAATTAACATAAGTGAATAGTCCATTTAGATGGGATTTACTCTAAAGAACCTACAAATGTCGGGTTGTTACCATTGTTTTGTCTACAATATTAGCAAATGTATCATAAAATTCCATAAGAGTACCAACTAAAATTGCAAATAACTTTAAAGTTCAAATTTTTATAAATTCAATAAATCTCTGAAGATTAATCAAGAGATTAGAACTCAAATTCCCCCAAAGTGACATGAAACATGAATCAAGCTTCAATGGCATGCATAACTTATTAATAATGTCAAGAAAATTCTACAACAATAGCAATGCCCTCATCAAGAAATACAACCATAATTAACCAAAAACAGTAAAAATCACCACCATATAAGTTCCACCATCAATGTGGGAAAGACTTACCAAATTTGATTACTTTTAATCAAGCGTTCTTCCTAGCAAGCTTTGTCCATTCGGTATGAAAAGCACCAGGGCGATCAATCCGCTCATAAGTATGCGCCCCAAACAAGTCCCTCTGAGCCTGAACAAGATTTGCAGGCAACCGAGCCCGTCTATAGGTGTCGAAATAAGAAAGACTAGCACACATCCCTGGGGTACTAATCCCAGCCGAGATGGCTAACCCCACCACCCTCCTCC
The DNA here is from genome assembly GCA_025506415.1 of Flaveria robusta. NCBI lineage: Eukaryota > Viridiplantae > Streptophyta > Magnoliopsida > Asterales > Asteraceae > Flaveria > Flaveria robusta. Next base: position 29,527,050 of record CM046474.1, on the reverse strand, counting down.
ACGCCGCCTGCCTCTGAACCATTTCCTTTGCAAACTCAGGGTCCACCACCAGACTCGCGAGATTAGGGTTCCGCTGGTATGCCTTCTTGATCCTATCCAAGAAAACGGCCCTAATAATACAACCACCTTTCCAAATCCTAGCTAACTCCCCAAAATTCAAGTTCCAATTTTTCTCAAGACTCTTCGCCCGTAACAAGTTCATCCCTTGCGCGTAACTACAAATCTTCGAAGCATACAAAGCCTGCCTCACATCATCAATCAACCTCTTCTTATCAATCCCACTCCTAACACTCCCCACCTCCTCCTTCAGCCCCGCTGCCGCCAGCTCCTTAGCGGCAGCCTCCCTCTCGTCCTTCAAACCGCTCAAATACCGACAATCCAAACTTGCAGCAATTGTCGGAGCAGCAACCGACAACTCAGCCGCCTGCTGCACCGTCCATTTCCCCGTCCCCTTCATACCCGTCTTATCCAAAATCTTATCCACCAACTCCCCTTCCCCATGCTCATCCTTAACCTTAAAGATATCCGCCGTAATCTCGATCAAGAAACTCTCCAGCTCCCCCCTATTCCACTCGTCGAAAATCTCAGCCAATTCCCATTACTCAACCCACCAACATTCTTCAACACATCATACGCCTCAGAAATCAACTGCATATCACCATACTCAATCCCATTATGCACCATCTTCACAAAATTACCAGACCCCCCTTCCCCAATGTACGTAACACAAGGCCCATCCTCAACCTGTGCCGCAACTTTCTCAACAATATCCTTAATATTACAATAAGCCTGATACGACCCACCGGGCATCAACGAGGGTCCGTTACGAGCACCCTCTTCACCACCAGAGACCCCCATGCCCAAATACAGCAACCCCTTGGAATTAGCTTCAACAATCCTCCGTTCAGTGTTCTCATACCACTCGTTCCCACCGTCGATGATGGTGTCTCCGGGCTCCATGTGGTCGGCCAAGGCGGCGATGGTTTGGTCGACGGGGGCACCGGCTTTGACGAGGATGATGACGGATCGGGGCTTTTGGATGGAAAGCACGAAGTCGCGAGGGGTGTAGTGGCCAGTCAAGGGGAGGTGGCCTTCGGCGTGGGCTCGATCTAGGGTTTCGTCGACTTTGGAGGCGGTGCGGTTGTAGACGGAGATGGGGAAGCCTTTTTCGGCGACGTTGAGGGCTAGGTTTTGGCCCATGACGGCGAGGCCGGCGAGGCCGATGCGGGAGAGGGTGGTGGAGTCCATTGATGGGGGTTAGGGTTTTGGGGGAGGATTTGATGGGGGTGAAGTTGAAATGGAGGTTATATGGTGAGGTTGATTGGGGTTGGTGACGGACTTGTCGAGGGGGTGAGGGGGTGGGTGGCTGCACAACCCACGAAAGGTTGTGTCGTTACCTTCTTTGGTGGAATTTTGGTGTCGCTCTATGTTTCTTAGTATGCCTTTTGAGAATTATTATTATTAATTTCAGCTACCTAATTTAAATTGCTGAGGGTTAATTGGGCTTTGTATAAAATAAATGAGGATGGGTTATGGAGCAAGGTTATATGATACTTTCAATTTTCATCACAATACCTTTCATTTCGGTTAAAATTTTACAATAGAATCTTTGGAAGTAAATATTTAAAGTTAATCAGGTTTTTGAAAATTATGGTTTGAATATGTGTAGCCTCGTTAGGTCCCGTTGTAGTATGTTGGGTGGGACGGATGAATCCAACTGGTTATGAGATCTACACCTGTCTGAAATCTTTTCGTTTAAAAATTTGAGGGAGGATATTCACTCGTCCACCTTTGAAGATCTTGGCATCTCGTATAAATGGAATAATTTGGTTCCTACTAAAATCAATTTTTTTTTGCTGGCGATTACGCTTGAATAGGCTGTCAACATTCCTTGCTTTGTTACATCGGCATATCAATATTGATAACCCGTTATGTGCGTTTTGTGATGAGAGAGGGGAGTTTATGGTTAATTTATTTGTGGAATGTCCTTTTTCTTAATTAGTTTGGAATGTTTTCTCTCTGGTGAGTCTAAGAGGCAACGCCCTTAATGAGGGTCGAGCTAATGAAGTAATGATCACTAGGTACTAATCATCAATTGTAACTTTAAACATAAGTAGATAAAATTTTTAGCAGCGACTTAATCGTTCGATAGCAACTTAGTCTTTCGATAATGACTTAATCTTTTAGTAGCAGTTTTGCATCGAAATTAACCAAGTAGAGTAGAAACTATACAAGAGTAATAACTTGATTATAAATAGTAAATTTGTTACTAATTATGAGGTTTCTACTAAAGTAAATCTACAACATTTATAAACACCAACCAAAACAATGTAATGATCGATCCTTGGTAAATCGAGGATGTATTTGTAACACCCGGCCTCTCGTACCACCAAATATTGTCCGCTTTGCCCACGAGTAGCTCACGGATTTTCTTTTGGTTGCCCGGGTGAAAACTTCCCAAGGAGGTCACCCATCCCTGGATTGCTGCCACCTGAGCACGCTTAACTGTGGAGTTCTCCTCTCATCCACAGCCAATACGCCCAAAACGCGTTGGTGATATTAAAGGCCGAACATTCCTTATGAACCAGGAATCTCTCCTGTCCACGACCGATGTGGGATATATGCAGGGTGTCACAATCACTCCCCCTTTGGACTCATCGTCCTCGATGAGCCCGAGAACACCCTCACCATCCCCGGTGAGGTTTGTCCCACCATCGCGACGGGCACAGGAGTGGCTCTGATACCATTATGTAACACCCGGCCTCTCGTACCACCAATATTGTCCGCTTTGCCCACGAGTAGCTCACGGATTTTCTTTTGGTTGCCCGGGTGAAAACTTCCCAGGGAGGTCACCCATCCCTGGATTGCTGCCACCTGAGCACGCTTAACTGTGGAGTTCTCCTCTCATCCACAGCCAATACGCCCAAAACGCGTTGGTGATATTAAAGGCCGGACATTCCTTATGAACCAGGAATCTCCCCTGTCCACGACCGATGTGGGATATATGCAGGGTGTCAAAGTATTGGTCTCGTTTAAATGATCGAATTCAATTATGAGTTTTACATATTTCAAAACAGAATTTTCATACTCATATACATAGATATTATACTAATTTGCAATTTCCCTATGCATGATGATGTTGCACCTAATGCATTGGGTGTTTTTTTAAAAAAATTTAATGTTTTACTTTTAACCCTAACCCTAAGCTTTTCATCTTTTGTAATGTAAACTCACAATATTTGTTATTTTATTTTATCTAGTTCTTGATATTTTTAATCTTATCTATTTAAAAATTCATGCATCCCAACTAAATATTTCATTCTGAAGGTTCTAACATAATTCAGAGATATTCAAGGTTACATGATATACAAAACCTATAATTAGTTCTTTTAAATGTTTGTGTGTTTACTCATTTGATTAAACTCAAGCACAAACTTATTGTACATATCACCTTGAAGAGTTGTTAAACGATCAAGTTTAAACCAAGTAATACGAGCTACTCGATATTTCCAATAAACATTTGTTCCTATACTCCAATAATTCATGATTATATAATGGTGTACACTGAACCACCAAATTATGACCAAAATATATAAATGATTAGTTATAGATAGCAAGTCACAAAATTCTCACAGGTTTCAAATACCAAACCTGCACAGTTTGTTCATATAATTCATGAAACCTGACTAGCATTCGATACGAACCGCTCCACTTTCCGAAGAAATAAACTTAGGTTTCTTGTTAACCTGATGCAAACACTGAATAACGTCTCCAATCTGGAAATCAAAACAATCGCGAAGAACAAGACCACACTCGTTTCCTTTCTGGACCGTTTCAACATCTTGGGTCTCTCTTTTTAAAGAAACGCAACACCCTTCGAACACAACTTCACCGCTTCTTAAAAGCCTCATGGTGCATGACCTGCTGACGTGGCCATCCACGACTCTGCAACCTGCAATCTTCACATCAGCCCCTTTGGTTTTGCTTCTTCCTTTGAGCTCGAAGATGTTGAGTACTTGTGCCTCGCCAGCGACCTCTGTCTCCAATGTTCCAGGAGCTTTTTCCACTATGAAGTTGCCGATGTCTTCTAGAAGATGGTAGATCACCCTATGTATTTTAATCTACGAAAAGGCGATCACTTTCAGAATGCACATACAAACACCTAGTTTTGCAGAATCACGCATGATGAGTTGATCGGGGATACATACCTTTATATTGGCTTGAGCAGCAGCCAAACTGAGAGATGTTGGTGGGGAGCGCACATTAAATCCAACAATACATGCACCGGTGGCTTGTGCCAAATCGAGATCAGACTGACAAATTGCTCCCACTCCAACATGGATAACATTCACGAAAACCTGATTAAATGAAATATGGTGAATTTTAGATAAGATGTATAAAGATAGAGACGAACATATTAGATAACTTTTGGATTTTTGCACACGGTTGAAAACTTAATGAAACTTCTACATTTTTAGATGAAGACAGGCTTAATTAGTTTCATACAATATGCAACAAAATGGATTACAGAAGAATAAACTGAATTACATATCTACGCGATATAAAAGGCTTCTGCTCCATTTCACAAAGCGTTTCTTTTTTAAAGATAGAATTATCTATTAATCCTTGAACAATCAATCACATTTACCACAATTGAACTTAATTACTTGATTGTTACAACTTCAGACACCAGTAGCACATCCAGAAACTATCTTCTATGTCCACTTTATATCAAATTCCAATTGTTAAGTCACATAATCACAGTTTAAACACACATTCAAACACCCCTTAGAACTAGGAAGTTGCATGATATATGCAATGTTTTCAGAACTGGATGAGACCTGACAATGAACCGGTCGTCTTACCGGTAAGACTGGATTTAAGAACCAATTGACGTCAAAAATAATATAAAGAATATAAATACATATATATAAATTACAGAAAAGTTTCATGTTTCTATGTGAATTTGCAATTTTAATGACATATGAAGACTTAATATAAATAAAATATGAAACCTAAAATGCTATATTACTCGGAAAATAAGATTTTCAAGAGAAATAATAAAAAATAGACATCTAGTTTGACCACCCAGTCCGGTTCCCTGGTCCAACCGGCCAGTTCAAATGAAAACAATTCAAAGAGGCATGATTGGACCGGTTTGTCCAGGTCAGGTTCTGAAACACTATATATATATATGTCCAAACACAAAGCAGATTATTTTTTTAGAAATGTATATATGGCATACCTGTGGACTATTCAATGTTTTAAGTGAATCAGTGACAGCTTGAACTGTCCCTTGAACATCTGCTTTTACAATAATCGGCAATTCAGTTCGTTTAGGCTCCTTTTCTGTTGCTTCAGAATCAGAATTGTCCTCTTCATCCGCCTTCTTTTTCCTAAGCCTTTCTTGTTCAAGTTTGTTCTCTTCATCCATCTTCCTAAGCCTATCTTGTTCCAGTTTCTTTTTCCTTCCTGCACTAAGCATTCGGGCTCGTTCTTCAGAATCCACAACAATAATATCATCACCTGCCATCGGCAGCCCTTTGAGCCCCTCAATCTCCACGGGCATTGCGGGTGTGGCCTTTCCAGTCAATTTCCCAGCTGTATCCCTAATCGCCCGTATTTTTCCCCACTCGGCACCAACTGCAACATGTTGACCACAAACCAAAGTCCCAGCTTTGACTAAAGCCGTAACCAACGGGCCCCGCCCACGGTCGAGTCTTGCTTCAACCACGTAAGCTTGGGCCGCTCCATCTACACGGGCTTTTAGGTCCATTAATTCAGCTTGAAGAAGCAATGCTTCTTCAAGCTTATCGAGTCCTTGTTTCGTAACCGCAGATACTTCAACCACTTGTACATCACCGCCCATTTCTTCAAGTGGTAACCCTTCTGAAGCTAGTTGGACTTTGACTCTTTCTGGGTCGGATGCAGGTTTATCACATTTGTTGATGGCAACGACTATGGGGACGTCCGCTAATTTGGCATGTGACATGGCTTCAATTGTTTGTGGCATCACACCGTCATCAGCGGCTACCACCAGTACCACTATGTCCGTAACGGCCGCACCTCTGGCACGCATGGCACTAAAAGCTGCATGGCCGGGAGTGTCCAAGAAGGTTATGGATGCACCTGATGGCATGGCCACAACGAATGCACCAATGTGTTGGGTTATGCCACCAGCTTCTTTAGCAGCAACTGAGGTCTGCCGGAGAGCATCTAAAAGGGAAGTTTTTCCATGGTCAACATGACCCATGACTGTTACCACAGGTGCCCGAGGGAGAACTATGGAACCTTCATATGAATAGAGCCTCTTTACATTTACCCCAACTTCCTACAATTTATGGAATAAAATAAATTAAGTAAAAAAATATGTGTGAGATAAAAATAGAGGTGGCACTTTGGACAAATTTACTTATGAAATATAAATGGATCTGTGTGGGTCATATTTCATCTTTTACGGGCAAACTCAGAGTATATCTAAATAAAATTAACACATTACCTGCTTCAGTCTGTAACCCAACCCACTCATTTTTCACATCTGATTAATATAACAGGAAGAAAAACTCTAAAAGAAAATTAACCAAGACAAATAGATACCATTGCAATTAGTTCCGCGATGTCAATCCCCAAAGGGTCGAATTCTGACCCAACTTTTTCCCCAACATTTACAAGAATATTTTGCAAAGTGGACACTGATTGACCACATCGTTTAGCAAGCTCTAAAGTTGTCATTCCCTCAAATATTTCAATCGTCTTATCCGGAGATGACTTGCCATTCTTTTGTAGTTTAGGTGGCACGTATGGAGCTTCAACTGGTGGTGTTGCCTTTGCAGGTTTCTTTTTAAACTTTCCTTTCTTAGGTCTCTGTAGACCAACTATGTCCTCATCTCTTCTACCAAGTAGTTCTGGGCTGGCATGAAAACGCCTACAAAAGTTCAAGATTTAAGTACAACATCAACCACGTGGACCGTTAATCCTATATGACTAAAAGTTACCTTACAAAGAATCTGCTTTTCAAGAAACTTAAAGTGTCATGACCAAGTAAAGCTGAGCTGCTGGTATATCCTGCATCGAATGAGTCTATATATAAATTCGGCTGATTTAAATAAGCTAACAGATGCCTGGAAATCCATTGATTTAGAATAATGGAATTTTGATTTCATGGAAATGTCAAACATCACTCTTACATAATAACTAAAATATACCCGCTAAAAAGTGACTTCATATCAAACTTTCAATTACCTCTAACCCGTCCAACTGAAGATGATAGCAAATTTGAGCGCAAAGAAGTGTCTCTAAATGCTTTTGAAATCAGAATCCTTGAAACACTAGCATAAATGCTCTGTTCAAAAAGTGTGGGCCAAGTTAATAATCATTTAATAGTTCAGTTTACTTTAAACAGAGTTCAGTTTACTATAAACAGGAGTAAACAAAAGCAAATAGTTCACTTCAGTTTAATAAGACTCGTTGATATCAACATGCACGGATATGAAATCAATTATAGCATAGACGAGAGAAAGAAAGATGTAGTTTTTTAATGAAAACAATGTAATGATGACCATGCTCCAAATTCAAAATTGAGCCTGCTACGTATATGTGATCCTGTATACATGTAATCCATGGTGGCAGAGAGGTAGAAAATACAATACACCTCATGAAGTGACAATTAATTATTATTGTTGCTATTAACTAACATACTATGGGTGTGGAGATATATGAAGTGCATAAGACATGAAGAGACGGTTAGCTTCAGTACTACACCATCAGCTTCTTTAAAATTAATACAACCACTCTAGGAAATAGGAATATAAGTACCTTAAGAAATGTTCAGGTAAATCCTTAATTCAATATCCATAACTTGATTTTTAACACCCTAATAAACGCAATTTCCATGACATCTGAACTTATTACCACTTTCTGAGATCATCAAAACATCATCGTCTAAGAAGAAAAAGAAAAGTGTTGGACTTGACATTTTATCAAACACCTGGTACTCACCCTTCATTACAAGCAAATAGGTCCATATTTTCAATCATTTTCCTCTGTCCATTATCAATTGACAACCCTTTTCAAATCCACACTAAAAGTTACAGGTTCACCAAATAATATTCTACCAAAATTATTCAAAAAAACAAAACTAGTGATTGAAGAACAAAGGGAACCCCTTTCGAAAGCAAATAGCTCATTTTGCTTAAAACTGCAAAATTCAACACCACACATTCAGTCTGTAGCCAAAAAGCCATCTTGAACACCCCTTTTACAACACAATCAAAGTCATACTCTTTCTTTACAATTCGAGATAAAGAGCGATAATCAAAGACTAACCTTTTTCCCAATCTCCCTCCACGCCATTCATAAGTATAAGTCACAATTCCTGCAGGCTGAAGAAAAAACTCATAAACTAGAATCAAACAGTAAAACATAGCACCAATTATAACAAATCCAACAACAACAACAACAACAACTGAAGACCTAAAATGCTTATGAGAAAGGCGATGAAGCTGAAAGAAAGAAGAATTATCATATGTAGAAGAAAGTATAAAGTATGAATATGATTACCTGCTATTGGTATGTGTATGGGCGTTCCTGTGGTTTACGGAGTCGATGGGTAGGGTTTTAGGGGCGGAGATCGGTGGTCGGTGGAGGAATTGAGGGAGGGTCGGAGTCGGAGCTCCGGATCGTAGGAGAGATTTTTGTACATGTATCGTCTAGGGTAAGTATGCTTTATTTTTAGAGTGAAATTATCACTTTTTTTAAGCAAATTAATGTTTTTCTTTGAAAAATTAATTTCAGGTTTTTTTTTTCTTCCTTTTTGGTTTGTAATTCGTGTCAATAAACTATACTACCTTAACGTCATTCTTTTTATTTATTAATCATCTCTTACGTGCCGCCTCTTACGTGAGACGTTTATGTTATTTCAACTACCCTTAGTAGTTTGTTTAATTATGAATTCCATATAAACCTCTATAAAATTATTAAACAGTTTACATGTCCGACTAAAAATCAAAATATTATATAATTTATAAACAAATTAGAATATCAAATTTACCTCTTTTACTAAAAGAAATTCAAAATATGACATTTTACATTTATATTTCTTAAAGCTGATAAAAACATTATGCTTTCAAACTATATTGTAACTGTTGGTTTAATCCCGCGGTTAGGATCCAAGTCGGGATCCGATCCGATCCGAGTGGCTAAGTGGATGATGATTTAAAGTGATATTATCCAAAGTGGTATTAGGGATATCTTTTAATTTAAATCTCTAGATAAGATAAGTATTAGATTATTATGAATTGTAATCTAATTAAGAGTTCTAGTAGGTTTATGAGACTTGGTGATCAAGTCTTATTCTCTTATAAATACCAAACCAAGTTTAAGGGTTTAGCTATCAAGAGAGTTATTGTATTGTGATTTTGAGTTATTTTCCATAATATAATAAAAGTGAGTTTACTCATAATTGTGTGTGATTGATTCTTGGACTTGAATTGGTATCAGAGCCGGTTCAAGAACAAGATCATACAAAGCATCCGAAGAACGCAAGACCATTCATCACGGCCAAGGAAGATCTCGATCAACAACCAAGATCAAGGGTTTTTGTCGAGAAGCATTAGGGCGGAGAAGGAGATCTTGCCATCCGAATTGTTGGTCGAACAAAGTAGGTGTTCAACTAACTCTTTGATCTAAAACATCAAAGAAAGTCACCACGTTAACGTACAAAAGGCGTAAGAGGTATGGCTCAACCAAAAGCATTGACCGTGAAGGGAAAAGAAACCGGACCCTCGTCCGTCCAATGCCCCATGTTGAGTTCAACCAACTACACCGTGTGGGCTATGAGAATGAAGATTGTCTTAAGAGTCCATAAGGTGTGGGAAGCAATAGATCCGGGAACCAACGAAGCAGACAAGAATGACTTGGCAACCGTTCTATTGTTTCAATCAATACCCGAGACCTTGATATTGCAAGTCGGCAGTCAATATACGGCAAAAGTCATATGGGATGCGATCAAAACCCGACACCTCGGGGCTGATCGAGTCCGGGAGGCACGTTTGCAAACTCTAGCACTAGAGTTCGATAACCTAAAGATGAGCGAGTCCGAGATGATTGACGAACTCGCCGGTAAGTTATCGAGTCTAACTTCTAAATCCGCGGCTCTTGGAGAAACAATTGAAGAAAAGAAACTTGTGAAAAGGTTTTTAAAAACCCTCCCAAGAAGCAAGTATATTTAAATTGTGGCCTCACTCGAACAAGTTCTTGACCTAAATAATACCGGATTCGAGGAAGTCATCGGTAGACTAAAAGCTTATGAAGAAAGAATACGAGAAGAAGAGCTATCCAGTGGCATTCAAACGAAACTCATGTTCTCAAGTGGGGAAACATCAAGTGGTTCTCGAGCCCAAGATTCAAGGGGCCGAGGCCGCTCGAACCGAGCAAGGTGGCGAGGAAGAAACATGGGACAAGACCGAGGCACTAGCGATCAAGGCACACAAAACCAGAACAAAGACAAGCAAAAGAAAGACCGCTCCAAAATATTATGCTACCGTTGTGATAAACTAGGGCACTTCGCCTCTAGTTGTCCCGAAAGAGTTCAAAAGCTTCAAGAAGCAAATAAAACAGAGGCTCAAGAAACTGGGGCTGCTGTGTTTATGCATGAAGAAGTGTTATTGAATGAAGAAAACCTATCCCTAAAGAAGTACGAACCAAACCCTATTGACCATGATGTTTGGTACTTGGATAGCGGGGCAAGCAATCACATGACAGGTAATCGTATGTTGTTTACCGAATTAAATCATAGGATTACGGGGAAGGTAAAATTTGGAGACGGGACATTCATCGACATAAAAGGAAAAGGTTCAATATTGTTTGAAGGAAAGACCGGTGAACAACGATTACTCATCGATGTGTATTACATACCCGAGCTAAAAAGCAACATATTTAGCCTCGGTCAAGCAACTGAGATGGGTTGTGATATTCGAATGAAAAACCAATTCCTAACCATGCATGATGAAAACGATAGACTCCTAATGAAAGTGATGAGAACCCAAAATCGTCTTTATAAAATAAAGATGAAAGCGGGCACTCCGATTTGCTTACTAACTAAGATCGAAGATGAAGCTTGGAGATGGCATGCACGCCTCGGCCACATAAGTTTCGAGACTATGCATACCATGGCCAAGATGAAGTTTAAAAGAAATGAGGAAAAAGATCGGGGTTGAAGACCTCCCTAGCTCCAACTTGGAATTAGGGGAGTGAATGTTGGTTTAATTCCGCGGTTAGGATCCAAGTCGGGATTCGATCCGATCCGAGTGGCTAAGTGGATGATGATTTAAAGTGATATTATACAAAGTGGTATTAGGGATATCTTTTAATTTAAATCTCTAGATAAGATAAGTATAGATTATTATGAATTGTAATCTAATTAAGAGTTCTAGTAGGTTTATGAGACTTGGTGATCAAGTCTTATTCTCTTATAAATACCAAACCAAGTTTAAGGGTTTAGGTATCAAGAGAGTTATTGTATTGTTGTTTTAAGTTATTTTCCATAATATAATAAAAATGAGTTTACTCATAATTGTGTGTGATCGATTCTTGGACTTGAGTAACTTGAAGATCAACGACAAACTTAACACGACAAACCTAACACGTTAGACATTGATGATATTGAAAAGGCTTAATCTATTTTGTTAAGTGGAAATAAATTCACATCTAGCATCTTCAATTCACTCTCTCCGCTAACATCTTGAAACGTCCTAAAGTGTTAAAAAAAATAATAAAATAAAATAAAAATAAATTTGTTAGCATTAGTCTATCCTATATGGCCTTTTAATTTGCTTCCAAGCTTCATGAACTTCGAGACGATCCCTCTATTCCTATGTCAAAGGAGGACTTAATGTTTTTGTAGGTTCCCAAGTAATCTTTTTATTGATTTCCCTAATTTATCATGTCATAAATCTCCATTTTCTTCATGTAATCAAAATCGAAATATGATATCATTTGGATCATTGTAGTTTCCGTTGGGATTAATGTCCTTGTATTATAATGTCTGCAAATAACCTGAATCAAAATTGTTACCACAATTAATGGTAGTCGTTAGGAGATTGATTCTCGTAGAATATTAAGGCCACCACTTTCGGCCGCAGATTATTCAATCTAAGACTTACGGCCTCTGAACCACTAAAAACGTCTAGAGTTGGGGTTTTTGTGAATGAAAGACACAGTGTTTGCCAACTACACACAGTGTGTGCATATATGTATATGTATACTAGGTTAGACCCGTGTAATACACGGGTTGAGTAAAAGAAAACAATATAATTCACAAATTTGTAAATTGCATATCACATATAATAATGAAAAAAAAAGGTATAGTGTAACTCTCTTTTGTTGCCAAAACAAATCTATATTCTTATAACTCGTGTCTGATATGATTCTGTAGGGTCGCATGACTTATTTATGAAAACACTTTAATATATCAGCGTACATTTCAGTGTTAAAAAACACAGCTAGAAGAAGATGAATAATAATAAAATGGCAACAATGTAATGAACACTAACATCTCTATTTTTTATAAAATATTTTATCATTTAAGAACGCATTGAAGATGGAACTCATGCTTGCAGCTAGGATCTAATATAACTAAATAAATTAACATGATATGTGCATTCATAACAACATTTAAATCAAGTAAGCATGAATATACACGGGAAAAAATTGGTACAGTTTCAAAAAATTGCCATGAATAGTTATTGTGCAAACAAAAAGTATCGTTAAAGCATTTTGTGTTGCAAAATCTTGTTGTTGCCTTCTTCAATTACTACATCAGCCTTTTAGAAACTATACTCAGATATAAATTATGAAAAAACTCCATAAAAACCAAAAATAATCAGCATGGATTTAAAAAGAGAGAATTGTGTGCTATTTAAATTCATATTTAATTACAAAGAACTCTAATTAACAACATGTCTATTACCTAACTGTTGCCTGCGAGATTAAGTGAATAATTCCAGGCTTCCAGCTGTAACAAATTCTAGTAAAGTACTAACAGCAACCTGCTATTAGACTATGTTGCTACATTTGGTTCTGGGTCGGGCATCATCGGCGGATATGGCTGAGCCTAGCCTCCTTGATTCATCCTCGAGCTCGAGACCTTACTGTAATGACAAAGAAGATCTACGTTAACCCCCCGGGCACTCCGACGCTCAAGTCAATACCAAGTATAGCATGGTCAAGCATAGAATATATATTAAGACAAATGCATAGACAAGTATATGAGATGAGGGATTAGAGATAGCCTTGTGAATATCACATGGAGAAAATCCAGTAGAGATGATAGAAGAAAAAGAATGAGCTAGCATTGTGGAGGGAGAAGAGATGAGATGTCAAGTGTGAGTGGTTTCACAAGCAAATGGGATGATCTTTGGATGATGGGTTTAACTTTTATTTATAGAGAAGAGAACCTCAAACCCTAGTGGGCTTGACTAATGTGTGTTGGGTTAGGCCCAATAAGTTATTCTGACTGGTCCATGTGCTTGGCCCACTGACTTAAAAGTTCACGTGAAATAAATTAACCTGTACATGTGTTAAGGTTAGGCTGGGCTGGCAAGCCCATGTCATACAGCTTAAGGCAATGCCAGGTTGGATAAGGCCAAGCTAAGTAGCTTGAGGTAAGAAAACACATGTTAAGGCAAGACTGTGTAAGACCAAACCAATGAGTCATAAGGAAAGGCACAACAGGTAATGCTAAAACATTCCGAGTAGCTTGTGGTTCCTTTCTGTAGTCGTAAACCTACTTACATCATCAGACTATATTATTATTAAGGTTTAGTATTGATTATTATTAGAGTTGAGCTCACGGGCCTGGTTTATATTTCTACGGTTTCTTATAAACTCTATATAATTTAACCATAAACTATCAATAATGTTCAATCAGTCTTTTATCATTTAACATGGTATTAGAGCCTTAGGGTTCTAGGTACCTTCTTCTCCGCTGCACCATCACAAAAACATACAAACCCTAGCCGGCGTCACCGATTTTAAACCATAGACAGGGCGGTGTACTGCCACCACCGCCGCCCTGTCCCACCTTTGTTTTATGTTCGTTTCTTCTCTATTTTCTAGTTTCAGTTGAATAAAGCTTCGTTATCGGTTGAATATTTAAACCTATTACCTAACTCCATTCTCTTGGTTTGTTCACATCCATTCTCTTGGTTTGTTTCTAGATTATGGCTTCTAACGTGTAGCAGTCACTATATTTCCTTTTTTCTTTCTTTTTCTTTCTATTTATCGGTGTTTTAGCCGCACCAAGGACCACGATCCACGCACACCGATCTCAAGCTACGTTTTGATTTGATTTTTTATTTTTTTAGATCTACGAATCTTATAACCTGATCTACGGATCGAAGAGACCGCCATTTGACCACGGTCACCGGTCTTGTTTTCTTTTTCTTTTTTATATCTACATATGTCATCTCTTGATCTACAGATCCAAGATACTGCTACTTGCTAGCCTCGAGACAACGCCAACAACTACGGTTTTTAGTAATCAGATTATCATTCCGGAAATCAAGAACCAAGTAACTATCAAGCGCACTATTGATAGCACAATCAACTAAAATTTGGATGACAACATCAAGCAGAATATCAATTTGTTGGCAAAAGTTTGGATATTCAAGTTGATCGAGCATGTTTATCTTATTATTTTTGGTTTTATGTTTTTTTTAATGTTTTTCAGTTTCAGCGTACGGTTACTTCCGATACGATTGCGGGGGAGTATTAGACTATATTATTATTAGAGTTTCGTATTGATTATTATTAGGGTTGAGCCCACGGACCTGGTTTAGGTTTCTAGGGTTTCTTATAAACTCCATATAATGTAACCATAACTTATAAATAATATTCAATCAGTTTTTTACCATCTGACACTTGCAACATAAATCAAGAAAGATCCTTATAATTCAACCCCACAAATGATTTATAATAAGATTCAAAACTTGATAACTTAAATGATTATGTTTAGGCATTTAGAAGCCATGTCTTTTTTGACCAGTGGAGGGCGTGGCCAAGAAGTTCGCGCAGTGGTGGCTATCATCCAGTTGATGATCAGCAGGAAGTTTATATACATTTGATTCAGAAGCTGCACATTTTAATGCATACAAGTACATCTGATTCAATGATTTAGATTATTACACCAATAATATTTTTCATCCAGTAACATGTTTCAATTATGTATAATAACTTCTAAAGCTGGACAAAAAAGTGTTTACGTGTTAATCCAGCCCAACCCTACTTATAGAGATTTTACTAATATGAAACATTGCATTTAGGAAGATCAAACCTCTGCTTGACGTCCAACTTGCATAGTTAGACAGTACAAGATCAACGGCGAGCACGATTATTCTTACATTTTAAACCTAAAGCTATGTTCCAATCATTCAAATTCTAAACAATAACCATAATATATCTTTTTCAACGGCGAAATACAATTAAAACATAAGTTTTCTTTCATATCAACAGCAAAATAAATAAATAAATAATCATCTTCTGAAAACCAAAAGATAAGCAATTATATGAATGCTTTTTCAAGTACCGAAAAAAAAAAAGAAACATGAAATGGGTCAAGCAATCATAAAAGAGTAAGTTCATAACGAAAACTGCAACTTTTTGATGAATATATGTGTTAAATCTAAACTTTCAATAAACGGTTAAAAACCATCTAAGAGCTACTTGCTTCTGTAGAAATCGAATGATACATCCATAACATTATTCTTACATATATAAACAAACAAATCAATCTAACAGCTACACTTATTCAAATACGATTGGAATTCAAGTTCTACTTAATTAGAATTATAAAAGGCAGTCCAACAAAATCTCAAGAAAGAATACATCCATGACATCATTGTTACATATAGAACTTAAAACATTTGCAAAGCATGCTAAGTATTGCTAACCCTTCAACATCAAGCCAACTACAAATTCTAAGTCAGCAAATTAGGTCAAATAAAGACAGGAGCTTATATCAAAACATGAACTGTAATGAGAATTATTCTGTGGTGATCAAACATTCAAACGTAAACCCAATAAAGATTGGTCTATAATGAGAATTGTTCTTCTTGTTTGATGTTAGATCTTGAATCGTTAAGGAAGATGTAGAACTGTTGTTGAATCGTCGATTTACAGACGACATGTAGAATGCTTGAGGATGATTTTGAAAGAGTCAAATGTTGATCTAGGGTTTATATGACCCGCGAGCAAACAATATGAAATCAAATGGCCATGAATTGAACCTTAACAACATGAAATCTTCATAAACAACACTGGATCAAGCTAAACAAATTATGCATAAATGGATCAAGTTAAACAATTACTACATATATCATTTGAAAAAAATTGGTAAATTTTGTTTTATTATCTAATCGTGTCTTATTATTGTAATCATATTTAGTATATTTAGTGAACCATTCCAATAATTGTTGGCGGTAATTTCTAACCTGATTCACAAGTCGGTGAAGTTCGGGGACCTAAGTTGACAAGTCGGTCAAGTTGGTTTAATATTTAAATTTGACTTGTTCTATCTATTTGATTAGATAAATATGATTTGTTATTATAGATAGAATACATATCATATTAAGAATCATAGATAGATAAGTATTAGCTAGATTATATAAAACCATGTTGTGGTGAGTTGAAACCAAGTTTTTGAGTAAGTTTTTTCTTGGTTTATAATAAGAGTTTGGGAGTTATCCAAATAACGTGTTCTTATTTTACCGATCCGGGACTTGAATTGGTATCAGAGCTTGGTCGAATCAAGAGCCAAGTTCAAGGTACCCGGGGTTGATACCATGATCTAGTTATCGCATGGAAGCCTGTCGTCGTCATGAAAAGATCTAGGGTTGATCGTTTTGTCAAGAAGAGATCTAGGGCCGATTGAAGTCGACCGAGTGAGATCTAGGGCCAACCGATCAAAGAAGCCAAGGAAGATCTAGAGACTATCGAGCGATTGTTTCAAGAAGCCGCCGCCGATCTTGTTTATCAATTCCGGGAACCAAGGAACTAAGGGTCGTGTAGTTTGCTGCCAAGAAAATCAAGAAAACTCGACAAAGAAAACCTAAGCTAGCTTCCAAGTTTTAGCCGATTTAATCTTGGGGATTAGATTTCAAGTTGGAAATTAGCTCCAATCATAGATCCAAAGGTCTTGATTAAAGAACTCAATTCAGAAGCTGCTGTTCGAAGTTCATATGTGTTGCATATTGTGACAAAACTGTTACAACTATGAAGTATTGTTCATGTGATACGTGCAAAGATGAGAATAGAACTTGAGGCAGTGGAAAAACTTCACAAGTGAAAAGGTATGGAAACATAAAGAAAAGGATTCACAATCCAAGCCACAAGTAGGTGCCATGTGTAGTTAATTGGTCATCAACAAGTCGGTTGAGATACAATAGTAACTCTCTCGAGGAGGATGCAATTCAACAATGATTCAAGAATCAAAGTTGAAGAGTTGCGAGTGTTGCTTGGGATAAAAGACCTCGGTGGTACGGTGTTGCTTGGAGTAAAAGGCCTACCTAATACGGTTCAGAAATTAGGGGGGTGATTGTTGGCGGTAATTTCTAACCTGATTCACAAGTCGGTGAATTTCGGGGACCTAAGTTGACAAGTCGGTCAAGTTGGTTAATATTTAAATTTAGCTTGTTCTATCTATTTGATTAGATAAATATGGTTTGTTATTATAGATAGAATTCATATCATATTAAGAATCATAGATAGATAAGTATTAGCTAGATTATATAAACCCATGTTGTGGTGAGTTGAAACCAAGTTTTTGAGTAAGTTTTTTCTTGGTTTATAATAAGAGTTTGGGAGTTATCCAAATAACATGTTCTTATTTTACCGATCCGGGACTTGAATAATCGTATTAAATGTGTCAAGAAAATCGTATTATTGAATTGCTTATATGTAATCATGTTAAACATGTCATGTCATTCGTGTTCTTTAATTGGTATATTTAATAATGTTAAACGTGTCATGTCATGTAACCTATTTATTAAACATGTTTGCGTTTGTTTCTAAGAGAATTACACATTTAGTATACATATTATGTTTGGGTTCATTAGCAGTGTTAAACCGTCTTGTCAAACACCACAAGTTTTACCGGATCTTGAATCTAGACACAGGGGAATATATATCATAAATACACATTACTACCTCACTTATATATTACTAGATGGATATACCGATAAAGTAAAATGATGTGTGATGAAGTAAATTGTAGCTATCAGCTAAGAAAACATAAATTCAAAGTAACGAGGCACGTACACGTAAAATCTTTAAAATTTAGGCTTATATTTTGAACTTAATTCTTAAGAAATGGGCTTAAAACGAACTTTTAAGTTATATTTTGGGCTTGCATTTTGAACTTAGTTTTAAGAAATGGGCTTTGGACTAACATTTAAATTAAAAGTTGGGCTTTGCACTTTACCAAAGTTATCATAAACGAAGCTACTTATTTCACCGTTTTTTAAAGGAATCCCACGCAAATTGTTGTTTGTGTTTATTTGTTTAAATTTAATTGAAAAAAGGTAAATAAATACAAACAATAAGATGAGTAAGATTGATGAATATTATTGTTTGTTTGTGTTCATTCGTTAAAATGAATGTGTTCGTGTTAATTCATTAATCCTCTAAACGAACAGTCCACGAACATAAATGATCACAAGTTAACACAAAACGAATAACGAATGCATACAAACAAAAGTGAACGAACTTAAATGGATAAAAACGGAAAAACAATAACTAATTTTATGAAGGGGGTAAAGTGGTAAACAAAGTTATAGAATAGACTAAACAAAGTTATAGAATGGGCTACTATAGTACTAACTACAACTATAGAATGGGCTACAAAGTAAAAAATTCAACTGTTCTTAAATTAGACTAATTGCAAACAGGCTAAACAAAAGTTTTGAAAATGAGAAAATCAAATTGATTTGGTAATAAATAAATTTGAGTGAATATTTACAAGAACATAGACGAATGTACATAAATGAATGAACATTAATAAAGTGAGATGTAAAAAACCAAACACATATAAACGTAATGAACGACCAATAAAAAAATATAAATGAACAAAATCAGCGAACGTACATGAATGAACATGATATGTGTTTTTATTTGTTCATATACTAAATGAATGGATATAAATGAATTTTTTATCACAAGGTTAACTGCGAATTTCACAAGGCTATAAGTTGCAATTAAAAATATAAAATATTATCATAACCTGATGGTCGAGTGATATGGTATTTACTATTTACAGCTAGTAAAATTTCTCGCAGATCCAATGTTAAATCGAAATAGGCGTTGTAAAAAAGCTGCAGTTAGAAAAAAAAGTATATAAATAATAATCATACGTTAATCTCTACCGCAGTACATGTTAAACAAGCAAATGAGGAGACAACTCAAAATTAGAAAAATGGATGGAGACGTGACCAAATATTTTATTTTATTTTTTCACTTCAGGCATCTTTTTGTTAAAAGAAATAGTCAGGTTTCTTTATTATTTTTGTAAATCATCTAAAAGAAGCTTTTAAAAGTTAAAACTACCCAAATGTTAATATTGTTCTATTGTTATATTTATTAATAAAATTTTAAAAGAGCTCTAAAATTAAGTAATCTAAAAAGAACGTAGAGTTATAGTAAAAATAATTTTTAACCTAAAAGTTTAAGAAGGATTGTAGGCTTAATACGTATTCTTTTATTGTTTTAAAAAGAAGAACGTTTTGGTCATTGTGTCAAATATGTTAGCTGATTGTGTTTTATATGTTAATTGTGTCAAATATCAGTTCATTGTATTATATATTTTATATCATTTGTTATATGTATTCATCATTGTATTTTACATTTTATATTATTTTATGTTATTTTTGTCATTATTTTTATATGTTATATAAACTTGTTATCTATCATTGTGTTTTATAATTAGAAGTACACAATGTTATACTTTTATCAATATAGTATTAAACTTATAGTGTTGAAGATAACACAATGTGTTATTTTTGTCGTTGTTTTTTAGCAGATTATATAAACTTGTTATTTATTATTGTGTATTACAATTAGAAATACACAATGATGTTATTTCACCTACGTATATTTCAAAACTTATAGTGTTCAATATAACACAATGACGATAAAAAAAACACGATGAGCCATTGTGTTATTTTGTCATTTTAAGTGTATTAGATTAATTAGTTATTAATTTATTATTGTGTTTCACGATGACGATCAAGAAACAGAATGAGACATTGGTCGCTTACACCGCAACTGAGTGGCGCGATTGGAGGGGCGGGATGGGCGGGCCGTGGGCATGGTAGCGGAGGGAAAGAGCCGTTGGCTTCTAGGGTGGAGAGAAAGAATCATTGGGCTTCATTTAATGTAAAAAAAATTCAAAATTTTACATTTTACCCTATATTTACTACCACAAATTTTATAAAAAAATCATCACATTCCTATCTATTTTCTCTCCTTTATCTCTTGAATTTATTAAAACCCTTTCCACTAAAAAATGTCGGGTCATTAGGATGGTTTGTTTCACCAAAGTTTTGATCTCATAGACAATGAGGCTTTTACAAACTTTACATTTAATTAATTTGATTATCCCAACGAGGTCATTATTGAGACACAACTGACTCAAATCGAACAGGTCAAAGATGTTCCTAATGTTCGAGTAAAGACACACTCTCATCATAAGAGTATGTGAGGAGCGGGAGGTTAGTTATCTCCCGGCATCGGACAAAGTTTTAATGGAAATAGGAAAATGATTGTATTCGGAAGAAATTGGAAGATGAAGATTAGTTAGATTACTTTTTGATTTATTATATTTTTTATTATGTGTCTTTTATTAATTTTGTTTTTGATGAAATTTATTTGATCATAATGTTTAGTTTTATATTATTGTTTTACATTAAAAATAAATTAATTAAGCATTTCGTTATTGCATCTGAGCACCTGATCCACAACAGGACCAGACTACTTAATCAGGGCATCTATCCGATGTCCTGCTGTCAGCATGCAGTTAACGCCATATGAATCAATATTAGAGAATAACATGAATCTGGGCTTTATTTCACAACACATAATCTTACTATCATTCTTTTTAAAGGAGGAACAAAATAATTCATTGAGCAATATAAGCCTTGCATGATCTTGATAACTCAAACGAAAGTGCTACTTTCTTCCTGCCGAAAATAGTATATGTGACACGAGTGTTATATAATTATTTGTTAATGTCTGCATAGAAATAATTAAGGACATATTTTTTCATAAACATTATTGGTATTATTGTTACAAAGATTATATTTGAATAAGCATTGGACGACAACAGATGTGATTAAATAAAGTAAAAATAAAATTTACTTATTCACTCTTTACTTTGTGAAACAAATAATATAGATTAATATTCTACAATTTATTAATTATTAGATAGTTTTTTCTTTTGATAATTGTTTCTTATGGAATTTGATCAACTATTCATAGGATCGTTAAAACCTTACATATATGCTATAGTATAGTGTCGTAAAAAAAGATTTAACGAATTAGTAATGAAATATGATTTAGCATGACATTTCAGAATTAACTATAAATATTCAATTAGATGATTTACATCAAAGCATGTTTTAACAATAACAATCTATATCTATACTATATAATAAAAAAATATTTCTAAAGAATACATGTCAACTTTTGATAAAACCTAAACTTTTATTTTCCGTCTCTCTCTCCTATTAAATAAAAATATTTTTATTTAAGTAAAATGAATAAATTATGTATCTAAAATACAAATCTTCTTACTCTCATAAATTATTAAAACATATTAAATTATAAGGTTTCAATTATATAGTATCTTAAAGTATAATTTTATAATTCTTAATTTTTACTATTTGTTATTTATAATTTTTTTAGTTTTTATTATTTCATAAATTGTTAATGACATGTAACATATAAAATATTAATAAAACTTAATGATTTTAATACATTGAACTTTTTCTACCCGTGTAATACATGATTTTTTCTAAACTAGTGTTTAAATAATTAGTAGCCATACTATATTTTAGGTTATATATTGTATCATTGTTATTTGAATTTTATGTAAAACACAATAATAAACTAACAACTAATTAATCTAATACATTAATAATAATGACAAATAACACAAAATCTCATTGTATATATAATATTTTTTTATCGTCATTATGTTACCTTAAACATTTTGAATTGTGAAAAATATATTGGTGAAATAACATTATTGTGTACTTCTAACTGTAAAACATAATAATAGATAACAAGTTTATATAATATATAAAAAATAATAACAAAAATAACAAATTGTATTATCTTCAACATTATAAGTTTTGAAAAATACATTGATAAAAGTATATTATCGTATACTTCTAATTATAAAACATAATAATAGATAATAAGCTTATTAATCTATAGAAATAATAATAAAAATAACATAAAATAATCTAAATTGTAAAAGACAATGATGATTGATGAATGCATATCACAAATGATGTAAAATATATGACACAATAAACTGATATTTGACACAATAAACGTATAAGACACAATGATCAAAATGTCCTGCACTTTAAAATAATAGAATGATACGTGCATGTCAAGTCCACAAATATTTTTAAACTTTTTAGATTAAATATACTTTTTATTATAACTTTACCCTTATTTTACTATTTTAGAGATCTTACTTGTATATGATTTAAACTAAAGGAGGATTACTAACGAAAGATCCTTGCTACTAGGTCCTATCAACAAACAATTGAAAAGAATGAACCAAAATCAAAATTTTTATTTGTAATCTTATCCCTAATATTTTTAATGGATTACTGGCGACCAATCAGTCATAAAACCTTTCCCAAAAACCACAACCAAATGTTGAATTATTAGTTTTGGTGGCCGTACGCAATCAGCTCCTAATTACCAAAGAATATTATAATTTTTCATTTTTTATATTTTATGGGTCATTATAATTTTCATTTTTTTCATTTTTACTTTTTTTTTTCACATTTTTAGGGTCTTGTCCATGTGATTACCAACCGAACAGGTCCGGTCGGCAAAGTGTCATCAATGATACTTAGGGGCTGTTTGACAGCATTTTAATCAGCCTCTTAATGGTTCAGATGTCTGAAAAATTCAGCACTTAATGGTTCAGACTATTTGTTTCGCGAGCAAATGTCTGAATGGTTCAGACATTTGCCTCTGAATGGTTAATCATTATACTAATGCTGAATGGTTAAGAGGTCTAATGCTGAATGGTTAAGAACTTTTATCTGAATTGGTCAGACATTTGCCTTTGAATTGTTAAGCGATATACTAGCTCTTAATGGTTCAACACTCTTATTGGTTCAACACTTAATCATTCAGATTTTACCAAACAGCCACTTAGTCATCTTGTTAGTTGAACAACTTTTATACATCATTTCCAAAAACCATAAACAATCCTAAAATTAATAGTAAGTATAAAAACATTATCATCATTATTAACAACTTGTTGGCAATATCCTTATTGCGAATTTTCTACTATTTACATATAACATTCCACAAATCAACATATATCTATTTTATAAAGTCAGCTTTCATCTCCGAAACCTGCTTATATATCATTAAAAGTTATCTTAATGTATTTAAGTTAAATATATTTTGAACCTTCTTTAACAATGACATTAATTAGAAGTCCCTAAAAAAATCCGACATAATTAAATAAGCTTATACACCATAGGAGGTAAAACTATCATTAGACGACTATGATCTAATGTAATTGTTTATACCTGACCTGTTTCCGGTTCAACATACTTAACTTTCTGGATCGATGTATTCGATAGAAATTATTGTTTTGTATAATCAAAGTGATAAGAGTTATAACCATTGATTAACGTAATAACTGAATTGGTTACAAATATGTCTACAAGTAATAGACATAAAAAGATGACAAAAATCAAGGTGAAATAAAGCGGTTCTGGTTATAAACACAAAGTGTTAACATACAATACAAATTTAAACAAGAGACAAAACGGCATGTGGACTAATTAATATTAAATTATTTATTTCTAAAGACAAATTTTGAAGTATTACAAGTCATTATCTTTAGATTAATAGTGCTTAATAATAGACTAATCATTAGATGACACCTAAGCAGTGTTAATTCTCCTAAATACATTGTTTTCACGACCGGATCGGACCGGCCGGTCCGACCGGGGATCGGCCACCTAGCCGGTCCGGTTCGGTGCGACTCGTTTTGGACTGGTCGAACCGGCCAGTTCGTCCCGAACCGCTGGTCGGACCGGGAAACCGGACCAGTTCGGACCGGCTTTCGTATTTTTTTTATTTTTTTGATTTTAATGGGTAAAAACGGGGTGTTGAACCATAAATTAGTGTGTTGGATATAAAAATATAGTTAAGTTTTATATATAACTATAAAATACATATATAAATTACTTATATTTAATTATATATATAACTATATATATATGATATAGTATATATATAATTATGACGTCATCCGGTTCTTAAATCCGGTCCGGCCGGTCCGACCACCAAACCAGTAAGGCGTCCGGTTCGACGTCCGATCCGGTTCTGAAAACATTGCCTAAATATGCTCTTTAAATCAATTTAAACCACCATTCTTGTAGCATAATATATTCTTTAGATTCTTGTCACTAGTTATGTGATAATTTTAGTTTCTTTAACTTATTAAGTAATATGGTATACCATCAATATAATAAAACCACCATGTGTGTTAATAACGTATCTATAGGTTACTCATTTGTGACAAGTACAATATAAAAACTTACTGAGAAAGGAAATAAAATCACCCTCTCACTTACATTTATGTCTAAATGAAAGAAAAACCGGATAGAATAAAATTAGAAAACCCTTTATTAGTTGAATTGTTTTTGTTCTAAGATAAAAGTGAACTTATGACTGATATTTTAGATTTTAGATTACCGTTAGGTTTCGGTTATAAATGGTTCAGTTGATTTAGTTGATTTGTTTCCGTTGATAAATCCAATATCCTTGGTCAAACATATTAACAATCCTTATACTTTATGAAAGAAAAAGGTGACAACGAATATATTTTTTATAAAAACATAACTATAATAAAAATCATATGACATGCAACATATTACTTATATAAAATAAAAATATTAAAGTTAGTTTTATTGACAGTACTATTCGGTTAACTCAATTATTTGCACATATATATATACTATAACCGAATCATAAAAATAAGTTATCAAACAATCATAACCGAATCATAAAACTCAGTTATAAAAATTTATAAAAGTTGGTTTTTTCATAGGGGATGAATTAAAATACTTTTATAAGTAAATATTTTTGCAAATTATTTATACTATGAACTAAGTAATTTCATATTATATTTATCAATTTTTTTAAAATTATATGATAAATAAAAAAACTTTCATAATTCCCTGCTAATCACTTTCGAGCAAGTTGCAGGAAAAACATAATAAGCAGGTTGGTGTTGTATTATCTAACCATAATTAGCAAGTTGATGTTAGAATTATCTTTTAAGACAAACTTTAATTCCTAATTTGAGTTATTAACTGATTTTTTTTGTTTAAACTACAGAAAAAATATCTGCAATTTTAATTCTCTTTAAAGAAATAATAAATAAAAAGATTAAGAGCATATACATATATAATCATAATAGATTTAATAATAATATAAATCACAGGAGAAGCAAACTTGTTGCTAGAAACAATGCGGACGGCGACACTTTGTTTGATCCGTCGTATATAAGTAGTTATTGGATATTCAAGTCAAACTACCCCATAGTCTTGGGCCGGCCCGGTCCAGCAGTAAAAATCCAAGTTTACTTTGTTATTTCTTGTGTTACCCTTGTTGTTTCCTAGGAAACATGTTTCATGCATGGTGAGTTGGTGATTCTTTCATCTTTGGTTTGCACTCCCATAATATATATTATTAAATAATAATGGTTGAATGTCAAGTTTCATAATCATGATTTATACTTTCAAATTGTTATTCCTTTATTTTGAAATAAAAATAGAAAAAAGCTTAATCAAAAGTCACTTAAAATTTTATGTATGTTTCATATGTCTCACTTGATTTAAAAAAAAAAATAACAATACATAGGAGTGAGCTGTTTGAGAAGGATATAAAAATTTAAGTGATTTTTGTGGAATACTTAATAAACTTGATTATTATCGTGTAAGGTTACTCCAATAAAGGATAAAACATTGAGGTTTTTAACTAGGGTTGTAAACGAACCGAATGAACACCAACGGGGTCTTGTTCGTGTTCGTTCATTAAGAAAATAACTTGTTCATGAACTGTTCATGAACTTTTACTGAACAAGATTTGTTGTTCGTGTTTGTTCATTAAGGAAATGAATATGTTCATGAACTGTTCACGAACATAAACGAACGCAAATGAAGGTAAGCGAATGCAGACAAATATTTATGAACATTAATGAACACAAATAAAATTTTCTAAAACAAACAAATACAAATCATCATATAATGATTTCATAAATAAATTAACAAACATTATGCAATATCCACCATATACAGATAAATACTTAACCTAATTATCTCAAAAATAACTTTTAAATAAACGAACACTAAAAACGTTAACAAACAGATTATTGAGCGTTCACAAAAATAAATGAACTAACACAACCTCTATTCATATTCGTTCACTTAACTAAATGAACAGAATTTTATTGTTCATGCTCGTTCATTTACTAAAAAAACTAACATAAACAAACTTTCCGCCGAACACTTCACAAACTACTCGTTGAACGTTCAATTCGTTTATAGCCCTATTTTTAACATGTTAGTTTTTTTAAATTGCTTATTTTTATGTCAAATCGTTTGAAATAACATCGTATGATTGATATGGCTCACATGACTTTTTGTATATAATGTAAGACCAAGACAAATGATTAAAATAATGGATTTGTTGACAATGATATTTCATTCATCAATATTGATGATAGATGATGTTTAAAAAGACAATTTCAATAAATACACCGTACAAATACCAAACTATCACTTGGATTCAAGCTTACTCCTTGAGAACAATAACTTCTCACATATAGTGAGACACCACCAAAGGTGGGTATGGAGTTCATTCCAACACCATTTAACTAGTCCACCTTAGCTAGTCGTCATAATCATACAACTTGTGTGCTTTTCGGCTCGCAACAATTGACTTTACAATAATCCCAGTCTAAGCCTTGTGGGGGAGGGAGTCATCTTTTTTCTCAATTTCCTTACAAGCACTTTCTCTCATTCATATAAATATCACATCATGCATATAAAGCATCTAACTTAACTAAAATATGCATCTAACTTAACTAAAATTACCCTCGTGCTTGCAAGACATGCATATCTATGTATATTCTACTTGGTATGATAATTTCTTAACACAAACACGACAACTATACTTTAGATATACAAGTTATCATACATACAACTATACAAGTATACAAATATCATAAAAAGTTAAAAACTCATAACCCAATTATATTAACAATGATTCTAGGTAATTAGAACCGTTTGAGGGATATACCATCAAATAGGCACGTTATTATCACAAATGGATAAATTTACTATAAACAATAAATAGTTAAATTGGAACCATTATGGTGGAGAATTTCATATAAAAACATTGATTACCTACTTTGACCTGGTTATTGATAATTGACCTACAAGCACTATGGATGCCACAATCTTGTTAAGTTCTATCTATTTCTAACAATCACAAACAAACAACCATTTCATCACTTGTGTCTTTTCAGCGCATTTTAATCTTTTTGATCCCAATCATTGAAATTAATCATTCCTTATCAATTCATATTTATTCATCCAACTAATATCATGTACATCCCCCAAACCACATTTTACTAGTTTTCAACCCGTTTGACCAACACACTTTTAAACATCACATTTGGGGTATATCCATTCTTGCATGACTATGATAGTATAGATGATCTAAGTTGCGCTCGTTTAATATGTAAACGAGCCGATTCCGAGCAAGGTTTTTAGGCATCATAATAAATATCTTTGATAGATATGCATGAAAAAACAAGGCTCGAGCAATCTCGAAAAGATGACAATCTTTCATTTAGCTATCGTCATTTTGTTGGGCTGTCTACAAATTTGATATATGACCGGTGATGCTAGAATCAAAGAGAAACTAACTTGTCATCCCTTGGGTAGCACCATTAAACCAGAGGTGTTTGAAGATAGAAGAAAATAGTTTGGTAGAGTTCTAAAGTGATGAAATGGAACGGTGAGCCAAAAGATGACTAAAATTGTCAAAAAGAGGTGATAAAACAACGATGGTCGGGATGAGATACAATGTCTGAGGGCCCTCATATGGTAAAATGAATGATATGTATAGATAATGTGCTATGAGTAGGGCTGCAAACGAACCGAACGAACACGAACAAGGTTTTGTTCGTGTTCGTTCATTAACAAATAAACTTGTTCATGAACTGTTCACGAACACTTATAGAACGAGATTCCTTGTTCTTGTTCATTCATTAAGAAAATGAACATGTTCATGAACTCTTCACGAACACTTACCGAACACAAAATGAACACAAACAAAAGCAAACTGTTCATGAACATGACGAACACAAAAGTGAACAAAAACGAATACAAATGATTATAGATTTATTTTATAAATAAAAATTTACATTTTTATTACAAACATCACACAAAACCAATTAAAAATAAACAAGTACTTGACATAAATACCAAAAAAATACTTATATAATAGTCACAAAAATAGCTGACATAAAAATTAAGAATATAAACGAACACGTTAACGAACATAAACGAACACATTATTGAACGTTCACGAACGGACATTAACGAACATCAACGAACACATTATCGAACGTTCACGAACATAAATGAACGAACGCGGCTTGTGTTCATGTTCGTTCGTTTGACTAAGCGAACGGAATTTTCTTGTTCGTGTTCGTTCATTTACTAAACGAATGAACATAAACGAACTTTCCGCTGAACAGTTCAGGAATGTTCGCTGAACGTTCAGTTCGTTTGCAGCCCTAGCTACGAGACAAAGATGGTTTGAAACGGTAATCTAGTAGATATAGAAGTGCTACAAGTATTTCAACTTTTACTTGGAGATTTATGGGATACACGAGGAAACTCAAGATGTCAAATCTTTCTACTTTAATAAAAGAGTATTTAGGGGGATACGTGTCAGCATCAAATTTATCCCCATCAAAATTTTATCGCTTCTCTCTCCTATTAAATAATTACATTTATTACTAATAATATTATTTAACTTTTTTTTAGATTGTAAATAGTTTTTTGTAAATTAAGAAATAGATCATTTAATTAATGTTATTTCTAAAGAAAAAGTTTTTATAAAGTAAGACGTTTTTCTAGTACGTCAAACTTTTTTAAAAATACGAAATATATTAAATTGATGTTACATTTTTTATAAACGAAAATTAATTAAAAATGCGAGTTATAATAAACAAATTTTTAGAAATGACATTGTTTAATACGGTTTGTTTTAAACAAAATTTTTAATTTTTTTTTTGGGAAAAAAGTTTTAAAAAGTTGATATGATTGTTTTATTACTTATAGTCATTACTTATACGTAATTTCAATCATATGTTATCTTAAAATATTATTTTATAATTAATAAATATTTATTATATTTAGTATTTAATTTATTTAACCCTTGTAATACACGAGTTTAATAAAACTAGTTAATATATATTACTAAATCATTATGCAAGATTATTTATACTTTATTAGTTTCCTATCTAGCATGTTTTTATACCCTTATAAAAAAGTTGATGAATCACTTCTACTTAATCACTTCCTATTCGCGAGTGTCCATTGCTATGAGTAGAAACATAACTTGTTAGAATATTTATACGTAGACTATGAAATATGAATACCAACAACTACAAAGTTCCAATGACTCGTATGTACAACATAAGATATTTAAACTTTTATCATGTAATTAAAATAAAATCTAACTTTTGTTTTTTTGTTATAAAAAAGACAGATGAAATATGCAGGCCTGTGAGTATTACACCAAAAAACACAATATACGTCAAATGAAATTTCCAACACCAAACAGGGAAACACCTATTCCTGTGCCTCTTCGTCAATTCAGCTAATAATTAGTCACAAGATGTATTTTTGCTTTTAGTGGGCCCTTTGGGTTTAAAATCCAGTTGTCTCAAACATACATAATTGGTTTGTTTCAATTAGTATGCCAGAGTAGAGAAAATGTGTTGATGCTTAGATAGTAACGATGGCTATATATTCACATGATGACATCGGGTATGTGACATAGACTATGAGTCGTATCAGTTTTTGGACCAATTTGTTGCGACTGTTGCTACTAGCTTACTTCTCGAGTTGTTTAGCTGAAGCTTTCAGTAAAACTAGATTTAATTGTAATAGTAATAGGTGAAAGTTATGAGTATACTAATTCGATTGTGTGAAACACGTTTGGTTCCAATGCTCTTATGGTTTCTTGTACTTTAACGTTTGTAGTTGTGAGTTGTTTTGAGTTTTATCTTCGTTGCTTGGTGTTATCACCCACAAAACAACATGCCTAAATGTTCAATTTTAAAGCATTCGAAATGCCTATGTGACAAAATTCGTGTGTAGTCAACGAGCTTATTGCAAATCCTATTCATATAAACAATATGTTTTGTTATATTTCCATTCTGTGATGATTTATAATATTAACTATTCTTTTAAGTTGTAAAAAACATGTTTTTAAGACTGATGTATAGTATCGTCAATGCTGGTCTCACAGACCTATCTCCATAGATGCAAACATATTTCATGATATTCCCTTTCCCGGTCTTCATTTGTGGCATTCTTCCCTACTCATGTTTTCTTCCCTTTCTTCTCCATCTTTCCTCCACATTAGCCGTGTTAATCGTTACCGCATCAGCCATAGATGGTCAAGAACATGCTTGTTGTAGATGCTCTACTAATTATGAGAACTTTGTTTAAGAAGCCTTGGTGAGATATCATTGTTTCTAATCGTACATGTTTTTGTTATTACTATTATAAATTGGTATTCCCGCACCCCGACACTTGTTCCACCCCAACCTCTCCTTTCTATTCATTATTGCATCATGTGTGACTAGAACTTATCAGAATTTTGTTGCTTTCAAGGCGCCATGACTACGATAGTGGTGTAGCCTCAAGGGGCACACTCGTCTTATCACCATTGTTAGGGCCGGCCCAAGGGAGGGGCAGGAATGATAACCGTCCAGTGCCCAATCTCTTGAGGGGCACAAAATTTTTTATATATGTATATTTGTAAAAAATTTTTTATAAAATTGATCCATTACATGTTTTAAATTAACCTCTCTTGCCTAAATATGATTGGGTTAAATTGATTAATTCATATAATTAGCCCATCATGCACAAAACGATTAAAACCCACTAAAAACCAAAAACAATTATTATTATTTTTCGTTTGAAGCACATTTTTTAACTTGCCATGATCCCTTAAATCCTCAACGTTAGCCCTGACCATCGTGATGTGTGCGAGGTGACCATTATGCTCAGTCTTAGAGCATTCACAGCCCGTTTGGTATGTTTATGTGATTGTAATCCTTATATGTGAAATGAAATGAAGGGTAATTTTTTTTATAAATCAATCATCTTAAAAAAACCCAATAAAGTGTTTACAATAGAGTGACAGGTAAACGTGTAACAAGTTGCGCTGCGACCTCCTTTTGAATAGCAAACCCAATTCTACTGAAAATAAAATTTTGAGACTTAGAGGCTGACAAATTACTATGCACGACTTGTTGAACCCTGTTTAGAAGGTTCACAGCCTGAGTTGCGAGAAAACCAAACGTATCAAAAGCAAAAAAGGATAAACATGTGTTTGTAAGTGGAGGAATGTTACTGTACAACCTGTAAATTTAAAAAAATTATTTAACCCTTATAATTTTTTTAATATTTTTAAAATTTGTAGTGAGTGTAGTATAAAAAAACATAATAATAAAAGTATAAAAAATATTATTTAATTAAAAATATAAAAATAATATTTATAATATAAATATATGAATAAATATAAGTAGTAAGCTGTGAATGCTCTTAAAACAAACTATTAATTTTTTTCTTAAAATAAATATTAATACTTTAAATAAAATTACCAAAATGATTTTGTGTAGATACACTAACCAAAACCTTAAAAAGGATTATATTTCTTTCCGTGTAGAAAACAATAATAAAAGATAAACCCCATTCACTTGTGGCCGATAGGACCCTATAAAACACCAACTTGCCTGCAGCCTTTCCCTCTTCACTCTTCACTCTTCACACCACTTTAAACCCACACCCTCACTCCCTTTTCAAATTCCCACCACCTCCACCACCACCACCGTCGCCGGACCTCCTCCTCCGTCATCCGTACACCCCCACTGACACCCAACCACCATCTCTGCAACTTCAACATATTCCCCTGTTCATAATCGATTCCCACCACCACCATCTCCGTCGCACGAGTATTCTTAACGCTTTCATCTTCAAACATCTTTATTCTTCACAGGAATCTTCATCTTTTTCCACACTTTAATCTCTTTCTATATATCTTCAAGCACCCAATGCGAATCTGATTGATTACCTCACCCAACAATCTCCATGACTACACCACAAATGCCCGATTCCGTCAAGTTCACAGAGCACAAAACCCTCACTACAATCGTCAGTCAATCGCCCTCACCGTCGGTCACCGGCGGGACCAGAGTCGTCAGGATATCGGTGACTGACGCTTACGCCACCGATTCCTCCGGCGACGAGGGCGCTGGCGGTGTCCCTCGTCGGAGAGTGAGGAAGTTTGTTAATGAGGTTCTTATTGAGAATCGTTCGGTGGATGTTTTGAAGAAGAGGGATAGAACGAGCCGGAGGAAGAAGGCGGTCGGAAACGCCACCGCCACCGCCACCGCCACCGCCACGGCGGCGAAGATGAAGGTTAGTAATGGTAGAAAGTTCCGCGGCGTACGGCAGCGGCCGTGGGGGAAGTGGGCGGCGGAGATCAGAGATCCGATGAGACGTGTACGGCTGTGGCTTGGGACCTACGACACCGCAGAAGAAGCTGCAATGGTGTACGACCATGCTGCTATACAGCTACGAGGACCCCACGCCCTGACAAACTTCACCGTCCCACCACCGTCGCCGGAGAAGAAGAACAACCCATCGCCGGAATCCTCTTCCAACAACTCCGGCGAAGAAAAAGCAACTTCACCCAAATCCGTTTTTCGGTTCTCTTCGTCTTCTACAGACGAGTCAACCGCTGAGTCGACTCACAACGACGCCGGAAAAGAAGCTTCTGAGGTCACCGGAGACGATGCAGCGGCGTCGGAAAACTTCTCCGGCGATCCTTTCTCCACCATCTTCTCCACCTCCGACCTGTTTGACTTTCCGGATCTTGTACCCGACTTTTTCGACCCGACAGGCTTGTCGGGTCTGACGTTTCAAAGCTCCGACACCGTCGACATGTTCATCGATTCCGGCACCGATGTCGGATTATCATCTTTTCCGGTGGATGATTACTTCAATGAGTTTGGGGATATATTCGGGTCGGATCCTCTCGTTTCGCTTTGAACCCGGATCCGGAAACGTTTAGGATTTTTGTACGAAATTAGGGAGTTATTTGTTTATTTTTGTTATACTGATGAATATATATTATATAATATAAATATGTAGGTGAACTCCGTTACCGTTAAAAGTAACGGACGAGTGGTTAAGGTGCGTCGATGTTAGTGTTGCCGTTAAGAATAAGGCACGTGATAGTGCACGTGAGTGGGAAAAATGTTTATGGTACTTTGAATTAGGTGAAGGAATGAATGCTACGTGGTTTGATCATGCATTTTCTGATTTCCACCCTTTTTTTGTAATCGTATTGAATGCTTTTGTGTTTGGGTACAACTCATGATGCGTGGTGTACATACACTGTTTTTATTTATGTTTATAAAACTGAATAATAATGTCGGTGGCTATGGTCATTATTGGACATAAAAAGGGTAAAAAAACATCCTAGTTTAGAATCAGGTGGTTTCGATATAAATCATTAAAATAAGTTTTATGTTTTAGAAGAATATCATGTCGAATGAAAATAAATTTCTTAATGACGTCATGGGTATGTAAATATCAACAAGATTAATTATTGTTCCACACAAAATGGAATTTTACCTTTTTAATACGTCATTCTTAAGTGATGATACTAAATTTTGATGAATCATAATCCGAATTTAGTAATTTGTTATTTATGATTCTCCTTATCAAGACATTAGACAGAGACGATGTAAAATTTCTTCTATATTTAGTTTTTTCACTTGAAAATTTACACATCATGAAATGTAAGATTTTAGTCTCTTTTTAGTATTTTTGGTTTGAGTTCACTTATCAATGGTTTTCTACCTTTAACTATTATCTATATTCAAGTTACTTGTCCAACGAAACACAATCTATGTTTAACATGATTTTATAGCTAGTAGCACAATCTGTGTTTAACATGATTTTATAGTTAGTAGGATGAAGGTCAGAAGTTTTTCAGTAACAGATTCTCTTGCTTAAAAATATCAAAATATTATTGCATGTTTGAAGTCCCGGCATAAAAATATGAACGATTTTGAATATGATTATGTTTTGAAATATAATTGCAAAAACGGAAATAACAAATGTCTTTTAGAAGCCAAGATTCGACTTTTAGGAAGCATGAGAAAATGAGATATGGTGGTATGTTTCTTCATGTTAATGAAAGATATTATTGATGAGGTGTTGGGTTCTCGGAAAACGTTGAATAAAAAATCTAGTGAGTGAAGTCTCCTCACTTGACACCTGCCCCAATCTTAAATTCGTTGCTTCAACTATTCTCTTTCCCGTATTATTGGCTTCATCAAGATATCTTTAACTATTTCAACCACATGCAAAGGTCTATAAAACACTTTTTTTACCGGTGTCATTTTTTATATGCTATTAAGCTATATATTTTAGTTTGACAGGGTCTAATACTAATCGAAATTAATCAAAGTTTTAATAATACATTCTAGAAAGGTTTATTCAAGTTGTCAGCTAATCTTGTGTAGTTAGTTTATGTAACACATCACCCCTCGTACCACAAATATTGTTTGTTTTTCCCACGAGTAGTTCACGAAATTACTTTTGGTTGTTTAGGTAGAAATTATTTTTGGGGTCATTCATCATTGGATTGCTGTCAACTGAGCACGTATAAACTGTGAAGTTCTCCTTTAATTCACAGCCAATACATTCAAAACACGTTGGTGATATTGTAACACCCTCGAAATTTTCATATATTATGTTTGTCAATAAAATTATCATGGTTATGTTTCAAACGTGACTTCATGACTAAGTTTTAGATAAAACTTAGTGGCTAAGTTTTAAGACAACTTAATAATTAAGCTACGGATAAAACTTACTGAATAAGTTTTGGATAAAGCTTGATAGCTAAGTTTTGAATAAAATATAAAACTTAATAGTTAAGTATTGGATAAAATATTAAGCTTAATGACTAAGTATGAATAAAATATAAAACTTAATAGTTAAGTTATGGATATAACTTAATAAATAAGAAATACTTAATAAGTAAAAAATGTCCCTATATAAATAGATGTCTTCAGGTTTATTTCAAATCACAATTTCTAATCGACTCCCTACTTTCATACGAAACTCTCTCCTACCCTCGTCTAACTTATAAGTATCCAAAAGATTACGTGCGTAGCCCCTACTCATAATCACCTGAAGTTAGAAAACCAGTATAGAGGCTCTAGATATCAAGTATAGAAGTTCTGATTTAGAAGCACGTAACTTAATCATTAAGTTACTTCAAAAAACAAAAGCTTATCAATTTTAGAGGCTCTGTTCAACTTATCAGGTGAATACGTTTAATACTTTCAAAATGATCAAATGATTTTATTTTGCGAAAATGGCATTAGTACGTTAACCATGTTAATGCATAGAGGTATTCTGCTAAAACATTTAGACCAGAAGTATATGTATGTTTGATCAAATTATATCCTGGGGATGGGTGAAAATCCCATACTAGGGCTGGTTCAGACTCAGTGCAGATCCGGAGAGTCCCGTAGTAAGACTGCCTGAGCACCAATACCAGTATATATGGAGGGGGACTTCCAGTTGAAATAGACTGCTAAATGTGTGGTTTATCGTTAATTTATGATTAACTGTTTATCGTTGTTCATGTCGAAATATTTTTGTGTCAAATTAAATGTATTCACCAGCTTTTCGCTGATGTATTATTTTTCAAACATTTTCAGGTAAACATGATTAAATATGTTAGTGCTGGATGGACTGTGAATCCTAGGCGTGGAAACCCTGTGATAAACATATTATCAAGAATAGTGCTGGAAGTACTAAGTTTACTAGGCATAGACCTTGTGGCAAGTTTTGAATATCTGTCAGTTGACAGAAAGTTTTGTAAACATTGCTTTGAACAATGTTATGTAAAATAATGGGTATTTAATTTCCAAGAATATATGAAAGTTTGCTTTTATAAATTTATAGAGTTATTTTACGTTATGAATGGAATTGTGAAACCTTTTTCCGCTGCGTAAACATCTTTCAAGTCTTTCAAATAAAAAAAATAAATAAAAAAAAATGATGAATAAAGTGTACCAATCGGTCGCACTCCCGGGGTGTCCTGAAACCGGGGTGTAACAGGTTGGTATCAGAGCCACAGGTTTTAACGAATTAGATACTTGTGTTAGTATCTAGTCTTTAACCAATATTAGAAGTATGGCCTACTAAGACAAAGTAGATAGATGCCTTGTTATATTGATATGTAAGATATGAGAAAAAGTATCATACTGACATAATAAACAATCCTTATTTCTCGTAAACAATGGAGATACCTATCGAAGTATCAAATGATACAATTGACAAAAAAATTTGAATCTTAGTATTAAGATATTCCCTCTTATTCTCGTTATAGAATGTTAAA
Source organism: Flaveria robusta (assembly GCA_025506415.1). Lineage (NCBI taxonomy): Eukaryota > Viridiplantae > Streptophyta > Magnoliopsida > Asterales > Asteraceae > Flaveria > Flaveria robusta. Next base: position 29,489,991 of record CM046474.1, on the reverse strand, counting down.
AAAAAACGATAAGCGGTGTATACCAGAGGGAATCATAAGATAGTTAATGAAGATGAAGATCGTGCGGCCCAAAAAGCCAAAATACAAAGGATGATTGCTGAGGGAATTAAACACGCAATTCCTACCATAATTTCAGCATTAAAAGAAAAGGAACCTCTCAGCCAAACTAAAGAAGTTTCGCGATCTAGAAAGAAAGATGATGATCGTTGTAGCTCGAGTGGCGAAAATTCTGAAGATGAAACACCAAAGAAAAGAAAGAAACAAAAAGGATGTTCGTATCGAACATTTCAAGCCTGTAAACCTACTGAGTTTTCAGGTAACGAAGGAGCAATTGCAGCCATCCGATGGCTGGAAAAGATCGAAGCAGTCTTGGCCATTAGCAAGTGTGCTAATGAGGACATGGTTCTGTTCGCCTCACATTCTTTCAAAGATGAAGCGTTAGAATGGTGGAACTCTGTTATTCAGTCGAAGGGACGTGATAAAACTTATGCAATGACATGGGAAGAATTTCGTGCATTGGTCACTCGAAAGTTCTGTCCAATGAACGTAAAAAAGAAAATAACCAATGAATTTTTGAACCTTCGAATGGTTGGTTCAGATAACAAGGGGTATAATACAAAATTCTTTGCATATGCACGACTCGTGCCACATCTTGTGACACCCGAATGCAACATGATCAGTCGCTATATTTGGGGGCTAGTCAATGAAATTCGTGATATGGTGAAGGCGGTCATGCCCCAAACAATAGAGACTGCGGTAGAGTTAGCTGGGCTTTTGACAGATGGAATGGTCAGAACCCAGGAAGAAAATAAGAAGAAAGAGGTGTCCCGTAAACCAAATATAGAGACAAAGAAATTTGATAAAGGACCAGAAAAAAAAGAAGATTCATACTCTCTCCCTAGATGCAAACGTGCGGGAAGAGACACACAGGAAGATGTAGATCCACTCTATTTTGCAACTACTGCAAGACTTCAGGACACACTTCTGAGGCTTGTTACAAGAAAAGGGTGATTACTTGTTTCAACTGCAATGAACAAGGCCACTACTAATCTGAATGCCCAAAGCTTAATAAAGAAGGTGGTGCTGGAGGATCTGGAACCAAGATAGACCCTGGTGTGAAGAAGACGGCACGAGAATTTGTTATGAATGCTCGTGAGGCTGCTGATTTGCCTGACGTCATCACCGGTACACATCTTATCAATAATGTTTATGCTAGAATTTTATTTGACTCTGGTGCAAACCAAAGCTTCATAGACTATAAGTTCTATAGTTTGTTAAATGAACCTCTAGCAAAGTTAGACAAATCCTATGAAGTTGAAACAGCAAACGGAGATCTTGTTAAAATCTCAGAATCTTTAGATAACGGTAGGATTACTCTTTCTAATCATGTCATCCCTGTGAAACTTTTGCCTATGACATTAGCGGGATTTGATGTAGTACTCGGTATGGATTGGTTGGCCTCAAACCAAGCCCATATCATTTGTAATCAAAAGTTAATTAAACTTCACGCACCTATCGGAGAAAAGATTATTGTCAAGGGTGACAAACCAACAAATCATGTTGGAATAATTTCAATGTTGAAAGCGACCAAATGTTTAAAGAAAGGATGTTTGGCATATCTGATCACTGTATCAGATAACAAAACGACTAAAAAGATTGAAGACGGGCCAGTTGTAGCTGAATATGCTGACGTTTTCCCAGATGAACTACCAGAAATTCCACCTGATCGAGAAGTTGAATTTAGGATTGATCTGGTACCGGGTACAGCACCAATAGCTAAAGCCCCGTATAGATTAGCTCCAACTGAACTGAAAGAATTAAGGCAACAGTTAGACGAACTGTTAGAGAAAGGATTTATCCGACCAAGTTCTTCGCCTTGGGGAGCTCCAATCCTATTTGTTAAGAAGAAGGATGGGTCAATGCGTATGTGCATTGATTATCGTGAGCTGAACAAGGTAACGATTAAAAATCGTTATCCACTTTCTCGAATCGATGATCTATTTGATCAACTTCAGGGAGCGTGTTACTTTTCTAAAATTGATTTGAGATCAGGTTACCACCAGCTCAAAGTTCAAGAAGAAGATATTCCTAAAACTGCATTCCGAACTAGATATGGACATTATGAGTTCACAGTTATGCCCTTTGGACTCACAAATGCCCCTGCAGCTTTTATGGATATGATGAATCGAATTTGTAAACCCTACTTAGATAAGTTTGTAATCGTGTTCATAGATGATATTCTCATCTATTCCAAAACTCGAGATGAACATGCGAACCATCTTAAGATACTACTTGAAGTACTGAGAATCAAGAAATTGTATGCCGAATTCTCGAAATGTGAATTCTGGCTTACGGAAGTACAATTTCTTGGCCATGTTATCAATGATAAAGGCATTCAAGTAGATTCTTCCAAGATTGAGGCTATTTCTAAATGGGAAACCCCCAAATCCCCATCTGAAGTTCGTAGTTTCCTTGGATTGGCCGGATACTACCGCCGATTCATCCAAAACTTTTCTCTAATCGCTACCCCTCTTACATCTTTAACTCGAAAATCCGCAAAGTACGAATGGGGACCAAAATAGGATGAAGCTTTCAAGACTCTTAAAGAAAAGTTAACAAACACACCCATCCTGACTCTGTCAGATGGTACTGAAGACTTTGTCGTTTATTGTGATGCTTCACACGTTGGTCTAGGATGTGTGTTAATGCAAAGAAATAAAGTTATCGCTTATGCATCACGTCAACTAAAAACACACGAGAAGAATTATACGACTCACGATTTGGAGTTGGGCGCCATAATCTTTGCGTTAAAGATATGGAGACATTTTCTTTATGGAGTCAAATTTACTATCTATACTGACCATAAGAGTTTAAAATATATATTCGGTCAGAAGGAGCTAAACATGAGACAGAGAAGATGGATGGAAATCCTTAGCGATTATGATTGTGAAATCTATTATCATGAAGGTAAAGCCAATGTTGTGGCTGATGCCTTGAGCAGAAAAGAAACAGAAATGCCAAAAAGAGTTCGTGCTTTAAGGCTTGATCTTCATGTTGACTTACTTAGTCAATTGAAGAATGCTCAGAAAATAGCTCTACAAGAGATAGAAAAAGAAGAAGGAATGAAGGGAATGCTTGACCAATTAGTCAAAGGAGACGATGAACTGATTAGATTAAATAAAAGAATCTGGGTGCCGATTGCTGGCAATCTCAGAGAAAGAATACTTGAAGAAGCTCATAAGTCTAGATATACAATGCACCCAGGGAGCGATAAAATGTATAAGAATCTGAAAGCAAACTACTGGTGGATAGGTATGAAAAAAAGCATTGCACTGTATGTTGCAAAATGTCTTACATGCTCTCAAGTTAAGGCAGAACACCAGAAACCTTCGGGTTTACTGCAACAACTTGAACTACCTGTCTAGAAATGGGAAATGATAACCATGGATTTTATTACTAAACTTTCTCGCACAAATCGCGGGAATGATACTATCTGGGTTATCATTGATCGATTAACTAAGTCCACCCATTTCATTCCAATGAAAGAAACATTTAGCATGGATAAATTAGAACAATTGTATGTCGATAAAATAGTAACCTTACATGGTGTGCCATTATCCATCGTGTCAGATAGAGACAGTCGTTTTACGTCTCGGTTTTGGCAAAGCTTTCAGAAAGCGTTAGGAACTCGTTTGAATCTAAGCACTGCTTATCATCTGCAAACTGATGGGCAAAGCGAAAGAACGATCCAAACGCTGGAAGATATGCTCTGAGCATGTGTGATAGACTTTGGAGGCAGTTGGGATAATCATCTACCTCTAATGGAATTCTCGTATAACAATAGCTATCACACAAGCATTCAGGCAGCACCGTTTGAAGCCTTGTACGGCAGGAAATGTAGAACACCTGTGTGTTGGTCTGAAATTGAAGAAAACCAAGTGTCTGGTCCCAAAATAGTCCAAGAGACAATCGATAAAGTATTGCAGATCAGAGAAAGATTGAAAACAGCTCGCGATCGTCAGAAGAGTTACGCCGACAAAAGACGTAAGCCACTAGAGTTTAATGTCGGTGACAAGGTGTTATTAAAGGTGTCACCATGGAAAGGAATTGTATGATTCGAAAAGAAGGGAAAGTTAAGTCCTCGCTTTGTTGGACCCTTCAAAATCATTAAACGAGTCGGACCAGTTGCCTACCAACTGGAATTGCCAAATGAGATGAATGGAGTACATGATGTATTCCATGTGTCAAACCTACGTAAATGTTTGGCTGACGAATCGCTAGCAATGCCATTACAAGATATAGAGGTTAACGAAAAGTTGAAATTTATCGAACAACCTCTTCAAATTGAAGACCGTCAAGAAAAACATTTAAAGAGAAGGAAGTTAGTGTTAGTAAAAGTAAAATGGAACTCAAAACGCGGTCCTGAATATACGTGGGAATTAGAGTCGGAAATGAAAAAGAAATACCCACACTTATTTCAATAAATCTCGAGGACGAGATTTAAATAAAGGTAGGGAGGATGTAACACCCTCGAAATTTTCATATATTATGTTTGTCAATAAAATTATCATGGTTATGTTTTGAAGCGTGACTTCATGACTAAGTTTTAGATAAAACTTAGTGGCTAAGCTTTAAGACAACTTAATAATTAAGCTACGGATAAAACTTACTGAATAAGTTTTGGATAAAGCTTAATAGCTAAGTTTTGAATAAAATATAAAACTTAATAGCTAAGTATTGGATAAAATATTAAGCTTAATGACTAAGTATGAATAAAATATAAAACTTAATAGTTAAGTTATGGATATAACTTAATAAATAAGAAATACTTAATGAGTAAAAAATACTTAATAAGTAAGAAATGTCCCTATATAAATAGATGTCTTCAGGTTCATTTCAAATCACAATTTCTAATCGACTCCCTATTTTCATACGAAACTCTCTCCTACCCTCGTCTAACTTATAAGTATCCAAAAGATTACGTGCGTAGCCTCTGCTCATAATCATCCGAAGTTAGAAAACCAGTATAGAGGCTCTAGATATCAAGTATAGAAGTTCTGATTTAGAAGCTCGTAACTTAATCATTAAGTTACTTCAAGAAACAAAAGCTTATCAAGTTTAGAGGCTCTGTTCAACTTATCAGGTGAATACGTTTAATACTTTCAAAATGATCAAATGATTTTATTTTGCGAAAATGGCATTAGTACGTTAACCATGTTAATGCATAGAGGTATTCTGCTAAAACATTTAGACCAGAAGTATATGTATGTTTGATCAAATTATATCCTGGGGATGGGTGAAAATCCCATACTAGGGCTGGTTCAGACTCAGTGCAGATCCGGAGAGTCCCGTAGTAAGACTGCCTGAGCACCAATACCAATATATATGGAGGGGGACTTCCAGTTGAAATAGACGGCTAAATGTGTGGTTTATCGTTAATTTATGATTAAATGTTTATCGTTATTCATGCTGAAATATTTTTGTGTCAAATTAAATGTATTCACCAGCTTTTCGCTGATTTATTAATTTTCAAATATTTTCACGTAAACATGATTAAATATGTTTAGTCAAGTGTTAGTGCTGGATGGACTGTGAATCCTAGGCGTGGAAACCCTATGATAAACATATTATCAAGAATAGTGCTGGAAGTACTAAGTTTCTTAAGCATAGACCTTGTGGCAAGTTTTGAATATCTGTCAGTCGACAGAAAGTTTTGTAAACATTGCTTTGAACAATGTTATGTAAAATAATGGGTATTTAATTCCCAAGAATATGTGAAAGTTTGCTTTTATAAATTTACAGAGTTATTTTACGTTATGAATGAAATTGTGAAACGTTTTTCCGCTGCGTAAACATCTTTCAAGTCTTTCAAATAAAAAAAAATAAATAAAAAAAAAATGATGAATAAAGTGTACCAATCGGTCGCACTCCCGGGTTGTCCTGAAACCGGGGTGTGATAAATGTTATAGACAAAATATTACTTATGAACACAACATCTCTATTGTCCACGACCGACATGAGATTTGTCTATGATGTACAGTTTAAACACTAACCGGTTAGTTATAAGCTATTAAATTATTTTTATATGAGTTGGTGCGCTAGTGACGTTAATTAACTAGCAAAACTTATTATTATGATAGTTGAATAAGTTTATATCACGTTATTGATTATCTAGTTAGTTTTTTTTTCAACGGTAATTATGTGATTAGGTTGTGATCAATCAATCCAAGACACAAACATGAAAGAATGATTAACCACTTGAAATACATCTTGATATGACATGAAAGTCAATTAAAAAATCAAAGTAAAATAACACTATTCAGTTAGGTTTTCATCAACTAATAATCGAAGATAAATAATGTAAAAGAAAAGCCTAGTCTTAAGAAGTGGCCCAAAGTGAAAGAAATGAGAAGGGTAAATGATTAACCACTAACCAATGCTACTACTTAGTTCAAGTTGGGATAGCTTAGTTATTATTGACTCGTAATCAAAAATATAAAATGTCACTCAACCTTTGTATATAAAAGAATTTTATTTACTAGTGTCACGTTCCACCTATCTTGAGCAAATAGATTGGTCGCCTATTGGAAGAGCCCCGTGTCTATGCCCTATATACAATCAACTTGATGATTGATATATAAATATGCTATCTATAAAATATAAGTGTCATGTAAGTGGTGATCAAAATATAATTGAAGTATCAAGTATTAGCAAAAACAAATGGACACATAAAGTGTTTTGACTTAAAACATTTAAAAAAGTAAAATCTTTTGTGATAAGGATGAGAAGTTTCTAGTCTAGTCTTACATAAGACATAGTCATCCACTAAAAACTTCCATTCTAATGGATCAAAGGCCACAACTATGTAGAATGTTAAAACATAGTTGTGTGCCATTCTATAAAGATTTAAGTTGAAAATGTATAGTTTATAATAGATCCTCGGATCTCATCCTCACCTTTGCAAGAAAGAATCAAAGATAGCTTTCATGCCACTTGCTTTCACGATCAAGCCAGAGAAGGGACAAAAAAAAAGAGTCTTTTTTCAAACAAATAGCTAAAGGTAGTGGAAAAACAAAGATAAAGACCGAGGTCAGGTGCCGGTCTTGTGGATCTGTAGATCACAAGATGAGATCAGTAATTAAAAAAAAAACTTAATCATTTAAATCATACTTTGAGATTTGTAGCCTTGGACCGTGGTCCTTTCTGGAGGCTAAAACACCGATATATAAAAAAGAAAAGGAAGTGGCGGCTTTCCAACGAAAGCTAATCGGGCTATGGCGGTTATGATGATGGCAACGGTAAAACTTAAGAATGTCTCAAGAAAAATATTTGAATGAGTGACTTGAGTATTCAACCTATAACGAAGCCCTATGTCATGGAAACTAGAATATAGACAAAAAACAAAATAGAAAATAAAGGTGGGACTAGGCGGCGACAATGCTGGCGACACTCTATCTAGGTTTGAACTCGAAGACGATGACTAGGATTTTTTTTTTGTCGTGGCGTAGAGAAGATTGATTAGAACCATATGGCATATGATAATATGTAAAATGATAAAATACCAAATCAATATCATTGAATAATTAAGTTATAATTTATAGAGATCACAAGAAAATTAACTAGACACAGACTTATACAATAAATCCTAATATCTAATAGATATCAGCTATACCAATTAAAATCTAAAATATCATATCTATTTGAACACATGCTCTTAAAATGCGATCGAGAAAATTAACATATCCATTTGAAAACTTCATTTATTGAAAAGTCGAAATGTAATTTGCGAGGTATACACTCAACATATCTACATATCTTAACACTTGAAATTCTCATATACATACCAGTGGGTGTGACCCGCGCTATAAAACAAGGGTTATAAAAGTTGAAAGATTTAATTATGATAATTTATACGTTAGTACTGAACACTCGAAAAAAAATTACATACAAAATGCTGATAAAAAATATAATAGAAATAAATACTATACAAAAATAAATATATCAAAACAGGGAAAAAATAGTGAATGCGTAAATAGAGACTTTACTATAATTAACGAGCTATATTGTAAATTGATTAAAGAAAATTTGACATAACTCGAAGTTTTAAGTATAAAGCTTAAAAAAAATTCAAGTGATTAAATGTAAATTTAACATAATTTAAAGTCTTAAGTATAAAATTTTAAACAAAGTTCAGACGATTAAATGTAAATTTGACATAACTTAAAAAAGTTAAATATAAAATTTTGAAAAAAACAAAATGAGCAGATATCAATTCGAAAGAAAAAAACCACAAAAAGAGAAAAAGATATTGTAGTTAGTTTTAAAAAAATCCTTAGAGGTTTAAATATAAAATTATAAAAAAATAAAATAGGTTTTTTTATTAGTTTGGAGCAAAAAAAGTTATTGTGGTAATATTAAGAAAACCTACACGTTTACTAATAATTTTTTCTATTTGTTATATATAGTGATGTAATGGGTGTTATTGAGCCTATTTTACGACTTGTCTTATATGTTGATATATTTGGGTATTATTATTATTATAATAGCTATTTAAACATTTAGTCATTATATACTCAAGTGATTAAATGAAATAATACTTAAATAAAATAAAATTAAGTTATAAAATAATAAATAAATATTTTAATATTAATTTAAAATATTATAAATAAGATAATACTTACAATAAATATATATTAAATAATATATTAATTGGGAGGAATTTATTAAATTTGTGCAAATTGAAAACTATTGTATATAACATTTGTATCTTGTGTCTAGAAAGTTATATTAGGTACCTTAAATTTTGAGTAAAGTTACATGTGTCGTCATCAAATGCTTTTTATAATAGTATAGATAATATAGATATAAATTGTTATTATCGTTATTATTATAAAAATATTTAGTAATTATATAGTTAAGTATTCAAATAAGATAATATTTATTTATAAATTTAATTGTTGTTGTTGTTGTTGTTGTTGTTATTATTATTATTATTATTATTATAAAAATATTTAGTAATTATATAGTTAAGTATTCAAATAATTTAATACTTATTGATAAATTTATATGTTAATTTAAAGTATTATAAATAATATAATATATAATATAGTGAACTAAATAATCTTATATTATTAAATAATGTATCAAAAAAATACATTAGTTAAAGTATTAATTACATAAAACACTTGTATAGTTGTACCTAATGCTTAAGAAGTTGTATAAGACATCTTTATTTTTCTTTTTTTTGTAAAATTATAGTTGTAACTTAAAATTTTATTTTATATAATAATATAGATAAGTGATTTAACAATGAGAGTTTTATTTAAAAACTCACCTTCATATTCATTTTTCCTTGCACTTGGAGAAATCTTTCTTAACCTCGTTTTTAGGTGTTGTGAGTCCCTTCTCTAGTATAAGTATCATCTCTGTCCTTTAGTGTATGTTTGGGATTGCTTATTTTTTTTAATTTTTGATTTATTAACTTCTCAGAAGTTAGTAAGTCAAAAAGATTGTTTGGCAAACCCAAAATGATTTTTCAAATTTACTTTTCATATAGAGTAAAAATGAGGTTTTAAAAAGTAAGGAGAATGTTAATTATTGACTTTTGAAAACTTATTTTGATCTAATTTTCTATTATACCTCTTTACTATCTTTTATTAACTTCTATCGTTTTTAAAAGCATGTCTTTTTTGGTCATTTTACAACATTTTAGTTTATAAGTTAATCCAAACACTTTTTTAAAACTCCTTCTGAAAAATCATAAGTTAACAAGTTATTTTTGTCAAAAAAATTTTTTAAACAAATAAGCAATCCCAAACATGACCTTATAAATATTCTTGTTTAGTCCAAGTATCATCATTGTCCTTTGTAAATATATTTATTTATTCTAAATTAGAATCCTAAAGTACAAAAAAGAAGAAAAAAACTAGAAACACATGTTATATTGCATATGAAGTTTAATGATTAAAGATACATACACAATACATTAATATAAAACTAAGATAGATTTTGATATTAATAATATAAAATATTGATATGGTCAAAAATTTTATTATAGTAACAGTTTAATCAATTATACTTCTAACTTTTGTTCTTATTATCAAATGCAATTTCATTTGCTTATTTAGAGTTTTGACCATAAATTGACGATTAATTATAATTTGATTTCCCTCACAAGAAGGATATGAGCGAAATGGAAAGCACATTCCTTTTAAGTGAAATCAAGTGATGAATCAAATGTAAATAAGTATAAAAACATGATAATTATACGAAGTTTATTTTGCTTGGAGACAAAATATAAAGTTAGGAATGACATTATTAAATTATCAGCTTGTATTATTATCGGCTAATAGATAACAACTATTATCTTTAAAATTTGTTTAAACTTTAATATAACTTATTTTTCTTTTTTAATCGCTACATCAGCTATAAAACCAAACGATAGAGGTGGAGTTTGGTGAATCGTTTATCCATCCACCGCTATCTATTAATCGAGATATGCCTTCAAAAAAGAATTTAGGCTCAAAGTTCCAAATTACTAACTAAACAATTACGAGTATCATTTTATTATATGAACTTCAGTGAATATTATTTGAATAAATCGTATTAGAAAGAACATGATACTAAAAATAATACATTTTATAAAATAATTATACATGCGAGAACGTGATCAGTATTTGCAGATGCATTGGTACTTGCCATTGAAGCTTTGTGTCCTCGCTTATATAGCACTCTAAAGGGATAGATATGGCATATTATTATAACAATCGAACTTTTTAATATTTTCAGTAATAATTTCAAAATGGTGAAGAAATTTGAAAAAAAGATAGAAGTTATGTTTTCTACGAATTTATATTACATGTTTTATTTCACATTTAATTAGTTTTAGTATTAGCTTTGAAAATATAAGATAATTAATGTAAATTAATAAGGCAAAAAAAATGTAAACCAGAACTAGTTTAACCGTTAAATTTGGTTGATTGTCACTAAACAAACTCATAAAAGAGAAATTTGGAAGTTGCATATTTTTGGGTTTATGCAAATGAGCATCTCGATTGTGAAATATAGTCGTAGAGTGAGTAGTTGAACCCTACCACTCTATTTGGTTTAAAACCGTAAGTCGGTTGCCTCATGATACGTTCTAGGGCAATGGGTGTCGCAGGGCGGTTAACATGTCGGGTTCAAAACTCAACCAAAAGTCAAATTCAGTTCAATAACTTATTCAAAATAAAATAAAATAAAATAAAATAAAAAAAAACTCTAACTTTTAACAAGGAGGGTGTTAATCGGTTCTGGTTTTAGCTTTTCTTCGGATCACTTTTTCTTAATGGGCTAAATATATGAATTTAGTTTTCTTGGTTTAATCAATATAATTTCTTAATTCCGAAAACTGAACTGAAACACGAGATAACTAATCCAGTTTAGTTTTAAGCACTTTACTAGGTTTGTAATCGAATATTGAATACCCAATTAAAAAGTTGCTATAAACATTTAAACTTGTCTGAAATGAAAATTGACGTATAATTATATTAATAAAACAGATATATACACAAACAAAATCCTTATTTTGGTGGTTCATTGTTTAGAAATACTTATTCTGATAATATATTAACGACAATTTGAATGTTGCATGATGAGAATACCAATATTTAAAAACACAAAGTCAAACCAAAATATGAAGTGAAAAGCACGAGTATATAACAATGTTATGGAATATTATCTTTTATGAGACCCATTGCAATATGAATCTCACTTTTTGTGCCTGTGGGTCTACAAGTCTATGCACCATCCACGCCACAGGTCCACAACCACTAAACCATTCCATACATCACAATATTATATATATACATGTATATGTGTGTGCATATATATCTATACATGTATGTATGGTGTATATGTAACCTTTACATGAACACTCAAGATGGTTCCTAAGGTATAAGGTGACATATGGGACGAGTTTAAATGATTTAGTTAACAATTTCTAGTAGACGAGTTAACAAGTCAAATATGTACATATTTACGTATAATTGTATAATATATATTCAAAACACGTAACCATCGGAGTTTGAATTTATGGAACATTGCTTGGATTTTTAATGAGAATATATATTCAAGATGTTTAAATTCTCAAATCATAGCTCAAACAGTCAAATCTTTTTTGAATTGAAGTTAATCTTTAGTAAAAAGCCACTTCGAGAGTTAAGGACATTGAGTCAATTTCAAACGTAGTGTAATATCATCATTTCAAAATTATTTACCACATCAATTTTTGATAATAAGTTTTTTCAGTATCTACATCATTTAAAATTGAAGTTATATGTAAGAATACTTAAAAGATAGACAAAATCCCTTGACAGAAAAATAGTTAAACCTAATAAAATAAGTTAAATATATACGTGTCTGTATTGTTTTTTCATCGTAAATATAAATAAAAAATCACATGTTAGTCTGATGGTAAAAACAAAATCCTCTTATAAAATAGGTCACGAGTTCTATCTCGAGAAAGATTTTAGTTTAATTAGTAGCTTATGCCTAAGAGATTTCTCTGTGTTTCCTCTTTATTGCAGAAAATTTTGGGTTTGAGTTGTTAAAAAAATAAATTTAATACAAAAGTATCATTGGTGGGAAAGAGTAACAGTGGTCCTATTTCATTTTAAGCTAGCTGTTATTTATTCATTTATTGGGCTCTTCACACAAGACGACGTCGGGTTGGACATACCCCAAACACTGGCCATCAACTGCAACTATTTGACCTTATATGTTTACTTATTTACACTTTCCACATTGAGTTATATTTATTTTTTCAAATTAATTGTCTCTTTTTGTCTTACGGAATAGTTTTTTATAATCTGTATTTGTTTTTCCGTTATAAAAAAACCATTATGTTTTGAAAGAAAAAAGACTACTGTCATGATGTTTTCAATGTTTGTTTATTTTTGTTTACATGGTTTTTCTAATTTTGTACAAGTTTATGGAAGTAATTAAAACATCATACCTATTACAAAAATATAACATCAAGACTGTCAGTTTATAATATGATAGAACTTTTTATGTTGTAGAGATAATAATGTTATAAACGACTCGAATTGAGCATGAGCTCATTTACGCTCGAGCTTGGCTCTATTAGTCTTATATAACTCGAGTCTTAGCTTGACTTGTTTTAAATTTATGATTAAACTTCAATTTCGTTAGTAAATTTTCAAACTCAACTGGACTTGATTATGGTTGATTAACTTACTTTTGTATCTGGATTTATAATTATTAACTAATATAATATTATTTATACATATAATGATATAAAGGTAAAACTATATATAACACAATACATGTTTTTTAGTTATTTTTATCATAACTAGATTTAATTCATTTACTCTCACACGTCTACACAAGTTCGGTGTACGAGATTATGGATTTAGCTCATTTATTATAATTATTAAGTTATGTTTTTAGCAAGTCGGTCTTAAGTTTAAACTAGACCTGATTCAAGTTTTTAGCAATACGATCTCGGTTATCTCTCATACGACTTGATTCATTTAGACACTTGCATATCAATTTAATATGAAACAGATTATAAATGTTATTACAAAGAGGAGATATAACTTGAGCACATAGTTTCTAAATTGAAGACACATTGCCCCACGCAATTCTTAATCGGGCCACAATCTTACATAATAACTCTAAAGTGTCTCTTTCATCCTTTGATGTTTTTTTGTCTCCTTACAATCGGCCTTCTACAAGTAGTCAAGTACACCCTTCATAATTGGTAATAACATTTTAGTCCCTAGGTTTCCTTGTGAGTTACATTTGATCCGATCATTGCTTTAGGGCCATCAGAGATTCAAGACTTATTTGGTGGGGTTGAGTTTTGGTTTTATCCTTAGATATGGTTCTTAGAAAGTGTGTTGAATTCATTCACTTTGGAGGATATATGATAAGAATTGAAACAAGATATAAGTTGGATTCTAATATTGCATACATCATATATAATACAAATATGTATCTAGTTATTAGTTGTTGAAAATAATGAATATGAACAATCTCGGATATGATGCCAATGAGATAAAGTTAAGTGTAAGTTTGTTCTATAAGTTTAACTAAAGGCGAATAAAGCTTGGGTTGACTTAAGCCCGAACCTTAAACAAAATATTAGGTTTTTTGAAGTCTCCAAGGGCCCATACGACCACATGGAATTTTAGACTTGTTAGGGTTTTAAGCATAGCCACGTCATGGCCATGTTAGAATACGATGGCTAACTTTGTTTATTTGGTTCATATTTTTCTAGGACGGCTTAAGAGCTGACTTGGGTTTTACCCATTTGAGCATCTCTAATATCAGTAGTCACTTCCTAAACACTAGTTAATAATATCTTTGAAAAGAATGTCAATTACTTAATATTGAATCTATCACACTAGTAGTTGGGATTTGTTTGTTCCATTTAATTTTTGTTTTTTTGTAATGAAAGAAAGACAAAGAATTTTGATCAAAATCTGATTACAAAACTCCCACCATGTTCCACTTACAAGTTAAACATGAAACCCAAAACAAACCATTCGGTATTTCAATAAAACATACCTTATGACTTTATGATGATACAAATGAGTAATTCCACTAACGGTATCCACGAGACATTGACTTAACAGAGGCTCGTCCAAAATGTGAATATATCAAGAAAGAAGTAGTAAACGAACTTGGTTCATTTTATTCTTGGTTTGATCGGCTAAACTCAACTCTCTTCCTCTCTCCAGCCTTCTTCAAAGTAGATGGACATAACAACCGGGGAGAGGACTTAGGGCTTCGCGTAATCAAGGAACGGATGCAAATTGTGTTATATATAATCACACTTGTTAGAACCCTATTCCATGTAACTTTTGGGCCAAGATGCTTAACTATGCCAAATGTTTAAGAGACAACTTCATAACCTAATTTTACTATATAATATATTATTTAATGATTAGGCCTAAACAAATTAGATGAAAACTATTACTATTATTATATATATTGCTCTACATAATTATACAAGATCATTGATTCACGTTAATGTGTTTAAACTCATTTAAATACAAGTCTGATTTTTGTTGCTTGAGGTGTGACCATTTACGATCATACGTCATTGGCAATGTTATCATGTAAAAGATACTATTGTTTTAATTTAGTGATTTTTCATATGTATTTGACATTAAATAAAGAAAATGTGGTAATTAATTACCTTAATACATTATTACTAAGAGAGATAGAACGACTAAGAGGTTTTTGGTTTGTAGAATGTCTAGTTAATTAAAATATTTAAAAAAATTGAAATTTACTGGAACTGAAATTCATTCTAATAAAAATTATATGATATTTGGTTTGTGAATTTGTAATGGAATAGTAGTGTTAAGAATAAAAAAATAAAATCACCCTTATCTTCCTTAATGTCCCACTTCTTTTCCCCATAAAGTTACCTTTGCTTGACCCTAATGAATGAAATGAAGGCAGGATTCAGAATCATACGTGGAATCTAGGCCTACTGTTTTGGTTGTAGAATTGAAACAACTTCAACCTAGAATCGTCTTCGTCATACAGGCACGCTGTTCTCATCAACTTAAAGTTGTTCGATCAATCGATCGTGAATAGAATTAAGGCTCGATGGGTCCTAATGAAAACTCCCTTCTAGGGTTTCATAACAAAGCTTAATTCGTTTTCCAAAGGATGAATTTTGGTTCTAGTCGATGGTTTGAATTTAAATCGGAGGGTTGAACACAATGATCGATCATCATATTTGGGTTTTTTTGTCTTTGTGAAATTTGCAAAATCTTAAAATTATAATTAGCTCTTCGTTAAACTTATTATAATTAGTTAAACTTGCAATGGTCTTCTAGTGGTATATTTAACAATCAGTACAACTTCTAGAATAGTAATAACAAATCCCTGTCATTTCATAAAGATAATAATTAGTCTTCTTTGGTAGCAACAAAAGATAAAAGTGTGTCGAAGCAATGTAACTTTCAGTCAGATATTGGCAATAAAGAGGAAGATACAGTTGAAAGCGACATAAGGCCTACACATACGATTATGTTCTTCCTGTTTTTTACTTTTTGACCTTCTAAAATCGCGCTATCGTACTCTTGGGTCCCCACATTCATAAATATTACATTTTCAGTACCTATTTTTGCTACTTACAAAATTCAAAGACCAAGAGTTGTTAGGATGACAAAATTTAGGATTTGGCCCAAAATTTGATTGCGATAACTCATCATCAAGTACGTGGACTTGTGATATTTTGTGATTTCATGATGTTTGACAGAAAAACAAATGAGCCAAATAACTTAAATTACAAGATTTAAAACATGTGTAATATTGATCTTTCGGTATCATATACTGATATACATTGTTTCATGTGAAATGCACGCTGTAACAATGCCGTATTATTGAGACGTAAGGAGTCTTTTGATTAATTACGGTACACTAAAATCTAAGTACGAGGGAGACACTGTGACACTTGTGTATGTATACAACGATCGATGTGTGAAAGGAGTTCAAACAAAGAACACCACCACTCAAAGTAATTTAAAGGTTGTGATATGAGTCAAGCTAGAATGTGCCAAAAGTTTAACCAAACATGAGTTCTGGTTAAAATTATTAATTGGAATGATTATTTTGATGATAATAAACCACTCGAAAACTATATAAAGTAATCACACTTTTAAATGTACGCTAATTTTTTTATGAACTATTAAATTCATGCTAATTTCTTTATGAAGTATTGTCGTTTTATTGATGTTTAGGTTTGACGACAATTATTCTATAACTATAAATTAAGCAATTGTGATGCGGAGCATTTGCAAACTTCGTTATGCGTGTTACGATTATAACATTAATGTGGTTAAGTAGATAAAATAAACATATGAAGTTGCCCAAGTTGTGGCAACTTGGTTCTGAGGACGAAACATTAAAACCAATTATATATAACGCTATCGATATTCTTTGGTTGGTGTCGATCTCAATTATCACATTACCATCAGTCGACATAACTTACGATACCCATAGAATACCCTATTTTGAATATTATTTTATTTTTAACAAAATTTATGTTGGTACGCTAAGAAAAATATGTAAACACGGCTAAAACTAAGTTTTAAAAAATTAATGAACAAAAGTAGTTGAAGAAAAATCAAATTAGTAAAAAATTAATTAAGTTAAAACGAAGAGATAGAAAAGAAAACACATTGATACTAGTTTTTCAAAATGGAAATGGTTCAAATAAAAAAAGTAATAAATAAAAAAAATATAATAAGAAATCTCAACTGTAATATACTTTATCAACTAAATGATCTAAAACATAAAATACAATGATAAATAAATATAACAAATAATAAAAAATATTTGGCATAACAATCGCCCGTATCTTTTTGCTATAATAAAAAGGTAATTATATGTGACACGTGTCAACACTGTATTATTTCTCACCAAATTTTTCCCGCTTCTGTCTTCTATTAAATAATCACATTAATTACTAATAATATTATTTAATTTTTTTAGAGTTAAAATAGGTTTATAATAAATTAAGAAAGAGAACTTTTTATTAATGCTATTTCTAAGAAACCAAATTTTATAAAATAGGAATTTTTTAAAACATCAAACTTATTTAATAATACAAAATATTTTAAAATTAGTGTTTTAAAAAAAATAAAATTTTTATAAACAATAAATAATTAAAATTGATAGTTATAACAAGAATGGTTTTAAATTGACAATTTTTTAAAATGTTTATTTTGAAATAAAAGCTACATTCTATTTATAATAAGAAAAATTACAAAGCAATTTTTATCTTAAAATATTGTTTTATAATTAATAAATTTTCTTTATATTTATAGTTATATTTATTCAACTCGTGTAACACACGATTCTACTAAAACTAGTAATTATATATTTGACATAACTATCAAAATATCATCTATATAAAATAATAATAAAAACACATGTCAAGCATACAAATTTCCTTAGTCTTTCTAGATTTAATATATTTTTTACTATAACATTACTCTTTAAAATAAGTAGATATGATATAAATTGATATTAGTTTTGGTAAATAGACTAAATGGCTAATATGGCAGTTTGGTCATTAAGCTACCGCCTATCATGTATATTGTGAAGATCGTTGAATTGTTTGTTTTTGTTAATTTCATTTATGTTATTTGTTGCATTGTTATTTTATTATAATCTAGCCCTAAACCCCCAATGAAAATTAATTAAAATATTCAGTTAACCAACCAAACAAATATACTCCAAAATAACCTGCTTATAAGATAAGATTTAAAGAGAGTGAGATGTTTTAATTGAGCAGAATTTTCTTGATTTAAAGATAAAATGAAACACGATTGAAGGTGGTAATTAAGGCGACGTTAAGGTCACACCTGGTGAGAGTATATTTTTTTGAAACGAGAACTCACATACTTATCTAAATTACTTCCAATTTAACCTTACAATTAAATTACATCAACCTATTATACACGAGCCTTAAACCCTCAATAAAACTCAAAAGAAGGTTCGACACATTAATTCAAATAACTTAGTCATTTCATTTCTTTAATTTTAAATGACTTTATCATCAGACGCTATTGACACCACATCGTAATCTAAGAAAAAAACAAAGGTTTGTGACTAGGAGGTAGCATTATAAAGCAACCAACAGTTAGTGAACACGTTGGTGAGGGTATGTGGAGTGTGGAGGTGAAGGCATTGGGAAAGGAGGAACGTGGATGGTCCCCTTTCTTCACTCGCAGCCTTTCAGATTATGGGAAGACAACTCTAACAAAGTTGTACGGTACAATTAATATATGCAACGCAAGTTGATTGGTTATTAGAACATCTAATAATTATAAATCAATACTCTAGATTTTTACACGGGTTGTATACCATCATACATGTCGTATAGCTCTATATGAGACATATAACCCATCTGATAGCCACTCGAATTTTTTTTTCTTGTAATCAGTATCGAAATTTACCATACACGTCATATAGCACCATACGGTGCTATACGAGAAGTACAAAGGATGTTGATTTATAATATGGTGTGAGTGCATATTAGGACCATATGTATATATACGCTATATGCATATGCTCACTTTAACTAATGGTGGACTCATGTGTCTTCTTTGCTACTTGCTCCTAACCCGCCATTTTCATTTCGAATCCATTCGATATCTTTTTATTATCTCGATCAGTCTCATATATATGCATGCTGCATGCACATGAGATATCTGTATATGATACAAATTATTACCATGACGCATTAAACAAAACATATAGCTATTCCATATATTTTGATTTAATGGTTAAGAAGTGTTTCTTTGTTTTATATTTTCTGGCTCGCTAATAACTCACCTATATATGTGCGTAAGTAGGAACCGAAATATCAAATAAGAACTTCTTAATTTATAAGAACTTCTGAACCAAAATTAATATTTTGATTAGGATACAAATTTGTTATATGAATTTATGTATAATTTACAATTATTCTTATATTTTTAAATTTACACACATATAAATGATTGGAACTTATATATATGTAATGACAAACTAATATGTGTAAAATTTAAAAGTTATGCAAACTAACACTCATAAATTCATATAACAATATTGTATTTGAATAATAAATTTAATTGGTTCTCTCGATTTCTTGTATTATTTAGAGTTCCCAAGATAACTATTATTTCTCTCTCTTTTTATATGTATACACACACATATTTCATTATGGTACTTCAATAGCAGAGGAATAAAATGTTCTACATTATTTAAAAATAAGAAAATATATAAAGGTATCTTCATTTAAAATAAATTATAAGAAAATGTGATTGGATTAACAGGTTTTCTAGTTTTTTAGTTACACCAAATTAATTATGAAATTACCACCAGTCTTATCTTAATTAATCATTGATTTTAACTTGATTAAAGCACACAGAGTGGTATTTGGAGAATGAGTTTTCCTATTTCTCCAGGGGGGGGGGGGGGTTCTTGTTCCGTTTCCACAGACGTCCTCCATTTCTCTTCTTTGAAACTTATCATACTCATATTCATCAGTTTCATCGATGCTTCGCCACTATCATCATTCCATTGCCGACTACCACCCTCCACCTATTTCTCTGCTTTTCTGTTCATTGGACGACTCCCACTGGACTTAAAGGTCTATATTCACTTTACACACTTGTTTCATAAGGTAGAATTCTTAATTTATACTACTCATGTATAAACACTTTATATGTTTTAGAAATAATTGAAATAATTAACTAGAGACGTTAATCATTATTGTTTCACAATTAAGCATATCAATTACTATTTCTTTATTATGTTCAAAAGTCAAACGACTTTGATTCAAATACCATTTTTTTAATGAGTGCCTCAAAATTCAACTCAAATCATCAGTAAGGAAAGCCGAAACAGAAGCCAAAGACACTGCCTCCATCATAAATTAAAATTTTATGATCGTGACGGTTTAAATCCTGCAATGTATATATGTGATTATTAGAACGAGATTATAAGCTCTAACAAAATATGTTACAAGGCAATGTGAACGCTTTTGCATGCATCATGCTTCAGTGATATCATAAAAGAAAAGGGTTGGTGTGATAACAAGTTGTCAAAATTAAAGAAACAATTTGATTTCCAACCCTTAAAAGAGAAGCAAAATATCTACTTCATCCGTTTATATATAGGTCGATAGTCCTCAAGAGAACATCCTAGTGTACGTAAGTCGTGTGTCCACACCCAAAAGTTTAAAATTCAAATCCTGAATGTGCATTTAACATAGAAAATCTAATAATTGATATTGAAAAAATGCATTTGCCATTATTATTTTAAGATACGAAACTTATATGGGAAATAATAATCTAAAATTTGTATAGTCCCTCAAATAGAAATGAAATTTAGAATCTTTATCAAAATGAAAATTGCAGATCTTTTAGGGAGCAGATAGAGGATAAAGCAAGTAACGGTGACCGATAGTTTTCATCTTATCACAATATAAAAATAATAAAAATAATTGACCCATCCTCAAATAGAAACCCAGGAGGACACATGGCAGATGGAAGCAAGTGGGAGCAAGGGGTCCCAAAATGCCCACTTCCCACCTAAGATGACCTCTATATGACATATGTTTTTTTTTTTCTTTAACAATATTTTTGGTTTACTTTTAAATACTATCTGCTTTAACAATATTTTTGTTTTACTTTTAAATACTATCTGCTTGTAAGAATTGAAACTCATATTACTTTTGTAATGTACAAAAATCTATTTCATTAAAGTCACACGGTGTCGTCTCGATTTCACCAACTTTTCTAGCGTTTCGTATTTTCACAAATTTTCAGGTATAGGAGAGCAAGAAACCGGTTCTTTTTGGATCGGAACTGATAGAAACGGTTAGAGCGAACCGTTAGAACCAGTTGTACTAATATAGGTTCGGTTTTCGATTTCTATAATATGCATATTCAGTTCCTGGTTCGGTTCCGGTTACGAACCCAGGTACGTACAAAAAATCCAATAGCCATGAGAGTTTTGAATTCTAATAAAATACTAATTTATTTTTGGACCAAGATTTACAAATCGTTAATCTAAAAGACATCTAATCATATATTAGATTTAAATTTCAATACAAGATTGATTTTCAGATCTTCACAAATTAGAAGAAACAATCCCGACCAAAAAAAAAGTTAAAGAACAACGCTTATTAACAAAACAACCATGAAAACACAATGGTAGCAGAGAATTTTATGATTTGTGTTTCTAAATTTTGTTTAATTTAAATATTGATTTGTTTTTTCTAATACATTAAGTCGTTTATTTATGGGTTTTCAACAAAATCGGTTCTTTTTTGGTTCTTCAACAAAACAGACAGATTTACCCGATTAAGAACTGAACCGATTAGGTAACCATAAGGTTCGGTTTTGATATTTATATATAGGCTATCCAGTTTCCGGTTCTAACCGATTACGGTTCGGTTAGAACCGGTTCGACAGCCCTATTTCTAGGGGTGGGTGTGTTCTCGTTTTCCAAGGGTCAAAATATCTCAATTCCTTTTCTCTAATTGCTTTTTATTTTTGTATTTTCTACCAACAATATTCCCGGTTTTCATCCCCATTTACATTGAATGATATGGCACCTTATCTCCACCCTCCACATCATCTACTTTTCACCCTCCACCTCATCGACCGATTGGAGAATATGAAAAACTAAACTTCCACTCCGTGTGGCCTAAGGTACAAGGCCATGGGCATATAAAATTAGTTGTTGCTTAGTCTTATGTCATTATTATTACACTTGATCATATAACAAAAAGGATAGTTTTGTGTAATACATATTATATATTAGAACGTTGCTAAGGTAAACTTGTGAAATTTTCCGTGTGTGTGGTGAGAATGAATTTGAAATAAAAAATTGGATGAAATAACAAATTATAATTAAAAATTATACAAGCACAAACATAAAGTTACGAGTTACAGTTGTTCAAAAAATTAACATGAGGGTACCATGTGTCCCATAATATAATCATACTTAATACATCTCATTTATATAAAGGTAATTGACAAAATATAAACAAGTCCTACCTCTATTGTAAAGAATAGAAAGAAAATTTATAATGAAATGTAGGGCACAATGTGTTAAGAAATAATTGAATATAAAAAAGATGAAAATATATTGTACTTGTCTTGGCATGATTTTGATGAAATTTATAGCAAAATGTTTATAAAAGGAAGAATGTTGCAATCTTATATTTAGAACTCATAAAACTTTATATCATATTTATAAAAAGAATATTCAAAATATTTGTAAACAAATTTAAATATTTAAAATAGAAGTAAAATAAATATTTTTAAAGATAAAATTAGTTAAGTTTTGATTCCATAAAGATTGTGCGATACACATCGACAAGTAATATTAGCAGTTATGGCGTTTTCAAGTCTCACTCTAATAAAATGTTCAGAGTTGAGCTAGACCCAGTAATGGGTTTCTCCTAATAGTGTTTGAAGGTGCGTCCCGACTGAAAACGGATAGGTGACCCCGATTAAGATAACACTCATCTTTAAAATAGGGCGCAAACTTGCCATTAAAAAAAAGAAAAAATTAGATACACAAACTCAAATCTAATTCACGTATCATCTAATGTGCCTAGAGAACGAAATTGAATAAGGATGTAAGAATCTAAAACACAAATAACCAAATCTAGTTTACGTATCATTTAAGATGGGTAGCTAAGTGAATTAAGTAGCGAATGCTCGAATATGATATGCATATGTATTAAAATTTTATTTTGTATTACTATTAGACATAAACACTGATATGTAGGGCTTTGAATTTTGGACGCAACACAGATATAACTTTAAATTTATGGATATGAGTATATTCTAAATAGATTCATGTTAATTTTTGTCAATTCAAGAACAAATTTAGCTAACTAAGTTGTGTTCGGGTTAACTTTATTATATGGTCCGACTAGTTAACCTTTTTAATATGTTATTTTTAATGTGATTTATGTCATAATTTTGAACTGTGGGTGTTTACTCAAAAATTAAATTAAAAATAATAGATCTAATTTAAACGTAATTACTTTATAGGTTGTGCTCATACTATCTCATAAGAAATTATTTGGTTGTAAATTATGGTACTAGTATCCCATAAACTTCACTTAATTAGGTTGTGCTCGTACCATTCCTTAGAAACCTAAGTTATGCTCGACTTTGTACTACAACAAAATCCATGTTGGTGATGTCATCAAATTAAGTTGCACCTACCGTCTTTGATCTATTCCCAAGCGTGGTACCTAGCTGCAACATACAAAGAAAATCTTAATAGGGGTTCAATGGGGACTAGCACAGAGAGCGCTTTGACGCTTAAGTCATGATTTGTTCAATATGATATAACACAAAAGCATGGAATCAAATATATTACATAAAAGATAATAAGTACAATTATAGAGGTTATGATAGAGCTGAGATGAGTTGGTTAAAGAAGGATCTAACATGAGAAAGGCTTAAGATATATTTATAATTGATCTCATTTGCTTTTAAAGAAGGTATGAGCTATGTGATTTTGCGGGTAAATAATGTTTCTATCAAAGGAGAGAAAGCGTTTGTGAAAGGACCAATGTTCTTCCTTATGGAAGGGATAAGTAGTACTAAGAGAGTGAGAGTTAGGTAAGAGATGATTCATAAATCTTACACATGACACTTGGCTCCTATTTATAATGCGGGATGTCATATACTAAAGATCCCTTTGCGTTCTCGTTCATTCTTTTTATGGGGTCTAATTTTCATCGTGCTTAGTATGCGACCTTAGTCTTGTGAATGACTCTTCTTTTCTACCTAGATCAAACTATGCATTCTAAATGCTAATGCTTGAATGATGTAGGTCTTGACCAACTTTAATATGATGAAGAATTAAAAAAAGGAAGATATCAATGTAGTTTGATTGCCTGCTATCTTTTCTATTTGCTAGTTTTTTTTTATTGGGTGTGTCCTTGCAACATTACCAGCTTTGATCCTTCCTAGTGTGCAACTATCCTTGCAGGTATGTTAAGGAAGGGCTTTTGTCCTTGCAGGTAGTGTTAGGTATAAGATAACTATCCTTGCAGGTAGTGTTAAGGTAGCCTTACAAGGTTCTGCTCTGTGGCAAGTGTCACCCTTGCTAAGGCTATGTTGGGTTCCTTGGTGCTACATTATCTTACCTTGTAAGGTTTCTTTCTTGGACTCTAGTCAATAGCGGCTAGGGAAGGGCTTGATCACTGACATGTTACTATCCTCATCAGTCGTAAGGTTATGCTTCTATGCATGTCACCATTTTTGCCATGTAGGCTAGGGTTTGGTTTATTGATGTTACATCATTCTTGGAATCTCACTTATTCTTTTTAAGTGTTAACACCTACAAATGATCCTTAGTCCAAGTGGTTAAAGTGAGGTCACACAAGATATAAATAAGGAGGTTTTGAGTTCAACTCTCAGTCTGAGTAAAAACACTTAGGGTTGAGCTAAGGGGTTTCTTAGTTGTGGGTTTTCTCCTAAAGAGGTTGGGGGTGTGGATGCGGTTGGAAACAGATAGATGAAACCGATTAAGATAACACCTATGTTGGAAAGGTTGTACAATGCATTAAGAAAAAACTAGCTTTGTTTGTTGGTTTTGGATCAAACAATTACACAATAACACAATTCTATTAAATCATGTGTATTCACTAGAAAATTACTTATGTCATCAGACTTGATCATATATTTGACACAATTTTACGTTCAAGTTAAGTGACGAACTCACCTGAGGGAAAGCTTTTCTCGCTTTATATGCTTTGGCTGAGCCCTATCTTGCTGGCGCGGAAGCTACCGCAACGCCCCAAATTCCCGTTTCTTTCTTGGTCGGACTGCTAGATTTTAGTTGGTTCGTATACGATTGTTTGTATAGGGTCATGTTTGCCAAACCCATAAAACAACCCATAGCACTTTCAACACTCTGCAAAATAGGCATGGAAATACCATAGAGCATTCACACTAGCTTTCCCATCCCATCCCCATATTTACACTAAATAAACTTTTTATTCTTTTCCATTCAATTAAATAAATTTTTTTTTGTATTTTTATAATACTTTTTCTTTTTTCTACACTTACAACTATTTTTAAAAATATTAAAAAAATTATAAGATTTGTATTAAGTTTCTCAAATATGAGAATAAACAGTAATATTTTTTTTTCACTTTGACAATTTTTTACACAATATTATATACAAGACGCATTCACAAAACACAAAAAACCTAACCTACTATGAATGCTAAAACGTGAAATATTAGATAGAGGAAAAATTACTAGTTTTCTAATTTTGTTATTGAATAGAGATATTTTATGTGAGGAGAGGGTAGAAGGGTCATTTTGAGGTACCGACAGGATAGTGATGGAGCAGAATGTATGAAATCTTTATTTCTGAGGATACAGCAACAGCAGCATGGTCATGGTTATTAATGTTTGTACCAGCCAGCCTCCTGCATGCGATTGCTGACCCTCGACTGTACCAAATCTTTCTTTCTATCTATTTTAAAACAAAATTAATAAATAAATAAATAAATGCCTTCACACATCCCATCCCCCCATCATTCAGCATACTATCATAGTATCATTTCTTAAATACAATACTTATACCCACGTACCATTTAAATCATAAAATAATATCATTTCATAATTACTTAGACTTGATCTCAAACTAAAAACTTTATACTTTGAGATGAAGAACAATTGGTTTGGGAGAGGTCATTCCCATAATTTTTAAAGTAAAGATCATAGATTCGAGTCTCATTTGATATAATATACTTTAAGTGGATTATTAGTCTTCACAATGGTCTTTAGGTGGTAAATTTTCCTGAAATGGTGAGCGGACCCGGTCACCAGTATTGTCTGTGTTCACAGGCATGGTTGTCTTTATGCCAATACGTTTACCAGGGTGACCGGACATATAATATTGCTGGTTGTTCAAAAAAAAATTCGAGAACGTCAACATAGGTCGGTGTTTGAGCGCTTTTAAGAGATAGAGGATGATATGAAGAATAGCGAACGTTCAAAATTGGTTTTGGACAGTAAGAAGAGAAATATCTGATAAGATGGAAGGTGTTTATTTGTTGCGTTATTCGACTCTAGTATTGTGTGTGCTCCTAGTGTAAATAAGTTATAAAGTAGTTTTTAAAGCGCATCTAATATAATTACAAAATTTGAAACCTCAATCTTTGAATAGAGATGAGACATCTTATCATAATAATTAAAAGGTGTGATAGCAGTAAAACTATTCTGATACACGCCACGCCACCGAAATACATATTAATTGGTTTATAAGTAGTCAGCATATAATATAGGCAGAAGCACGTTTTCTTCTGTATACGAAACCTGGGATCGGTGTATCATGTACGCTAGTGGACCCTCCGTCATACGTACATCTTTATCCATAATTCCATATGAGTTGATGTAGATCTACTCTCTTTAATAGTATATTAATTTATGTCAACGATCAAGAAGACTAATACAGTGTTTATTTTTTAAATGTGATTATAGTAAGTAAGAATCTAAGAATCTCATAATAATTATTCAACTAGAGTCAAGAGATACTTTAATT
>CM046474.1:29243608-29462783 GCA_025506415.1 Flaveria robusta | reverse complement strand
GCACTTTCTTTGATGCAACAGTATTGATGCATGATAACTGATGCAATTTGTTGGCATGATTTCTTCTAAATTTCATACGTAATACAATATATTCAAACTCCGAGTTTGTCGTCAATTACATATGTTATGGTTTACATTTAATTTTTTTTAATAGAAGTGTGATTTATTATGTTGCTTATACTTTAATAATATAATTTATGTGTATAGATGATTAGCTTACTTTTTTGTGTGACTTTTCTTTAATAGGAAATTATTAATTGTTTAAACAAATGTCTAAACGAGGTAACGTGGGGCTGCTATTGTGCAAAAAATTAGAAGAAAGTGATTATACTATTGAATTGACAAAAATGGTGTACCTACCGGTGACAATGCAAATAAGTATACCTCATGGTTAGGAGTGAAATCAAAGATCGAAATTCCTTATCATATTTCATCAAAAGACGTTGAAAAACAAAAAGGGAGACTTTATGGACCGATACTAAGGTATTAAAGTTTTTTTATAGCTTGTTATAAGCATGAATTATTTGTTATTTATTGTCCTTAATTAACTTTTTTGTTTTTGTAAATATTAGAATACATGGCGTATTGAAAGCGACGAGTTTAAATCTATTTTTATTAGAAGGGCGAAAAAAAGTCATACAAGTTGGCAAGTTATTTTACAAAAAAATTTGTAAAGCAAAGTGAGACTCCTTTTGAGATGTATAAGAGTCTAGATGAAGAGCATTGGAATGAATTTGTTGCCAAAAGGACTAGCGTGGCATTTTTGGTATATGAGATTTAACATTATTTTTTTATTACTACTAATATCTTATTATTGCTATATATTTTTATCTATTACTAATATTTGTTTGTTTATGTGAAGGAAAAAAGTCGAAAGGCAAAAGCTAGTGCCAAGGCGAATAAAAACTTTTCTCACCTAGGACGCCTATCATTTGCAAGGTTGACTGATAAAATATTGAAGAAAGATGGTCTCAACTTTTACAAAAATATCCAGACCTTGATAATATTCAAGACCGCCGCACTAGAAAGTTTCTCGTGGGTCGCGCAAGAAAAAACAAACAAACTAAAATGTATGAACTTGTAGAAGATGCGATGACATCATATCCTGAACTAGTAAGTATATATATATATAATATATATATTATATATATTTAATTATATATATTTTTATGTATTATAGTCAGTTATTTTAACATTTGTTTATCTTTTATAGGCACGCTTGGAAAAACAAATGATTGATGATGGTAGTTATGGTCGTGGAAGGAGGATCCACTTACTAAGTTATTCGGACCTGAGTACGGTGGACGATCACGTGTAGTTTCCAATGTTATAGGTAATATTTATATCCTATACTATACACACACTTTTATCAATATTGTTGTAATTTTATATAAAGTATTTTATTTATAGGTCGAACATGGTTCATGGAGGATTGTTTCAAAATGTTAGGCAACAAAGTCATAATAACGCGTCTGCCACTCAAAGAAGAAGTGATGCGGGGTTAGACTTGAGCCTCGACATTCGAGGATCGAGTTATGGGTCCGGTGGATCTCAAAGTCACTATCCTCCTATCGATGTATATATTTATACTAAGTTAAAATAATTTTTTATATACCATATTTGTTTATTAAAATGTTATGTTGTTTTGTAAGAGGTTTTATTTTGTGAGTTACTATTTCCATATGATTTTAGTGCGGAGAAAATAGTAGGTATAGCATATGTGCATCCTACTACAAATAGACTATTACATGGGAGACAAATGCACAAGGAATATGTGAAAATCCAAGTAGAAAGTATTGATACAAAGTTCCAGTACGTGCCTCTTCCTTCATTTCTTGCTACGATGAACTTAAAGATATGGGTGATGCTTGTGGTTATTTTATTCAGTGGCCGAGAAATCAATAAAGGTATATTTTTGTTATATAAATTATATATGCTTTATTTTTCTTTTTATAAGATTTAGTTTAATATGTTTGTTATTTGTAGCTTTCGAACACACAAGCATTTTGTCAAAACCAAACCCTACCACAAACAACATTCAGTTCGTGTTATGAACCACAGGTTATATGTGTTTTATTGGTTTTTTGATTGGGTTTCGTGCTATCCTGGTTGGTTATTTGGTTTTTATATATTGTAACAATTTGTATATCATTTCAGTTTTCACCATCTAGTCACCATGTTCAATATCAAAGTCAACATGAAAAGACCCAATGGAATATCATCAGTTAGATGCTTTTGGAACTTTTACCGACTTGGTAATCAACAACTCAAATTTTATATTTTATTTATTTATTTGTGAGTATATATATATATATATTTAATTACTAATATATTAATAGTAGTTTGAACCGCTCAACAACTTTCTAATCAACAAGCTCATGTTACACAAATCCTTCATTCCAATGGTAAGCAGCAACTCAAAGTCTATATATTTATTTTATATATTCAACTACTAATGTGTTGATAATAGCTTGAACCATCTCCACTCACCCCACAAGTTCACGTGACACAAGCTCCTTAACAACGTAAGTAGTTTGTTTACAATTTATATACTTATCTTAAGGGTTTTGTTTTTAATTGAGCATGGCTTGTTTAGGTTTCATGTTTATTTAGGTTTATACTATTTGGATTTTGGGTTACTAAGATGTGATTCAAATATGTTTTTTATTAGTTAATATAATTTGGGTTTGTCACTAATTAAGTGTGTGTGTGTGTGTATATATGTGTGTGGTGTATGAACTAATTTCATGACCCATCAAATTTATTTCTTTTTTGTTTTATTTTTTTTAGATTTGAAAGCAACCGGATCTTATGTCAGACAAGAGGAGATTGACGAGTTAGTCAAAAACATCATGAAGTAGTTTTTTAAAAGGTATTTGAAAAAAAGAAGATATCATATGTAGATTTTTAATAGTATGACATTGTAGTTGGACAAATACTTTTATATATGTATTTAGTGAAAACTAGATGACTTTGTATTTGATTATGCTTTAATAGTATGTCTTTTGTTTGACTTTTATTAGTTCTGGTTGTATTTTTACAAAATTCTGTTTATTTGGTGATGATGAAATTTAGTTTTGACTGTAGTTTTTATAAAATTTTGAATTTATATAAAATTTAACAATTTCTTAAATTTTAAAAAACATTATTTATTAATTGGATATACCTAAATACATTTTAAGCGGTTTCAAAGCCGCTAGAATAAATCTCTTATGATTTTATTTAAAAAGTTATATTTGTTTTTCGGGGCGGTTCCAAGTATTTTTTTTGGGCGGTTAACCGCCCAAAAAAATAAGTAGATTTTTTGTAGCTATATTTATTTGAGCGGCCAAAAAACCGCTGAAAATGATCATTTACACCGCCCCAAAAAATAATTTCTATACTAGTGACAACATTAAATGTAGTTGTCTAAAGAATGATAAACTTCAGATGAAACCTAAATATTGGGGATAGACTTGTAACACTTCATTTTTATAAAATAAATTTAGGTTTAAAGTTTGGTTTAAAAGTGACAAATTATCAAAGTTCCAAAGATCAAAGTTATGGATTAAAAGGGGTTCTTATGTCAACCTTAAAATATCTCCATGTATAGAGAACATTAGCCACCCCGTTCTTGTATCAGCATTGCTCGCAATTAAAAAAAAAAGTGAGAGAATGTGCTATGGTTTTAGAGAGAGAAACAATCTAGAATGAGATAGTTCAATTATCAAAGAGAAGACGAGACTTTATATTTTAATGCATATTAAAATGCATAGATCTATGCATGAAAACATGTTTTAAAACTTCTAATGAACTTGTATTGATAGAGTTTGAAACTTGGTTGTTGCATAGATTCTACAAGACAATGGTGGTATATATTTCTAGGGTTTTGTTCATTATTCATCAAGGTGATAGGTAATGAGAGAAATAATTAATAGATAGGTAATGAATCATGCTCAAATTTTAACGACGTTATACTCTCCCTATAGATAGTGTTTTAATCTTCCACTTAGAGATCCTAGTTTCGAATGTTTTAATAACAGGAGAAAGGTAAATTACCTCTTTGCACTTCTACTCAGCTGGAACCTATCTATGATATTATCCTTGACTCCAAAGCCAAACAAGTATGATTTCCTAGTGTTGCTTTTGAGATTAGACACCACGTAGAAACAACACATTAGTCTAGCTACATTCTTTATGTTTGATTATGACTCGTTGCCCAACACAAAGGCATCATTAACATAAATTGATTGTGGTAAAACCGGGCTATTGTGTGGAGTTTGCAGGCCTGGAAACAACCCATGAAACAGGCCTTATTTATGAAGCTCTTGACGAACACCCATGCTATATTGGAATTCCTAATTTGTCGGGGAACCATTCACCAAAACTGATGATCTGGCTAAGAAAGAATGCTTTTAACCAAAGGTCGCCATTCCCATGGAAAGCTCATTTTGGCTAGAACCGAATCAATAATCTTGAATTAACTAATATTTTTATATTTAATTTCAGTTTTATTCCCTAATGTTTAGCTAAAGTAACAATTTTTCTCCAAAATATTAAAAACATCAACTTAACTTCAAAAGTTTCATATGTTGTTTCAATTTTACTCAAAAAGTTTTATTATTTTGGATAATATTAAAACAACTAATGAAACTTTTGGATTAAATTGAAACAATTATGAAACTTTTGGAAGTAAATTGATATTTTTGTTTTTTGTAAGAAAATAATTATTTTTAACAAAACAAAAGTAGTAAACTTGAATTTAACTCTAATTTTTAAGTTAGTATTTATATCTTAAATTCGTATCGTGGACCTGATAACCGTAAATCCATTTAACACCAGTTGGTAATTTGAATGGGTTTTAGGGTATTTTCTTGGAAAGGATGCTGCAGGTGTGTAAGGACTAAAATGCCTGGTTCATGCCGTGCGTGAGTCAATGGGACGTGCCAATAAAAGCAACGTTGAAATCAAGTTTGACGGATTCAAAAAAGGTTGGATTTTTAATCTAGTTTTAAAAAGATATGTAACTATTTATATTATTAAAATCACTTACAAACAGAGGATGGATTAAACTAAACGGTATTTACAAAATAAAACTGTAACCTACATAATATAAAAAGTAATTAAAAGATGAAGAGGTCTAATTACATCATATAAAAGATAAAATAAAATTGAAAATCGGGTTCTAATTAAAATAAATAAATAAATAATCTTCACTTACTATCATACGCACGCTTGACCAGAATAGTGGTACGCAAAATGGAGTTCTGATTACATGATTCGAAATTACCAAAAAATTCAATTGTAAATTTGTAATGGTTTTAAAAGTCACATATTTTAAATAAAAACAGCTAGGATTCATGCTGTGAATAATATAAATTAAGGTAAGATCATAGTAAAAAGATATTAAATCTAAAAATTTTAAAATGATTGCAAGCTTTATAACACATGGTTTTCTATTGTTTTAAAAATAAGAGCATTTCAGTCATTGTGTTAAATACGTCATATCATTATGTCTTATACGGTTATTTTGTTAAATATGAGCTTATTGTGTCATATATTTTACATCATTTGTTATATGTATTTATTCTTATGTTTTACGTTTTAAATTATTTTGTGTTATTTTTGTAATTGTATCTATAGATTATATAAATTTGTTATCTATCATTATATTTTATAATTAGAAGTACATAATAATTCACTTTCACCAATGTATTTTTTAAAACTCATAGTATTGAAAATAATACAATGTTTATTTCTATTATTGTTTTTTTTATAGATTAATAAACTTGTTTGTTTTTATTTATGTTTTACAATTATAAGTACACAATGATATTATTTTCACCAATGTATTTTTTCAAAACTAATTATCTTTAAGTTACCACAATGACGATCATAATACAATGAGATATTTGGTATTTATCATTGTTTTTAATATATTACCCATCAGTTGATTGTTAATTATTATTGTGTTTTACATATTAGAGACACCAAATAATGTTATTCCACCATTATATATTTTTTTAAAAATTCATCATTTAAAAAAAACACAATAGTATTTCGAAAAACATAATAACTAAGAAAAAAAAAGCAAACTGTACTAAAAACACAATGACAAGATATAAACTTAAAAACATAAAAAATTATCATTTTTATATAACAATACTGTACTCGTTTTAAAGATAAAAACATTCGTTTTTATGATATAATTTTTTATAATAAAATATTATCGTACATAAACGTTATGAACATTTAGAAAAAATAGGGTTTGCAAAAAGTAAAAAAAAAAAAAAAAAAAAAAAAAAAAAAAAAAAAAAGACTATTTCTGAAATATCACTCTAACAAACTTTTCTACAATTTGATCTCAACCATTGATTAAAAGATTGATGGTTGAGATTTCTTATTATACTTTTTAGTTTTAAGGTAAATTAGATTATAATAACCAAACTATAATATATTAGCCGATAATAATTCATACTACTAGTTTGACTAATAATAATCCTTATTTTTATTTTTATTGTTAGAGGCAATCCTAATAACATAATTATTTATTGATTTACACTTAATTTGCATTTGATTTTTTCACGATGATGATTACGAATAAAATAGAAAAATGTATAATGAAATGAGGTGAAACTCGAGTAGAAATCAAACATAGATCATGATGATCATGGTAATAGAATTGCCATTGACAACAAAAATAAAAATTAAGATTATCATTGGCTAAACTGACAAATCGAAGTATTATTGGCTAATAGGTATTAGTTTGGATTATTAAAAAAAATTCAATTTGTTTAAATTATATTATAAGAAAAGGTAACTTTAAATTTTCACACAAGGAGAAGAAAACAATTAAGTATTGTCGCTTCGAGTTGGGCCAGGCGTTTTCTAAGTTATGGGGTTTTTTTTGGAAAAGTTAGGGGTGAAGTTCTGGTTGAGAATGATAAGGTGAGCACGATTAAGATAAAACCAAACATCCGAATCAAAGTCGTATATTTACAATTAAAAAATGTATTGTTGCCTCGAATTCTCAGATCCCAAGTCATTCTGTACATCTTGTAATCATAGACTGTACTCCTACAAAGCTATGGATTACGTTGAGTTGTAATGAGTTTAGACAAGCCAAGCCAGTGTGCTCGGTTTTTTTTAAAACTTAGTTGAGTTGAGCTTACTCTTTTATCTTAATGAGCTCAAAATATGTGATCTCACTCAGCTCGTTTATTTAATTATGAACCAAGTCGAGCCGTCTCATGAGTCAACTTGTTTATTTTTTTTAAAATATAATTTTATTGATTTTTTACACATATTTATGTATATAAAAACAAAATATAATATTCTTTTATATTTGTTTATCTTAACTCGTTGAAATAATAATATGATATTGATATTTCATTATCCTCTCTTATATTTTTATAGTTATGTTATTTCATCATAAAATGTCAAAATGAGCATTTGACTATGAATCAATTTAGTTTATAATTTATAAAAAAAAAGAAGCTAATTTAGGTTTTAATTTGTAGGAGCTTACGCATGAGTCAATGAGCGAGCCAATGAGTCGGCTCACAATCAAGTTACGAGCAAAAGTGACCTTAGCTCAAGCTCGACTCATAATTTACAAATCAAGCATTGCTTGCTCAGCTCGTTTATAAACCCACCAATTTTGAGCGAGCTGCATGCGTGAGTTTGAAATTTGTGTTTCTTTAACAACAGATTTTTACATGTAATTTGGCAAATACCAAAGTGCAAAGTGGTAAGAGATTGAAAAATAAACTAGTAAAATAACATTACTAACGAATTCCATTATGCAATCTACAAAATTAAAAATAGTAATGTATGTTAGATAAACTATATAAGATTTTGAGATTAAAATATTGCCCTTAAAATAAAACTCTAATTAGGCTAGTTCCAAAAAGTCTCGTCCATAAAAATATAAATTCTAAAAAACTTATTTAAATATCGATCATGCTTCTTGTGACAAAAAGGAAACAACCTTTGCTATATAAACTTGAAGAAACAAATAAAATACAAAAGTACCTCGCTAGAATGATAGAAGAACATTCTTACACTACGAAATCCCACGTAACAGATGAAAAATATAAGTATATAAATTACACATCTATATATACATTTTCAGACACAAGCTATCTTCATCCATAGTTTTCATAATATCATACAAAACTCACAGATGGAAAGCAAAGTCATAGGGTACTCCGCAGTTGCCGCCATCCTGGGAATAATAGCTGCGGCCACTGGTTTTGCAGCGGAGGCGACTAGGGTTAAGGTAACGATCAAAACCTACAACTTTTTATTAATTTGAACTAATGATAATGGTGTTATATCCTTATAATAATGTGTTAGGGGCATAAATGCAGGCTTCTCAAGTTTATATCGTGTATGATGCGTGTGTTTATCCAAGTAGTCCCTCTCTTGCACTTGGAATCGTATCAGCTGTATTCACAATCATTACACGAATTTACATAAGTGTTTCGTTTTGTGGAGCTGGTTGTTGTCGAACTGACCCTAATTCAACTCCAATTTCAAAACTCCTATTTGTGTTCTCATGGTAATATTGTTCATTGATCTACTTTATTTAAGTATTAATTCCACAAATGTATCTTAATTGTTTTACACAAGTAACAAAATATTAATACCTCATTAATTTACTTTGAACACCCATGTAGGGTAGCTTCGGTTCTAGCAGTGATTCTATTGCTGGCAGCTGCAGGACTAAATAGTAGACAAGGTGGAGAGGTTGATTCATATGGTTATATCACATGTTATGTTGTGAAGCCTGGAATTTTGCCACAGGAGCTGTTTTAGCTCTTTTAAGCGCGGTTGTTGGTATTTTAGCTTATATGATGATTTCAACTCCACCACCACAAACTACAACATATCCTGCAGTTGCGTTCGCTGTGGGTGCTAATGTCGATCCAGAGAAAAATCCAATGCCTTCACGTCCTCAGTAGTACCCACCACAACAGTAGATCATAAATTCAGAATGCATGAAGATAAAGGTCAAGATTATTTAAAATATCATGTGTCTTAACGATTTGCTTGATGTTGTGAATATACAAAATGTATGCAACAAGGATATATATATGGTATTCGAAATTCCTGCTTCTTATTTACCCTTTTACTTTCTATATTTGAGGATGGCCAAATATGAAAGTGTCAGTTTATCGATGACAAAAGTGTCATTAATTGTGCAAGCTAACCCACGAGGTCTCACACTCACCAACCACTTAACACTCTCAAGATACTAAATATAACTAATAGATCGATGTCATGTATTGATAATTATAAGGACAAACGTGAGCAACCAAACAATCTATCCGTAAAAGTTATTTTTTAAATCATAAGTTGCATGATTTGGACCGAAAATATATACATATTACATCACACATGCCTACTATATAGTTTAACTTTACAATTAATAATTCCAAAATTACAATAAAATAATAATCTATACAAATTTATTAACTAAGACACTACACAAATCTTGCCATATATATGGTGACGATATACATCTAGATAGCGGCGACATATGCCATCCCTAAAAGCAAGAT
Source organism: Flaveria robusta (assembly GCA_025506415.1). Lineage (NCBI taxonomy): Eukaryota > Viridiplantae > Streptophyta > Magnoliopsida > Asterales > Asteraceae > Flaveria > Flaveria robusta. The sequence goes on along the minus strand of CM046474.1, from coordinate 29,453,238 downwards.
ATGATGATGGCATGTCATCATTATTTGCTTTTTAGGGTTTTTACCCAAACCCTCTAGACGGAAAAAGTTGGTGTTTTTTCAAAAATTTTATACAACGATATGTCGTCGTTATACAATTATTCATTTTTTCTATTTCTTTCATTACCTATCATTATGAAAAAGAAACCCTATAAGTATGTACATGTCGGTATAGGTTGAATACATATTATTTCCCTATATCTTTTATTACGTATAAAAACCATAAATATTAATAGAATATACTAAAAAAATGTTTGAGTATTTACCTATAGCATGTCATTGCTATAGAGAAGTATTTTATATTTGTTTATTTTTTAATCTCGATTATTTTTTATATAACAGAGAACTAATTATATATAACATACAAATACATACATTCACACACACATGTATCCATACGACCATACACATACGTATACATACACAAATAAATGTGTGTACAGTATGTAGGAGACGAGGGAGTATAGTGTGTTGGAGATGAGATGGGGAACACGGTTAGAGGACGTGCAGATGTTAATATATCATAAGAAAAGGTGTTGAGTACTTTTGAATGAAAAGAGTGTTTATCCAAGATCACATGAGGGGTAATGATTATTTGTTGAGTTGAGAAGTTGTACCACTTGTAGCCAGGGTGATCATCAGATCGAAGGGTAGCCGAGAAAGACGCATGGGTGGAATATGGTTGGAGTTTGTTTATAGTGGTAGACCGAAGTAGAGGATAGCATATGCACCCAAAGACACGTAGGTGAGAATATGAAGCACTACAAGAAAAAGATGCTACGGTGATACGATTAAGTACTTATATACCAAACCGAGAGCTAATATTATGAATATTTAAAAGAAATTTGATCCTATTCGAGTTATATGAAAAGAAAACTACTAATGTAAACATCGTTTAAGTATTTACAAACCATACAAATTAATTATTTAATTGTCGTCATCTTGATCATCTTTATCGTTATCGGGACTTGGTTTTTTTCTTTCAAATTCATTCATCCATTCATGCAGTTCACGCACTTATTGCCTAAGTGCATTCATTTTCTCATCCCGATGTGATGATGACTCGCTTGATAGTTCATAACAAAATATGTGTTTTTATCTTTCATCCAACACCTCTCATGTGATCACTCCTTTGTCCTAAGACGAGTTCCAAACATTCCACCTCATTTATGGGCGACTCACATGTTTCCATTTTCATTTGCGCATATTGATTTTCAACTTTTCCTGCATTATTAAAAAAAAATAAAAAATTATTAATAATTTTATGAAAATTCGGCAACAAAACTGCTATAAAATAAAAAAAAACTAGCTGGTTTATAATGTATGTAATGAAACGTGACTATCATAACTTAAAATATTTGATACTAACTGACACTAATTGTTGATAATTATAATTAATTGTGTATAATTATAATTTGAAAAATATAATATTTATCATATTATTATTATTATTAATATGATAATACTTATAATAATAATACTACGATATATATACATAAATTATTATTAATAATAATATTAATAATTATAATTATTATTTTTATTAATATTAAATTTTTATAAAATATTAACATCTGAGTTATTTTGAGGCAGACTTATTTCCCTCCAAGTTATTTTGAGGGGAAAAAAAAAGAAAAAAAAAGTTTTTTTTACCTATGCTGACGACATGTCGTCGTAATAAGACGCGCACAATTTTTTAATTTTTTATTATTTAAAATAAATCAAAATTAAAGTAAAATGTCCTTTTGTGACAACCCTAAAACCAAGGTTAGGTAATTTAATATTTTTCATAAGTTGATAGTACATGATTATATCTTGTAGGAATAATTAAGGTAATTTTCTTTGATTATATGAATCTTTGAATGCTTAATTGAACATGCACTTATGATACGCGAACATGCTTGCATGCATGCATGAAAGTTTACGTATGCATGCAATTCTTGTATGTGAATTTCATGATTAATGTATTTATATGTCTAGGTGTCAAATTGTAAGATTAATTGGTTAGTTATTTGAATAATAAATATCTCATATTTACATGAAATGAATTAAGATAAAAACTTAATCAAACATCACCAAACAATTATATCAAGAAACTTTGTATCAAAACTAAAACCTTAAGCACTTAAACACCAACATAAACACAATCTTAATCCTACTCTCGGTTCATTAAGGCACTAGTAAACCCGATTAGCAACTAAACTAAGTAACTAAACTTAGCTTAATGACTAAGTGGGTCATTAGCTCCTTTGATTGCCACCTAGCCGGCCCATACACTCATCACCTCCATAAGCCACCACCCAAGCACCACATAAACACACTAGTTGCATGCCACCTCTCTTAAATAGCTTGACTAAGCAAGCCTATAACACCACCTCACCAACCTAAGTGTAGACCTAATGATGATGATGAACCCCACTTCTTGCAACCTCTCGGCCATAATGGATCACCACAACACCACAACCGCAATCCACCACAACCACACCACCACAACGTGAACCACCACAAACCACCACACCCGCAACCATCTCTCGGCTCCCACCCTCTCTCCCCCTCGGTTTTCAAGTCACCAACTCCAACTTCTTCATGTTTTCGGACTTCCAAACACCATCATCACTCTTGTTTCGGTTTTAACAATCATCATCACTATCTTAGTTCAACTTCAACTAGCTTGTGATCAAACATCAAGGAGTACCACCTCAACCGGATCATCAAGAACTTTAGCCAAGCAAATCCTTTAGTTCTCTTCAATCAAACAAGTTAGATTTCTAAAAACTATAACTAACAAACTTTAAGAATGTATGTGTGTTTAATAAATCACATATAAACTAACTCTCGAGGGTTACATCATCAAGAATATTCATAAGGGATCACAAACACCTAATTCTATTCAAAATCAGTTAGAAATGAGGATTCAAGAGCTGGAAACTTAAAAGTTTTATATATAAACCAAGGATTTAAACAAAAGATTTCAAATAAAAGGTTAAAACCTATATATTCTTGATGAATTAAATTGAATATCTAAATGATTGTGATTGTGGGAATAAAATTAGGAGCTTGTTGAGAAATATTGGAAATGATAATCTGTAAATTTTGATATAATAATATCGGGTAAATTAATTTATATAATTAATTCAAGGAAATAAGAGAAAATTTCTATATAAAAGATCCGAATCTGATAAAAATCTGGAAAAATTATATAATAACCCTTATATTTTATAGAAATTCCTGAATAAATTTTGTGACCTAATTCGTATATATTATCGAGTTTTATATTTTAAAACATTCTGTAAATAGAAAATCAAAAGAAATATCAAAACAGTGAGATAAATTATGAAAAATTTACATAAATTATGAAATTTAGAATAGAACAGTGTGTATGAATTTAGGAAATTTTAGTGAGGTTTTACTATTTCTGCCAATTTATATGAAAATTGTGAAAATTCTAGAAATTTGCCTGTTATGAGTTATTAATCTGAAATTTTATGAGATAATGTAGATTTTAGAATGATTAGACTGATAAATTTTGGTAATTTTTTAATAACAGAAACTATCAAATTAGAATTTTTACAATTTTGTGATTTAAATGCTGAAAATTTTAAAGAAATTAGATTTATTCTAACAAATAATTATTTTATAGAAATTATTTGACTTATTGGCTGAAACTAAGGTGAGTAACATAGTCCCTTTTTGATTTATAATTTTTAGGAAAAAAAACATACTGTTTTGTGTTGAATTGGATGCAAGTTTGAGAATTTTGGATTTGTTACTGTCATATTGACACAACCATTAATTCGGATGATGAACCGTCAAATAATATAGGTAGTGCTACTTAGGAAATGTCAACCTGCACAAGCTGATATGAGGGCAACGGTGTTATATTATTTGATTATGTGATTTGTATTTGACAGTTATGAATTACTTGACATATGCTTGTAGGTTTGGTTGTGAGTTTGATTATATTGCATCCATTCAAAATAATTTATATTGATTAAACCTATGTTCTCATCAACTATTTGTTGACTGTTTTGAGTATGCTTTTTCAAATCAGCAAAATGTATTATAATCTCGTGTATTCCTTCAACATGTATAGTGATCGGCACGGCTACCTAGGGAAGCTGGTATATGGTTGACTATTGACTTGTTTGACTTTAGCCTTTACGTGGACGTTCACGTTCACTACTAGCTGAAGATATGTGATGTGTTGAAGATATGTTTTGGTTAGGATTACAAATGTATAAGTCTAGAACGTTAGACTAAATTTTATATCATGTAATCCTATAAAATAATGAAATTAATATTTAGTTAATGCTGTGATTTATATGTGGTGATAATCAATGTGTTTTGAGCTAACGAGTCACACCCAAGCATTTCACGCTTCCACCGGGATGTGACACCTTTGGCAGCAATTTTTTATTATTGCGATAGGTTGCCCTACGGAGACAACTTATCGTCGTTGTAGGTTGGCGGTAGCCAAAAACCAAAAGGATTCTATGGCGACGAAAAGGATGGCGTAAATAGTCAATGAGTGGGTGTGTCCATTGAGAACTTTGGATGGAAGGACGTTTAGAAGATAGAGCATGATACTAGAATCAAAGTGGAACATGAGAATGGGAATGGGATAGAGTAGTACGGATAATATTTATTAATACAACATATTTTTCTTTCGGACTTTCCTTTCTGAGGAAGTGTACGGACAAGAGAAGCGGGTGGTTATTCCATTTTGATTGCACAATTGTGCGAACACGTGATTATTATCTTCCTTTCCTTTATCACATTGCTGTGATTTTATGGACACGTTGAATTGAGTTTGAATGAAACTATAGTTTCAATGACTTGTGACTTGTGGGCTAAAGTACATGTCCATAGAAAGTTAGTGTGGTCATCCATAGAAAGTTTGCTTGCCCAGAACACAAGGTTCACATCCTGAAATATTTTTTTAATAAAAGGAGAACCACAAGACAATTGTTTATGCAAAGCATGTAAAATATTAGCTCCCCGGTGCCCGAAACGGAGTACCATAAATCTTGGGTGATGGCCGCAAACAAGGAAGGTCTTGAGGATGGTGAAAAGATGCGGGAGTGTGAGTGGATATAGATCTCCTGAGCTATCACATCTGAGAAGACGAGTCCATGTATGCATCAAAATCATAGGGATCAAATTCGATGGATAAGTTATTGTCAGTTGTTGTTAGCCTACGAAAGGGTTGCGGGAGGAAGATGAAGATTTCAGATTGAAGAAGGATCAGAGACGCTCTAATACCATAATTGGTGAGGGTCTAAGTGTTGAGGAGCGGGTTATTCTTTATTGGAAGGCCTAGGATTATGTGTTCAAATGGGTTTCACTGAAATGGCTGTAACTTGAGCTAGAATGCTTCGTTTCGGGCGCGCAATCAGTCAAAACGACCGTTTAGGGCCCTTGTTTCGGCCCAAAATTGCCTTATTCTATGAGCTTTTTACTTTTAAAGTTACTCTTAATTTTTGTTGGGCTTTGTTTATAGACTAGTTTTTGGCTCGTTTATGTTTTGAGGTCCGTTTATGTTTTGAGGCCCATTTGGATTTTATCTTGTATTTTATATTTCTGAAGACTTGAAAAGTTGATTGGTTCTTGTAGTTTTTAAAAATCATTTTCTCTCCATCACAAGTGCATGTTAGTGTGTAGAAATTTCTGATTATCGGTATCATTATGAATCAACAATAATTAAAATAGTTGTTCATGGTATTCGTTGTAAATAAACATGGTTAATTTTTTTTTCTACATCAATAATTATTGGGGCCAACCCGTTGATCTCCATTGAATCATTATACAATGTATATAGTATAACTTTTTTTTTAACGGCAAATATACGACACTGCTTCGGAGGATAAGTGTTATCATAATCAGCCCCACCTATTCGTTTCCCAGCCGGAACCGCACCCCAAACCCCTAGGGAGCAAAACCATTGCTAAAAAAACCTACTGGCTCAACTCTAAGTATTTTGCTCATATAATGAGACTTGAACCATGACCTCTCTTTATTTACATGTAATGAGTACATCACCTTAACCAGTTAGGCTAAGGACCATCGGTATATATAGTATAACTTTGGCTTCATTAAATACGATAAATTAATATTACAATTGACCACCACAAGAATATGGAATCCCTGTTAATTGGCTAATAATATTATGGACTCATTACGGGAGTGAACCCAAATCCCAACCCCTGCGTACGAAAATTAAGGCAAGTGATTTTGACACACATTTATTACGGTTGAGATGTTTTGAAGGATATGTAGGATTGACCAATTATGAGTTATGACCCACACATTTAAGCATGCTTTCTAATATATACAAAATTTTAAATTTTTAATCCGTGTCGCTAGTGAAAAGTCCTCATGCTTCTTTTAGCATGTAGTTTGAATATTTCTTTTTCTTGAACAACAAATTTAATTTTTACATGCAATTTGGCAAAAACCAAGATGCAGAGCGGTAAGAGAGATATAAATAAACTACATTAGTAACGAATTATTTTATCATCGAATCTAGTAAAATAACAATAATAACGTTAGATAAACTAAATAAGATTTTAAGATTAAAATAAATCTCAAATACAATAATTCCAGAAAGTGTTGACCACAAAAACTAAAAATTAAAAAAAAAAAAACTTATTTAAATATCAGTCATGCTTCTTGTGACAAAAAGGAAACAACCTTTGCTATATAAACTTGTAGAAACTAATTAAATAGAAAAGTGCATTGCCAGATTGATAGATCGAAGACCACGTTACAGATGAAAGGTATCAGTATATATATCACCCATCTATATATACACCTTCAGACACAAGCTATCTTCATCTATAGCTACCATAACTTCATACAAAACTCCTAAATGGAGAGCAAAGTCATAGGGTACTCCGCAGTTGCCGCCATCCTGGGAATAATAGCTGCAGCCACTGGTTTTGCAGCGGAGGCGACTAAGGTTAAGGTAATTAACAATCAAAAATGTACAACTTTGTTAAACTAGAACTACAGTTATACCCTTATAATGGTGTGTTTGGATCATAACTGCAGGCTTCTGAGGTTTATGTCTTGTATGATTATGATACGTGTGTTTATCCAAGTAGTCCCGCTGCTGCACTTGGAATCGCATCAGCTGTATTCACAATCATTACACGAATTTACATAAGTGTTTCATTTTGTGGAGCTGGTTGTTGTCGAACCGACCCTAATTCAACTCCAATTTCAATACTCCTATTTGTATTCTCATGGTAATATTGTTCATTGATCTAGTTTATTTAAGTAATAATTCAACAAATTTATCTTTCTTATTTACACAAGTAACAAAATATGTAAAGTTATTTTACTTTGAACACCTATGCAGGGTAGCTTCAGTTCTAGCAGTGATTGTATTGCTCGCAGCTGCGGTACTAAATAACAGACAAGGTGTTGATTCATATGGTCCTATTACATGTTATGTTATGAAGCCTGGAATCTTTGCTGCAGGAGCTGTTTTAGCTCTTTTAAGTGCGGTTTTTGGTATTTTAGCTTATATAATTGTATCAACTCCATCGCCACGAACTACCACATATCCTGCAGTTGCGATTGCTGTTGGGGCTAATGTCGATCCGGAGAAAAATCCAGTGCCTATGCGTCCTCAGTAGTACCCACCACAACAATAGATCATAAATTCATAATGCATGAAGATAAAGATCAAGATTATTTAAATTATGTGTCCTAACGGTTTGCTTGATGTTGTGAATATATAAAATGTATGCAGCAAGGATATATGGTATGCTAAATTCCAGCTACTTATTTTACCTTTTTACTTTCTAGATTTGAGCTTCTTCATGCTTTATATTCGGATGGGCAAAGATGAAAGTGTCAGTTTATCAATGACAAAAGTGTCATTGTGCAAGCCAACCCACGAGGTTGATCTCACACTCACCAACCGCTTACACTGTCATGATATATGAGTATGTGTCATAAGATGTATTGATAATTAAAAGAACAAATGCAACACAAACAATCTATTCGTAAAAATTATTGTTTAATCTTAAGTTGCATGGTTACGACCAAAATTTTATACATACTGCATTACACATGACTAGAATATAAAGTTTAACTTTACAATTCATAATTCCAAAATTACAATAAATAAAAAATATCTGTAAAAATTATTAACCTTAAGACACTACAAGAATCTTGCCATATGACAACGATACATCTAGCTAGCGATGACATGTGACGTCCCTATGAACAGAGATATAATGACGACATGTTATCGCTGTTCACTTTCTACGGTTTTTGACTAAAACCCTTTGGAGGGAAAAAATTAGCGTTTTTTCTAAACTTTTTAATGATGACATGTTGTTGTTATACATTCCAAATTTTTTGCTTCTTTTATTACCTATCATTATGAAAAAAAAACACTAAAAATATCTACAACCTATGTCGACAAACGTGTCGTCGGTATAGGCTAGATATGTATATGTGTGTGTATCCCCTTTTTCTTTTATTACATATAAAAAACCAAAAGTATTAATAAAATATATTAAAAAAACGTTTAAGTCTTTACTGACGACATGTCGTAGCTATAAAGAAGTATTTTGTATGTATTTTATTCTCTATTATTATTTTTTATTATAGATAACAAATCATAAATATACATATACATACATACACACATGTATCAATACACATACGTATGCATACATACAAATTCATACATAAATGCATACATATATGTGTGTATATGTGAGTATGTATATGCATGTGTGTATATATTTGTTTGTATGCATATATATATATATATATATATATATATGTGTGTGTGTGTGTGTGTGTGTGTGTGTTTGTATTTGTAGGGTGTGTATATATATGTATATACTCGTACTACTTTTAATAAACACGTGTATTACACGGGTTGAACAAATAAAATGTTAAATTTAATAAAAATGTATCAAGTATAAAATGATATTTTACGATAAAATATAATTGAAATTACGTATAGTATGAACAATATGTTATAAAACAATTATATTAAATTTTTAAACTTTTGGTTTAAAACTATTTTTTCAAAAAATATAGTAAATATTTTGTTTCAAAACAAACCTTATTAAAAATATCATTTTTAAAAATTTTCTTATTATGAATTTAATTTTTAATTATTTCTTGTTTATAAAAAATAACTTTTTAAAAACACTAATTTTAAAAAGTTTAATGTTTTGTAAAAACTTCTTATTTTATAAAAATAATTTTTAGAAATAACATTAATAAGAAGTTCTTTTTTAAATTTATTAAAAAACTATTTTATTCTTAAAAAAAGTTAAATAATACTATTGATAATTAAGGCAATTATTTAATAGGAGAGAGAAGCGGAAAAATTTTGGTGAGAATGAATGTGGTGCCGCCACATGTCACCCCAAGATACTCTTTTATTAGAGTAGAAAGGTGTGTATGTTAACATGTATGTGTGTATACGTATGTATACATATGTGTATGAACATATGTATGCATGTGTATAGATTTATATGTTTGTATGTTAAGTCTTTAAATGAGTCAAATGACCCAAACTCACTTTAATACTTTTAATATATCAAAGTTTTAATATATTAAAATGGGTTCGAGTCATTTGGATCAATTTAAATTAAATGTTTTATTCCAATTAAAATAGGTTTGCATTGTACAGGTCTAGCACAATGCTATATTTTACCCATGTGATAAATGTCTAACACTACAATATTATTGTTCATAATATAATAAAGATATGATATTTCCAGGTTATAATTTACACATGTGATTAAAGTATAGCATGATAATGTTATACTTCATGCATGAGGTAAAGCTTAGCAAAAGAAAAGAATTATAGTGGTATAAATAAAAGTCAAGTAATAGATATATGATTATGTATAATGTGATAAGATTATATGTTATGTGCCAAAAGAATTATGTGGGTGATGATTATGAATTATGTTCAATGTTTCATTGATTGTTATTTACAAATTTCTAAATATTTTCTTAAAACTAGAACTCCTTCAACTTTGTTGATTTTTAATTTACATGTTAGATTGATATTGGTATGCATTGACAAGGGGCTATGGAATGCTTCGCCTGGAATAGAAGGCTACCCAACTCTTGCCATTCTTATTTACCTTATCAACTGTCTTAGATAATTGGATTATACGCTTATGACTTATGTTCATTTAGGTTTCACGTTTCCTTTGAAACAATTGATTGTTTGCTACGAATGATTAACTATTCTGGTTAATTGAACTATGTTGCTATCTATTAAACCAATTGAGAAGTTTCCTGCTTTGGGGGCATTCGTTTTTTATTCTCTCTTACGTGGAGCCTGTTTTAACCTATATTGAGACTTTAACAATTAACATACTTGTTCATTACAATTACTAAAATATTCTTCTAACAAACACATATAAATATCCTCATATAATTCTTCATACAAAAATACACAGTTAAAATCATATCCAATTGATATCAAGACCAATTGTTTTCACAAATAAAGTTTAAAGGTGTAGTGTACACTTATTTTAGGGGCAACACAAGCTCACTGGTTATTATACACCATGTCCAGGGTTCAAGAGTGTGCCACTAGGATCCAAGGGGCAACACCCGTAGTGGGGTCTAAAGGGCAAAGCCCCCGGTGGTGGTCTCATTGCGTGGTCAAGGTGGAATTTTTTATTTTGCATTATTGATGTTTCACTAGAATTGCATCATATTTGTATGTTTAATAAAAAGTTGGTTGAATTGTATATTCAGAAACAATTGATAAAACAATATGAACTTGCTATTAATAATTGGTATCAACTATGATCAACATCAAATTTATTCTACGGCAGTAAGTGAGCAATTGAGCATCATTAGGAACCAAGGGCAGAGCTTTTAAGCCCCCCCACCCCACACACACACATATTTGTTCAAGCTTAGAGACTATTAGTAAGTAAGGTCATCGATAAGAATTTGAACATTGGTAGCAATCAGGGCATTAGTAGGAACCGATATTTTGGTCATATTAGTTGTTACTCAATATCAGAAACTTGTAAGTTAGTAAGAACTCATCAGTAACTTGGCAAATCGGTAATAACTAATCAACAACAAAGGTGTTCACCAGCAGCTGGTTGATGCAAATGCGCATATCATCAGTAGCAACATATGGATTTCGTGTTGATATAACTATTGTGTAATTGTCATCAGTGAAAATTATAACCGCCAATAATCATGTCTTTTCATTAAAGATTGCAACAATTCATTATAATTATTCAACCACATATAAAAAAGATTCACCGGTCTAATTTTGATATATATTTTACTAGAATTTTCATTGAAAGTTACATACTCGTTCTTTTAAAATAACCTTAATTTTTGACTTATCCAATTAAAGATTCCACATACTCAATACATACTCTAATCTGAAAAATAAATTATCCAATTCAGAAATCTATATAAAGCAAACATGATATCCAAAAAACACTAACATATCCTTCCATAAACCTAAGTGTTATCATTATTTATTAAAAAGATTAAGCATTTAAATACCAAATTATAAATATGTGAATGAAACCTACGTTATTCTTTAACTTAACCGAATCATACAAAAAAACTACTCTGTTAAGAACATTTATAACTACTTTGATTATAAAAACATTGATATTTTGTTAAGAACACCTTAATGTTCATTACATTCTAAACCAAGAAAAATACTAGAGTTAATAAAGCATTCTGGTTCGTATGTTATTGGTATTTCTCTATCAGCCAGTGGCCAAATGTTTGAGATGTATTGAGCTTCACAAATCTTACAGCTTTGACTTTATTTTCTTTCAACAACGAATTGTTACATGCAAGATAACAAAGAATGAAATGCAAAGTGATAGACTACAATTACAAAGATATGAAACAAGCCAAAGGTTGGGTGGTTTGCCCAATAATGATTGACTTCTTATAAGCCATTTTGTTTTAAGCAATGGATTTTATTAAGCAATCTTGCAATGAACTAAAGGCAAAACGACAAGTAGGAATACAATGAGATGGAACAAGTCATGGATGGATTGATTACCTCATGATCCCCCAATAATAGAGCAGATTTTACCTTTTGAAATTGCACAAGATTTATTTTCCCCCATTATCTTGTAGTGAGATTTAAAAGCTTGGTTTTGAGTTTTAAGTTTAATTTTCATTATTTAATTCTTAAAACTTTCAGATTAAATGAGACCCTAAGTTGTTATAGTTCTTGTTGTTTTGGGACTTGTCTTGGTGTAGATAAATCTGCGGTTTTTTACTTATAGGATATTAATTTATTTTTTAGATTCCGCAAACATTTTAATGCGTTGTATTAAGGTTTGCACTTTAATCTGTAGCCAGAATGTGGTTGTTTTTTCCGGTATGGTTTATTCATATGCAAGTGGTAGTTTACATATATAATTTATTGTTAGTTAACTATACAAGTGCGAGACAGTTTACAATCCTTCGTTGTTAGTACTCAATACTAATTTTAAAGATATTAAATGTTTTTTTGTGGTGTGATTCTATAAAAAATAATATTATGTATAAAAGTTATGAACGCTTTAAAAAGATGAGTAAATTTAAAAAGATCAACAAAAGTAATTATCGTTAAAATATCTTTCTAACAAATCTTTTCAATCATTGAAAAGATTGATGATTAAATTTTTTTCTTATACTTTTTAAATTTAAAACTTATTTTATTTGAAACCTTACCAATAAGGCATATATAAATCTTTTAGATAAAGTTATTCTTACGTGTATCCATGAAAAATGGTTTTAGAAACAATCTAGTTTTTTTGAGTCAAAAAGGAAAAAAAAAGTATATATATTCCTTTATCAAATTAATATATTATAAATTCTAAATTATATATAAATAAAATATTCTTACCCATCAAAATCGAAATTTTGGATTTTTGGGTGTTGAGAAAACATAATTGTTTATAGAAGATTAAACGTAGAGTAAATAATATTTTTATCTTTAAGATTTTGCTTAAAATAATTGTTTTCATTCAAAAGTTTAAAGATAATCATTTTAGTCATATAGTTTTAATTAAATAACGATTTTCGTTTATTCCGTTAAACCTGTAAATAGATTCCGTTAAAATAAACCCATGTGCTCCTCACATGAGGGACATTTTAATCAATTTAACTTGAAAAAAAAGTTTTACTATATGAGATATTTATTGCTATCATTTTAACCTATAAAACCAAATGCAATCAAATTAAAATGTAGTAAACAAATACAGATAAGAAGCCTCGATGGAGAAACTCCAGAGAGAAAAAGGATTAATTTTGCTCTAGTTAGAATAAAACAATCAGAAGTAAAACAACCATGGTAGTGGACAAAAATTTGTAAGAAAAGTAATGAAAACTCACCATAAATTAAACTAGACAAGAAAAGTAATCTTGTTTTTCAACATACCACAACGAATTTGTAGCTTGTGAAGACAATGCATAGATGAGTCGTAGGCTGTGAAGTCGATTGATGATAAGCCACAGCTTGTGAAGCCAATCGATAGAGGATTGCAGGTTATGAAGTCGATCAATTATAGGAGTTAAGTCCGGAAAATGGAAAGTAAAGTTTTTTTTTCAAGTTAAATTGACTACAATGCCCCTCATGTGGCCACATGGGGAACTTTCAACGAAACCCGTGGATGAAGTTTACAAAGTGGATGAAAATCGTTAGTTAATTGAAACTATATGACTAAAATGGTTATTTTTAAGCTTTTAGATAAAAAAATAGTTATTTTTAGCAAAAAAATAAAGATGAAAATAGTAGTTTACTCCTAAAAGTATTATGGTTTCTAAAGAGTTCCCTATCCTACTGAGAAATTTTAAAAAAATCTAACAAATAATGTTTAAAATAATTGAGGTCGTATTTGAAATCGCTTATCAAATGCCAGATTTTTTTAGAGCCCGTTACTCAAGTTAGAAAATCCTTAAAAATCAACACGCTTTTAAAACCACCTAAGGAATCACAAATTTCCTTCGAAATCCCATGTCACTGTGACAAATAGTTTGGTCAAGTCGTCGGTTGACCGTTGACCTGAGAAAGTAAACTTTGTCTTTCCTTTTTGTTTTCTTTGTATCAATTTTGCCCATTGTAATCATATAGGCTGTACCCTTCTTTGATGTATCACCCAGATATCTATATATACTTGATCTTTCAGACACAAGTTTCGTAATCCGATCCACAGGCTTCATATACAACTCACAAATGGAGAATAAAGCGGTAGCGTACTGCGCAATTACAGCCATTCTGGGAATAATAGCTGCAGCCACAGGTTTTGCAGGAGAGGCCACTAAGGTTAAGGTAACAATCAAAAATCTACAACTTCTTTTGCATAGACCATGTTGGTAATAATCTTGATTGGGTCAAGTCGGGTCAAATGGGTATGGGTTAGCAGTAGGTCTTATCTATACACATGTGTTTGTTATCGTTTGAGTAAGTAGTGGGTCGGTTACAATATTGCATGCATGAAACAATGAGTCTAGTGAAGTAGTGGTCTTAGTTGGATGTTATAGTAAAAAATAGACACACGGATAAAATAACAAGTTACACATTATGTAATTAATATGTGCTCTGGGTATGAATGCAGGCTTCTGAAGTTTATATCATGTTTGATACGTGTGTTTATCCAAGTAGTCCCGCTCTTGCACTTGGAATCGTATCAGCTGTATTCACTATAATTACACGAATTTACATAAGTGTTTCGTTTGGGGGATGTGGTTGTTGTCAAAAAGACCATAATTCAACTCCAGTTTCAAAACTCCTGTTTGTATTCTCATGGTAATAGGTTTGATCTTGTTCTTTTATTAAGATTTTTAACATGTCGATTATAAAAGTATACACTAGTAACAAAATTTATAAAATAATTTACTTTGAACAGCGTAGCTTCGATTGTAGCAGTGGTTCTACTTCTTGCAGCAGCAACACTAAATAATAGACAAGGTGGACAGGTTAATTCATATGATTATATTACATGTTATATTGTGAAGCCTGGAATATTTGCAGCAGGAGCTATTTTGGCCCTTTTAAGCGCGATTTTTAGTATTATAGCTTACATGATATCAACGCAATGACCACAAACTACCACATATCCGGAAATTGCACTCCCTGTCGGAGCTAATATCGATGATCCAGAGAAAAATCCAGTAGCTTTCCCTCCTCAACAATACCCTGCACAACAATATTATGGGTTGTGAAGCTAGACAAGTTAAAGTTCAAAGTAACGTGGCTCAGTTATGCTAGCTTTGGAATTGATTTAAGTATTTTGCAAATTCGTATAATATGATGTAGAGCGGAAACATGAAAAGATAAACGGAATAAATTCTCAAAGAGTAGAAATATTTAGAGATAATAAATAACTAAATTAATGTGCCAAGGGAATCATTTATTTTTCTTGTTTCTCTTTTTACCTAATAAATAATTTTGATTTCTGATTTTCTGTATTAATTCCTAAATCTTTATTATTACCATTTATTTTCTTGCTTGTTTTTTTTTCACCTAATAAATAAAATTGTTTTCATCTTTCTCTTTTCTAATTCTTAAATCTTTATTATTATCATATATTATATTTTTATTCAACTTGTGTAATCATAGGCAGACCTATGTTATAAGGTGGGGGGCAGTCGCCCATCGTAAAAAAAATTCCCGATGTTATATATACGTAAAATTTCCAACAGCCCCCCATGAAATTTTGCAATCGCCCCCCTTAACTTTTGAAACTAAAGAAAAAACAAGATTGTCGCAAACATATTGTCGGGGACATAACTACAATGGGGTCACAATTTGGCTAACCATGTTTTCTCACTAACTGAGGTCTTTAACTGGCAAACCGGTGATTGCGATTTCACTTATCATTTTTTAAAAATTTTAATATAATTTATTTTTAGGAAAAATTGAAATTTAATAATCTAAACTATTAATCATTGGTTGATAATATACATACTATTAATTTGGCTGGTAACATTTCTAACTTTCACTTTTATTATCAATAATAGTTTAGTAACATTATTATCAAATATTTGCGTTTGATTTGCGTTCAATTTTATTCACGCTACTGCTTATGAATGAAATTAAAAAAAAATAGACAAACTAAATTGAGTCTAAAATAAATACAAATCATGTGTAAATATTTCATAATTATGTCACTGCGACTGTTGCTAGTAATAAAATTAAAAGTTTAGATTCTTACTTGTCAAATTAATAGTATGAATTATTGGATCAAGTAATAATTTAGATTATTAAAATCTAGTTTACTATTATATTCTTTAAACTATTTAAGGAATAAATATGCAATACGAAAAAAAAGGAAAACTTTGCATAGTCAATTAAAAAAAACATTACACAATTCATAAGAAAAGTTACATAAAATTTATTCTTCATTTTTCGATGTAAATGATCATCCTCTATGTGTTTAATAAAATGGGCTTGAAAGCTATTATACGAGTGTTAGGTAGTTGTCATCGATTTTCTTCTTTTTGTTGATCAAAACTTTCTTCAAATGAAGGTTTGTTATCATGTTTATATTATTCACACTAGCTTTAGTAAACCCGTGTATTACACAGGTTGAACATATAAAATATTAAATATAATAAAAATTTATCAAGTATAAAACGATATTTTACTAACTTTTAAACTTTTGGTTTAAAACTTTTTTTCCCAAAACAAATAATAAATATTTTGTTTCAAAACAAACCGTATTAAAAAATATCATTTTTAAAAATTTTTTTATTATAAATTTTAATTTTAATTATTTTTTGTTTATAAAAAATTAACTTTTTAAAAGCATTAATTTTAAAAAAGTTTGATGTTTTGTAAAAATTCTTATTCTATAAAAATTATGTTTAAAAATAACATAGATCTTGTTTTAAACTTATTAAAATAACTATTTTTGTTCTAAAAAAAAGTTAAATAATGTTATTGATAATTAAGGTAATTATTTAATAGTAGAGAGAAGCGGGAAAATTTTGGTGAGAATGAATATGGTGCCGCCACGTGTCACCTCAATATACTCTTTTATTAGAGTAGAAAGATTCTAAAATTATATTATTTAAAATGGTGCACACTTACATTATGTTTCTTATTATTTTCATTGTCCAACGTCATTTCATTATTTGATGCGTAATACCAAAAGTTATGAAGGGATATTCTTTGGTAGACATGACATTACTAACACAAATTGAAACACAATATCCTTATATGCACACGAAACAAAAAAGGCTCATGTTTTGGGTTTGCTAATATAAGAGTTTATGAAATGGGTCAATATGAGCACAACCTTTAATACTCGATGATGCTAATCTAAACATGACTTGTTAATTAAATGAGTTAGCCTATTACCCCATTTAAGTTTATGGATTATTTTTATAACTTCTTATTTAGATTATATGGAGGGTTTTTTTAAAAAGTATTAACGTTTAATGTATAATATTTTGATGCAGGTTTGACTCGACTGCATAAACAAAAAGCAATCCCTTAGGCCCCCACATTTTACGGGCCATCAATTTTCTTGATTATATATAAGATTGTACATCATGTTTCAATCATTTGAACATATGATTAAGTGTTAGGTTATGGACTTTGTCATTTATTCGTATAATTTATTTATGTTTCGAAAATAGTATCTCAATAGGTTATTCAAGGTCTTCATTTAATTTTTCAGTCATGACAAGTAGAGCAATAATCAATATATTTAAAAATATTTATTTCATTAGAACTTATTCCAACTCTAATAAGTGTGATTGTGAGTGTGTTTTAGAAATCATCTACTATACATATATTTTTATCATATTATCACGGAAGAAGGAATGAAAACAAGTTAGGGGACGAAAATACCCCTCTGTGTATAAATGCACAGAAGCCACACAATGTTATCCTATTGTTTCGCACACTTCGAACGATTTGATCACTTTGTACCATAAACTTTCTCGTCAAATATATATCATGTATATCTTCATAATCTATTTAATTTCATATATATCTCCATAAATAATATATTTAATTTATATATATCTCCATAAATAGGAGATTTATCAAGTCCTTATATAAAAGGGTTGAGTTATTTTAAAAAGGGAGGAAAAATAAAAAAGGTGAGAAAGCTTATTATCTATCAGATATTAGATTTAAGGGTTAAAAAATTTCAATGACATAATAATAAATAATTAAATATTTAAATGATAGACCAACAATATTTTAGTATTAGTCACATTTCTAGTTCCACCCATTTTTCAAACGCTCGTAACTTTTACGTACATCATTGTTTTTTTAAAAAAATTACACCATAAAAGCAATCATTTTTTATCTTTAAAACATGTATAATGTTTATACATAAATATCAAAGTTTTTTTCATGTTATTTCAGCTTCTTATGTAATATTCATCAGATCATTATGTAATATCATATCATTGTATTATATCCGTCAGATCATTGTGTTTAATACTGATAATTTTGTTTTTTATTGTGTTTTCCTAAATAGTAACTTTAAAATAACACAATGCTAAAAATGTAATTTTTTTTACATTTTCAAGTTAATTGTACAATCCTGATCAGTTAATCGTGTAATCCTCGTCAAGGACGGGTAATGTACATACCGATCACAATATATATATATATATATATATATATATATATATATATATATATATATATATATATAAATATGTTAGAAAATCAAATATTTTTTAAAACAATATTAGTGCATCTCATAACCTTTATAAAACAAAGATATTTTTTGTTTCTCCTGTTAAGGAATAATCATACGAGTATTGAATATTCTAAAAACATTATAAATAAATTACTTTTAACCAAAATTTGACCAAGTCCTTGGTTGACATAAGAATGTCAACTTTGTTTCTTGTTTTTAATATATCCACTTGCATAACTAATGAAATTCTCCAGCTAATGAAGTCGTTTACTTGATGGCATCACCCATCTATATATCCTTACACTTCCAATCTCAAGTTTCTTCATCCACATATATACAGACTTCTTAATTATCTGCTACACTCCATAACACGTACAACACACCTATCATGGAGAGCAAAGCGGCAGGGTTCTGCGCTGTTGTCGCAGTGCTCGGAGTAATATCAGCGGCCATGGGCTTTGCAGGAGAGTTCACTAGGGTTAAGGTAACAATATTCAGTATTTACTATTTAGTTTTACTTTTGAACTATAGAATACTATCCATTTCAATGAAAATTTGAGTTGCATTGAGATATAATTAATTTACAAGAATATAATATGTTTTAAATGGGCATATGTACGTGCATGCAGGCTTCTGATGTTTATACTGATGATGGTTCGTGTGTTTATCCAAGTAGTCCAGCCCTTGCTCTTGGAATCATATCAGCTGTTTTCACGATTATTACGCAAGTTTACATAAGTGTTACGTTCGGTGGTTGTAGATGTTGTCAAAATGACCCTAATTCGACCCCGATTTCAAAACTTTTTTCTGTTTTGTCATGGTACAGGACATGCATCAATCTTCTTGTTTTCGAGTTTTTTTATATGCAGGTGGTCTAAGAAATTGATAAGAGTTTCAATTCCAGGTGGTTTTGAAACATATTTGATTACCAAATACATTTATATAAGAAGTGAACTCAAATAAATATGAATATCTTTTTCTTTCTGTTTTTTTACACTCAATAACTCATTACTTAACATATAATTTGACTTATCTTTAAAAAAACTCGTGATATTTAATTTTTAAGAAGTATGTATATACACTATTTTGTTTAACTCTTTGATTGATATTCTGATGTATATTTTATTCAAAACCATTTTTTCAAAATAAAGTTATTTTTTTGCATTTATGAAACCAAAACATATATACTTTATTTTAAAAAATTTCGTTTTAAAACAAAATAGTATAGTATATTTTGATTTTTTTAAAAATATATTATAGGTTAATAGAAAAAAATAAATAATTTATATGTTAAATGAATTATTGAAAATAATTAAAGTTCATATTTGTTGAGTTCACTTCTTAATTATACAAGTACATCTGATGAGTTTGCACCTAGGCAGAGCGAATTATATAGAAATCAAACGTCTTATAAACCTCCTAGAAACTTTCATTAATTTATTAAACCACCTACAAATGATTTTATTTATTTTTGTCGTTTTCTGTTTTTAGAGATCATTCATGCCAATGAATAAAACTAATTTAGTGTTGAAAATGCAGGATCGCTACAGTTGTAGCTGTGATTCTCTTGCTCTCAGCAGCTGCACTAAATAATAAAGAAGGTGGACAAGTTGATTCATATGGTTATTTTACATGTTATGTTGTGAAGCCAGGAATATTTTCAGCAGGAGCTATTTTAGCTCTTTTAAGTGCGATTTTTGGGGTCGCGGCTTTTGTTACCGTAGCTCCACCTGCTACTACACAAGCCACCACGAACCCTGAGGTTGCATACCCCGTGGGTGCTAATGTTGATCCGGAGAAAAATCCAGTGCCTTTCCCTCCACAACCATACGGGCAGCCTCAGCAATACCCTCCTCAACAACAATATTGATCATAAACCGATATAGGCACGCTAGATCAGGGTAGGACAAACAAGTTTACGCGTGTTTACGGTTTGTGATTGAGTTGATTGCTTGAAATGGGGAGAGCAGATTGTATGCGACACCCTTGATTTGGGATAAATTATTATGTGTGTTGTTTCTATGGTTTTAAAATTTTTATTGGTGTGTTTTGCATTTCTAGTTTTTACACGGTATTATTTTAATTTGTGTATTTTGGTTTCTTGAGTGTTTCAAGTGTAACTAAAGTTTTTAATTACAGTCCATTATTTTGATAATGGTTTTATGTTATGGGTTATTTGAAATTTGTTAAGAACAAGTTAAGCATTGATTGTTGTAAAACAAGGATTTGGTAACATCTAATCAATATCGATCATATAAAGAGATAGGAGTTTATTTTATTAAAAGAGTGATCATCCAACAATAATATATATATATATATATATATATATATATATATATATATATATATATATGTATTAACTTTTGATGATCAATATAACAAAAGCAAAAATATGGAGAAAATGGCAATAGTTGGTAAGGCCACAATTTACCTATCGATTTATAGCTTGGCAATGACATGAAGTAGGATTGCTAGTAAAGCTACTTAGCTTTCCCCCAGTATAGACTATATTAAACCTAGTACTAATATCATGACCTACATAAGAAATTTAATAACTCTTTAAGTATTCAAGTTGAGATACAGTCCCATCTTTATTTGAAAGGAGTTTAAGCTTATGATCTATAAAAGTGTATATACGAGAACAATCATTAAGATTAAATTTTTTAAAAATCTTTTCAATGTTTAGAGATTGATAAATTGAAATATTATTGCTCCTACACTTGATTTTTCATAGCGAATGTAGTTGACAAGAACTTTTTGGTTTTATTAACTTAATCTAGGTTAGTATCAAATATTAGTATATCATCTACATATAAGTAAATTATAACTTTTTTATTAGAAGCATCAGACTTGTTATATACATGCTTGACTGCTTGGTTTATAATACAAAACCACTAGACAACACAATATTACCAAAATTTTGATATCATTCTTTTGGTGCTTGCTTCAAACTATACAGAGATTATCAACTTATAAATCCTGTTTTCATTACCGTCCAAAATCTCTCATGTTGTTTCAAGACTCACTTGTGTTACTTTTTCACAAATAGTTAGACCACATCTATAATCTCTTAAAGTTTGGAATTAAAATTGCAATATAAACAAACCAAAAGAACCATTTGTGTAATTAACACTTGATTTAAATATTAGATAGTAAATAAGGGGAACCACCTGAACGATCATTACTTCCACACTTAAATGAGAGTTAAATGAGTGTGAACATGAAGGAAAAAAATGTTGAATGAGTGGGATCATTTTCATGAACACTCCCTGATCTCCTCTTAATCTCATTCGATCTGTTGGACAACCTTCAATTCCGACAAGAAGAGAAAGCAGGAGATTTTTCTAATAGTGTATTAAGATAACCAGAAGTAATGTGGTTTCTCCATAACACATGGAATAACCTTTTCTAAAACACTAAGAAGAGTAAACAATTATTTAATATAAATAAACAAATATGTTAAATACCATAATCGGTTGTTAAGTTCATTAACTTCATAATTAGGAAAAAACATTGATATTTTACAATTTCGTTATTACATGGAATTGTTGTAAGCTCTATATATATTACAACTTAAATACATTGCTCCAAATGTGTGAATCAACCAGTATATGGTTGCAATATAAAAATAGAGAGTTCTTTTCATGTTTTTAATATATCCACTGACGTATATCTTAATTAAAGTTCCTAGCTAACTTCATGGTATAGAATCCATCTATATATTCTTGCACTTTTAGTCTTAAGCTTTCTTCATCCACAGGCTTCTTCACACACACTCCACAGGCCACACCCAACTCAGAGATGGAGAGCCGATTGATCGGCTTCTGCGTACTTGTCGCAGCCCTCGGAATAGCGTCAGCGGCCACTGGTTTCGCAGCTGAGGCCACCAGGGTTAAGGTAACAAACAAAACCAAAACATTTAAAGAATAGACAAACATTTTGATTCTTAACAATGTATATGTTGTGTGCATATGTTGATGCAGGCTTCGGATGTTTATATCGAGGGCGAATCATGTTTTTATCCAAGTAGTCCCGCTCTCGCCCTAGGAATCGTGGCAGCTGTGTTTGCAATCGCTACACGAGTTTACATAACTGTTACTTTTGGTGGAAGTAGTTGTTGTCGAAATGACCCTAATTCGACTCCAGTTTCAAAATGTCTTTATGTACTCTCATGGTACTGACAACAACCTCATTGTTTTAATAATTTGACATATGATTATTGTTACATTTGTGAATAGTATTAAGTTTTGTTTGTAACATTCAGGGTGGCTTCAGTTATAGCTGTGGTTCTATTGCTGGCAGCTACAGGAATTAACGATGAAGCGGATGGAGAGTTTGATTCATATGGTTACGTTACATGTTATGTCGTGAAGCCTGGGATATATGCCGCAGGAGCTGTTTTAGCGCTTTTAAGCGCGATTTTTGGGATTGCTGCTTATGTTACCTTAGTTTCATCTACAGAAAACACCACAAGTCCTCCGGTTGCATTATCATCGGACCTAGAAAAAGGTTCCAATGTTTAATCCGTCAGTAGATCATAATCCGTCGTCAAGGTGAGATCAGTTATGACCGGTTATGATTGTTTTAGAACTGGTTTTTTTATCGTTTGGGCGATGTAGTGATTATATTGTATGTGAAAACTTGAGTATAAAGAATAAAAGATTTGGCTGAAATGTCACTTTTACTTCGGTTTTGAATTTCTAGTTTCTGTTGAAAATATATCTGAAATCGAAATGAACCGAAAAAGGGTCTAATTTTGGGTTATAGCTGAACGTTTTCATTCATTGTTTCGTTTACGACCATGTGAAAGTATCATGTCCAATTGTTGATGAGATTGAGTAAGAAGATTGTAAATTCTGTTGAATCAGTTATTAAGCACATGCATCCATGAGTATTGAACATGGCCAATTGTTCATGAGATTGAGTAAGAAGATTGTAAATACTATACGTTAGTGCAGTCTACTCTCAAATTTTATTTTTACTAACCACACTTAAAATATATGGATTTTATTTTGGTCGTTATCATCATCGTCCGATTCATCTTAGAGCTATAGTTGGTTAATTTACAAGTGTGGTCCAAGCCACGGTCCAATTTGTATTTCATCCTACCGAGCCTAAGAGTTCACGTCCACATAAAAGACGAGTCCAAATTGACCGAGATGGTGAAGCCATAAACAAATGTCTTATAGAAGATTCTTTTTGTGAGAAGTTAATATATGAGGATAAACTATTTAAGAGCATTCACAACCCACTCTCCATCTTTATCTTTATAATTATACTAAAAATCATTATTTTTTCTTTTTTCTTTTCAATAAAATAATATTTTTATATACTTTTATCATTACATTTTCTCTCTCCTCCACTCACAACCACTTTCAATAAATATTAAAAAATTAATAGAGATGAACAGTGTTTTATCAAATATAGAGATGAACAGTAACATGTTCTCTATCCTCCACTCACAACCACTAATAATCATTCTCTATAATATAAAGAACACACTCACAGATTTATAGAGAGCCTGCTGTGAATGCTCTAAGCGTTGTTTTTGTATGAGTCGGCCACTATTCCTATGAATAGTTGACGATTTGAAGCAAGAGTTTGAATATTTTTAACAAAAATACAATTCAAGAAGTAAACTAGGTTTTCCAGCTTTACAAAAGTATGCTTTTGTGATTCGCCAACCGACATACACCACTAACAACTTATGGGATGAACATTTGAAGATGTTGGAAAGCAAATCGCAAGACCCTTCTCCATTATTGTTGCTGCTGCTGTTAGTAATATTTATATTATTGTTGTTATTAGTATTATTATTATTATTAGCAGTTATATTTATAATATTTTGTATGGCAAGAAATATTTGAGGAGACCAACTAGCAACATCAAAACATTTTACTAGAAACATTTGATTGTGCCATTATGCATGCATACAAACAGACATATATACCACATTAATTTTTTCCTTAAAAAAACATAACTTTGGTGATGTGGCATGATAGTCTAGGGTCAAACCATTAAATATATAAAGTCCATGACTCCATGGTAGATATCGTAAATATGTTAATATAAAGGATCGTATATTAAACATCCAGAGGTGGATTTAAAAATTTATCTTCATGGAGTCGCTATTTTTAGATAGTTCAATTTCACAAAAACTAACATAAGAATTTACAAATCAATGCGCATCATGGCAGGTTTGTCACACGATAAAAATATGACAAAAAATGTTGCAAAAGAAAACACTTGTTACAAACAGTAAAATAATGACAACTTCAGTAAACTATAAACCAACGGATAATCAACGTATTTTTTCACTATCCTTTTGGCAAGATTACTTATGTCATTCATATTGGCAAATCTCATGTCTTCTTCCATGTTAACGATAAAATCAATCGCGGAACCAAAAACTTTTAACTGCAGGGTTGGGGGTGAGCATAAACGGGTAAGAACCATCGAAACCAAGTAATATACTTGGAAACTCGTACATGTCTCTATATCGCCGAAAACTCGTACATCTATCTCTACATACAACCAAGTACAAACTCATACATATATCTTTATATACTCTCCAAAATTCACTGATTCTGACGACTCTCATGTCACCTACGTGGCTATATAGGTCCACTTCTGATGAAATTTGTTTTGTACCCCTTGTAACCCTGTTCTTTCAAGTCTAATATATAAACTCTCTTGGTTTCCGCTCCTCGCTCTTGATTCCACTGTTGCTGACTTGTTCAGTATCAAAGGAGCTGCAATTTGTGCAAATTTCCTGTGAACTACATAGAAATGATCTTGTTCCTGTTCTGAATTGTGATTGCTCTTGATCAAAACCTAATCACTTCATTAGCAGATTCCAAACGCTGTTCAAAAAAAAAAAAAAAAAAAAAAAAAAAAAAAGCAGATTCCAAACGGTATCCACAATATCCCTCTTCTGCATCATATTCTCTTAAGTAAATCTCATTGTGATGCTCCTCTTCAGCTTGTTTTTAAAGTTCCTAGTTCCTAAAGAGGCAAATACTTACCATAGTGGATGATTCTAAAATAGCTACCTGGGAGTTCTCTTTATGTGTTCTCTTTTGTTAAGTTTGTGTTTTCACAATTTAATAAGAAAATGGAAATGGTTATGTCTGACTATAGGTGTTAAATTGGCCGCGTTCATGGATTGGCAGGTCAAACCCAAACAGTACTTTTGTATCCATGGGTTGACATGGATATGACCCATTTAACCCAAAACACTTCCATTTTTGTTTTGCATATTCTTCTCTAAAACTATAAACTTAAACATATAAAAAACAACCCAAAGTGCATTTCTACCTTTTTAGGTTTTGACCTGACATATCCAACTAGATTAAGTTTTACACAAATCTCCCTTAAAAGTTTCTTAAAATAAACAGGTCACCCCAACACCCACCAGGTGCCAGGTTTATCAAAGACTGACCCGTTAGCTGAGCATGTTTGTGGGTTTGACGCAAACCTGCTTAGGCTACTTATTCTTTCTGCTTTTGTGCCTCCTACATAATTTATCTTACCTGAGACTTCAGTTGATGCTTCCGCCCCTTCCTGCAACTAATATTTCTACACACGATCTTCCTACTTCTGCTCCTTCATCGCCTAGAAGACCATCCAAACCACCTAGATGGCTTAAAGATTATGTCACCCTCCTTACTTTCTCATATTTTGCCTCACACTCAAGCAGTTCTCTGCCACTCCACTAGCCTCAATTGCAATACTATATGTGCTTTTTCAAAGGGTGGTTCAAGAATCTGGATGGTGTATGGCTATGGACAAAGATCTTAGTGCTTTAGAGTTAAACCTAGGGAGATGTGTGAATGTTGTTGACTTGCTTTTAACTGGAAGCTGTGTTCTGCATATTCAATATCTTCAAATGAGAGTAGATCAATTTTTCACATGAAAGACGCAGAAGTTTGACTTATTCCTTGGGCTTGGAGGTCTCTCAATCTAATCACAAACCTTATAATCCTCCTTTAGATCAAAACGTCAAGCTACAAGCAAACTGATATATCTAACAATCACAAGGCCAGATATTTGTTAGTTTGTTACAGTGTATAACTCATTAACTCCTAAATCAACTTACGCAAGCACCAGCTTCTGTTCATTTTCAAGCAGTTAAATACCTTTAAATCCTGCATATGGATGCAATTCTTTAGTTCATTTCATAGCTTAATGTGATTCTGATTAGGCCAGCTACCTTTTTTTCTAAAAGGTCCACAAGTGGATATTATATACTACAGAGCAATGGCCCTGTGATAACATGGCTGGTTAGTATTCTTAAAGATTTGGGTTTGACAGATTTAGGCCCTGTGATATCTGTTTCATAATGAAGCTGCCATATAACAGCTGCAACTCATGTTTTCCATGCTAGAACCACTTTCCATATTGTTAGCAATCAAATGAAATCTGGTATTGTGAAGCCTAGTAATGTTCATACAAAATCTCAATTGACAGATGTTCTTACCAAGGCTGTATCTATCGACCAACATACCACTGTTTTAAGGGAGTTGGGAGCTATTGTTCCATCCCATACTGAACTTGAAGGAGTATCAAAGAGAATGCCATGATGAAAAGTCTTCGGAAAAACTGCAGATAGAATTTTTAGGGTGGATATTGTATGTAAATAAAAGTTGTTAAGATAAGTTTTATTAAGAAAATGGCATGTAATTTAGATGTATATAATCCATTTTTCAAGTCTAATACAAAGACTCTCTTAACTTGTGTTTGTTGAGCTAAAAAAAAAAAATATATATATATATAGAGGAATCTTTGCAGCGCACACAAGTAATACTATCAGGGTTAGCAAAACAAACCTACACATCAGTGTTTGTGAGGCAGCAAGCCTTCTTTTTTGGCCATTTCATATATGGCAATTGACATTAACACTTTGGCATCAGGGGTCAAACGCCAAAGTGTCTCATAAGGAACCACATGCACTGTAATCAGCTCACCATCTTCCCTGAGCCCAGTCTCTTTTCCTTGCAGCTGTTTAATTACATCTGCACTCACGCTTCCTCTGTAAAGAAGTAAACTAAGTTCCTCATCACATCCACCCTACCACCACAAACAATATGCATCAAACATACAAAAGGATTGATGTTGTAAGAACGTCCAATTAGGGGGTTACTAAGATTATACCGGCGAGGGGATAACTTTGTATCCAGTAGAAGGTTCTAGAAAAGATGTTAGATCAACCATGTCATCTAGGTGTAATTCAATACCAGTTTCTTCTTGGACCTCACGCAAAGCTGTACCAAATATATCACCCACGTTCTCATCCAACATTCCAGCTGGCAGCTCCAAAATTAGCCTCCCAACAGGCACCCTAACCTTGAATTTGAACAAAGTTACAGAAAAGTTCCCCATCAGCCTGATAAAAATTTCAATTTGAAAACTAAAAAAATGCAAAATCATACATAGTAGAACCTGCTCGGTAAGCACAGTGTATGTTTTCCCTTCTGATTCCAGTAGGATTAAAACAGCTACCGCTGGGCCTCTTGCAAAAACAATACCTGGAACCTAAGCAGGTATTGGCAGTTTAATGCATAAATAGGACAAGAGAATTAAGTTGGCATTATAAAACAAACCTTTTTTCCTGTTTCCTTATCAATGACATCTGCTTTAAATTTGAGAAAGCCTACACGCTTGCCAAACATGTCCACCCCCTAATTTTACAAGACACAAAGAGATTAAACACAATAGAGATATCACAGTAAAAGATGTATTTCTTGAAGATAATACCTGAATGAGCACTTGTCTTAAAGACAAAGATCCATCTGCAAGGAGACCTTTCTCACTTTGAATATTCTTTAGCCACTGTTCAAATAAAGAGCAACCAATAGCATTCCTGCAAACTTTAATTGTTAAAATGTGAAATGGAATTATCAAGTTTTTCTTTAGAAATTTACATCATTTTAGTATTCCATAACTCTTGTGTTAGCCTTTTGATAAGGTTGGAAGCTGTATAAATCTTCATAAAACAAAAAACTCTAGAGACATAAAGGTAGTTGATACAATCCACTAAGAATTAACAGATAAGTATAGTTGAGATTGAATGAACAATGATCAACTAAGAAATTAATCAACAAGAAACTTAAGAAGAAATGGCCTCTGAATTGATTAATCGGATGATTACAAGCGAATGACTTGGAGAAGAAGGAAGTAGTTACAATCTCACATGCCCTTCTAAACAACCACTATTATCTATTTATTAACAACTCTCAACAATAACCAACTTCAACTAACTCTAACAACCACTTTTGACTAAGTCAACGCTCCCCACAAGCTACAAACTCGTATCAATACCCTCCTCGGAAGAATTTCCTTGTCCCCAAGGATCAAATGAAGGAAACCAAGTGGTTATCAAAACAGCATCTTCCCAAGTAGCATCTTCAAGAAACCCATCTTGCCATTGAACTAACCATTCCACATGAACACGGTTAGATTTCTTAGTTACCCATTTATCCAATACCTTCAGAGGTTCTTTAGAACGCGGAAGAGGTTGCATCAAAGGAGAGTGCACCGGAACCGGTAATGGACCGTGATATTTTTTTAATAGTGACACATGTACAGTAGGGTGTATAAGAACATCCGGTGGTAATTGTAAGGTATAAGCCACTTTTCCAACCTTAGCAACAATCGGATAGGGTCCGAAATACTTAGGCGAAAGCTTTTGATTAGAAGAAGATCGAAGAGAAATTTGCCGATAAGGTTGAAGCTTCAAATAGACCCAATCTCCTACAACAAACTGTCGTTCCGTTCTATGAAGATCAGCGAACTGCTTCATTCTATTCTGAGCTTTCAAAAGATTATCTTTAATAATAGCAATAGTCTCTTCCCGAGCTGTAAGGCTCCGATCAATAGCATCAACCAAACATTCACCAGGCAAATAAGGAATATGTATTGGAGGAGGTTGACCATAAACTATTTCGAAAGGCGTACATTTAATGGCCGATTGATAAGTAGAATTGTACCAAAATTCAGCCAAAGGTAACCAATGAGCCCACTCCGTAGGCTTAGTAAAACACATACAACGCAGATAATTCTCAAGGCAACGATTCAATACCTCCGTCTGTCCATCCGATTGCGGATGATAAGAGCTAGTCAACTTATGATCCACTCCTTGCAAGGCCATGAGTTCTTTCCAAAAAGAACTAACAAAGATTTTGTCACGGTCAGTAACAATTGATTTAGGAGACCCATGCAACCTAAAAATATAATCCAAATATAGCTGTGCAATTGTGACTGCAGTAAAAGGATGGGAAAGAGCAATAAGGTGACCTGCTTTACTCAAGCGATCCACCACCACAAGAATAACATCCTTACCTCTGGATTTTGGTAACCCTTCAATGAAATCCATGGCTATATCCTCCCATACACCCGTAGGAATTGGAAGTGGTTGTAACAGACCAGGATAAGCAGCATTATCAATCTTGCATTGCTGACACACCTGACAACGTTGAATATGAGTCTTAACATCCTTCCTTATTTTTGGCCAATAAAAAAACTTAGACAACTTTTGAACAGTCGCGGTAGTTCCCGAATGACCACCGTGAGCCGAATCATGCAACCACAACAAAATTTGCTGTTTGAGTTGAGGATCATTCCCAATAACCAACTTACCCTTGCGACACAATTCTTGATGTGCCCAAGTAAAGTGAGGGTGGGATAAAGGATCACGTTCTAAATCTTGAATAAGACGACTCAAATCAAGATCAGTAGCCCATAATGCTTTAATAGAATCCAATAGTGAAGAGTGAATACTAGAAATAGCCAACTATAGTAATTCCCCATGAGTCACCCTCGATAAAGCATCCGCAACCTTATTTTCAGACCCCTGCTTATAGACAATATCATAACTAAAGCCCATCAACTTAGAAAGCCATTTTTGCTGAAAAGGAGTAGCCACCTTATTTTCTAGTAAATGTTTCAAACTCTGCTGATCTGTTTTGATTATAAAGTGTCTGTTAATCAAATATGGTTGCCACTTTTGAACAGCATGAATAATTGCCAATAACTCGCGCTCGTAAGTCGATAACAAGAAGTTCTTCGAAGAGAGACCTTTACTAAGAAAAGCAATTGGATGTCCCTTTTGCATTAGTACCGCCCCAATGCCATAACCAGAAGCATCTGCTTCAATGACAAATGTGTCATTGAAATTTGGTAAAACATGAACAGGAGGAGTAATCATGGCTTGCTTTAAAGCTGCAAAAGCTTGTAAAGCCTCAGGTGGCCATACCAATGGTTCTACTTTGTTTAACAGCTGAGTAAGAGGTTTAGCAATAGCTCCGTAATTCTGAACAAAACGTCTATATAACTCGTAAGCCCCAAAAAGCCACGCAGCTGTTTACAAGTATTCGGAAGAGGCCAATCCTGAATGGCCTTCACCTTCGCAGGATCAGTAGCCACACCTTGACTCGAAATAATATGACCCAAATATTCTATCTCTGTAGCACCGAATACACACTTGGATTCTTTAGCCACCAAACTGTTAACCCGAAGAACAGCCAAAACAGTGTGAAGATGGTTCAAATGAGTCATCCAATCAGGACTATAAACCAAAATATCATCAAAAAAAACCAATACAAACTTTCTCAAATAGGGGCGGAACACATGATTCATCAAACTTTGAAATGTAGAAGGGGCATTAGTGAGGCCGAAAGGCATCACTAAAAATTCATAATGACCATTATGAGTCTTAAAAGCGGTCTTATGAACATCCTCTGGACTCATTCGAATCTGATAATACCCGGATTTGAGATCCAACTTCGAAAAATATCGTGTCCCATATAATTCATCTAATAACTCCTCTACTAATGGAATAGGAAATCTATCGGGTATCGTAACCTGATTTAATTTCCTATAATCCACACACATGCGCCAACTACCATCTTTCTTTTTAACCAAAACTACCGGGGAAGCAAACGAGCTGTTACTATGTCGGATAACCCCCTGATCTAAAAGATCATTAGTCATTTTTTCGATAACATCTTTTTGAATTAACGGATATCGGTAAGGTTTCAAATTTAAACCGTGTGTATCCTCCATTAATGGAATTTTATGATCAAAACCACTCCGAAAGGGTGGTAAAGATGGTAAGTCACGAAAAACATCCTGAAACTGAGTAAGCAAAAATTGAATGTCACTTGAGTGTGGATCACTTTGATTCTTGTTTTGTAAAACAATTGAAGTAGGAGTAGATAGCCCTTCCACAGAACATAATTGTAACATGGATAGCTCCCCTCTTTGTTTCACCCATTTTTGCAGGCTACCCTTGTGAGAAGCAGCCACCTTCTTAGTACGCGCCCCACGCAGAATAACTTTTTGACCCTCATATTGAAACTCAATAGTTTTAGTTCTATAGTTCCATAAAATACTTCCTAACTTTGTAAACCATTGCACCCCCAACACTAAATCACAGCCCCCTAAAGGCATGACATATGCATCCACGGTAAACACTAAACCCTGCATTCTCCATGAAAATCCAACAACCATTCTATTACACACAATCTGCCCCCCATCAGCTACTTTCACCATCATATGAGAACTATCAACAAATCTACATCCCAATTTAATAGCCAAAGATTCATCAATGAAATTATGAGAACTACCCGTATCCATTAGAATTTGGATATTAATCTTTCCCACATGACCGGTGACACGCATCGATTGATAAACTTCACTGCCTTCTAATGCGTTCACTGATATTTGAGCAAATTCCACAGGAGGTAATTCAATATGTTCTTCCTCCTCTTCATCCAATAACTCCACTTCAATATGATACAACTGAGGTTTTTTTCCTTTACACACATGACCTCTAACATATTTTTCATCACACAAATAGCACAGCCCTTTAGATCTCTTTTCTTCAAATTCGGCTGTAGTTAATGTTCTCCTAATGTTTACCTTTTCGTCCACCTTCCCTGCAACTGTAGTTATGGGTTTTGGAGTCTGTAATAACCCTTTTCCCCCAAAACCAAATCCACTACCCCTGAATTTTGCATTACTTTTAGATTTCTTAAGATTCTGAGCGGCCTCTTGAAGCTTAACTAATCCATAAGCTTCCTGAACTGACTTAGGATGAAACATTCTTACATGCAATTGAATCTCTTCTTCTAAACCCGCAATGAAACAACTAAGAGCATATTCAGGAGGAAGTTGTAGTTTACTTACAATTTGATCAAATGCATCATGATACTCCTTGGCGGATGCCGTCATCTTAAGGTTCTTTAATTCTGACATCGGATCATCAAAGAGATTTCCAAATCGTATCTCAAGAGCCGACTTAAGCTTGATCCATGTAGGAGTCACATCATCTCTTTGCTTCAACAAAGATTGATACCACTGGATTGCTCTGTCTTCAAAATGAATTGATGCCAATCGAACTCGAGTTGCATCATTCACTTTATCTAATTGAAAGAATTGCTCTGTTTTGAACAACCAAGCCGACAAATCATCTCCATTGAACTTTGGAAAATCTATGCGTGTTAATTGTGAAGAATATTGATAGCTTGATCCTTCGTCAGAATTACCGGTTGAATTTCCTCCTGTATATCTTCCTCCTTGAGCATTGAGAATCACCGATAAGTTCTTGATTGCTTCTTTCATCGCGGAAACCGATTTAGCTTGTTCCTTCCGGATTTCAGCAATCGATTTCTCCTGATCCTTACGTGTATCCGCGATTGATTGCAAACAATCCTTCAACTGTTGAAGAATCTGTGGATTACCTTCTCCTGATGATTCTGCATCACCACCGCTTCGATCATCATGCTCAATCTGCCTAATTGAATCCGTACGCTTCGTCATCAAATTTGAAAAAAATTAGAGCTCCGAGGATGGAGGCTCTGATACCAATGATACAATCCACTAAGAATTAACAGATAAGTATAGTTGAGATTGAATGAACAATGATCAACTAAGAAATTAATCAACAAGAAACTTAAGAAGAAATGGCCTCTGAATTGATTAATCGGATGATTACAAGTGAATGACTTGGAGAAGAAGGAAGTAGTTACAATCTCACATGCCCTTCTAAACAACCACTATTATCTATTTATTAACAACTCTCAACAATAACCAACTTCAACTAACTCTAACAACCACTTTTGACTAAGTCAACGCTCCCCACAAGCTACAAACTCGTATCAGTAGTAAGACTCAAAATTTCTAGAACAAAACACTTGATAAATTATGGATGGAGGTACAGTCCAAGATTTAAGATCTTCAGCCTGAAACTTGTTACGATTACAAAGATGGCACAAAGAACCCCGTGGGATTCGGTTGACATTTTAAGAAAAATTTTACAAGAATATTGAAGTTGTAGTACTTTAGTCATCATGGGATATTAGAAAAAGCAGGATACTTTTCCCTTCAACTAAAAGTTCAAGGAAATCATCTTTTCAAAGTTCTCACTTCTAGACTTCTAGTGTTCGTAGTTGTATTTGATTATAAGGGTTTTGTCCCTTTTCTTATAGTGGGTTGTACATCCATCTTGTATAGAGATTGGGTTTTGATTTGGCTTGCAGCCTGTGTTGAGTTTTTCAATTATCATTCTTATTAGTAGTATTATTAACGGGCAAACCCATTGCACAAGGCTCCCGCAAGCACAGGGTCGAAAGGGTGTCAGGCCAATATGGGCTTAATGTACGCAACATTTTCTAAGCCGAGGTCTCTCTGGCAACAACCTCTTTATCCTATAGAATATAAGTAACGTCCCCCCCCCCCCCCCCCCCCCTTTCTTCAGTAAACACTACTACATACATGGTATGTTTGTGACTGATGCTGCTGTAATTTAAGAAAGACTTATCACATGAAAACAGTGAAAAGAGAAAGTAAGCTGTTTCTTGATAAGCAACATGATTGCTTGACGATTCATATGCATACCAAGAATAATGTCAAATATGTGATTTGGGTTTAAACTGAGAGAGAAAAACAATGGAAACATGAAAAGTCAATGCAATTAACATTTATAATTTTGATAAAATAGAGGCTGACATGGAATATCAAAGGTAGGACCTTTATAGCAAAATGTCTATATAAAATTCCTTGTTGCTGATTAAGACCACGAGTATTACATCTTTCAGGTTTTATATGTATCCCTTTAAACCTGTTCCTGCACATCCTCCTACATGGCACTAGTCAAAATGATGTTGACTTTTGTGTGTGGATCCATGCCTAGTGTCCATTAACAAAATTTTGTATATATAACTTTAAGAGAATATATCACTACTCTTTTTCCTGCTATCGTATATGAAATTTATCAACCTGGAAATAAAAGGAATAAACAAAAAAATAATATTTCAAAAGTCAACCCTCCATGGTACGTTGTTTGTTCCTTTAATTGCAAATTAAATCATAACATGTTAGAGAATTGTTGCCTATTGAAATTTGCAGAAATGCCAAAAGGAATAACTGGAAGTGGCTCTCTCAAAAGTCAACCCTCCATGGTACAATGTTTGTTACTTTATGCCATGAGAAAAATCTTCGCCCCGAACACCAATTTACCACGAATTCAAACAAAATTTTAAAAGTTGGTTAGCAAAGTGGAAGTGGAAAAAATCATATGTAAGAAGGGTTGATATCTAATTGAACATGTTGAATAAAAATACTCCCTCTCTAACATCTATGCGTCTCTCTCTACATATACATCTATATTTTTAACTATTTATCTATCTTCACTGTCAAATTGATATTATCCTTGTTCCATTGACTCTCTTAGTTTCATAGGCGATTCTAGAACCCTACTCACCTCAATGTAGGAGAATCAATCGGTTGACCTAATATCATCTCCAATGTCAATTATTTGGTTCCAATCAAATCAAAATCGTATAAAAAAGGGTTTGGTTATTTGGACACCCCATTGTTTTTAATAACACCCCAAAATTTCTATACGGGTCGTATAGCCCCATACGCATCGTATAGGAGGGACGTATAGCCTTATACGGGACGTATAACCCCTCTAAAAGTCCCCTTAACTTTTTACTCTTAATCAGTGTCGAAATTTGCTATACGCGTCGTATAGCTCTATATGTGTCATATAGGGCTATATGGGGCGTATAGCTCTCTGACACCCCTGAATTTTCTTCGTTTTCAGTGCATTCGACCTTATACGCCGCTTATGGACCCATACGCGACAGTACAGGGGGTGTCGATTTATCTGGGTACCCATAAAAACCTCGCAGCGAAACAATAGCATAGATAACCGTTCTCAGTAAATTGATCATCTCTAAAACCTACAAAACAACATCTAGCCATAAGAAATCAATTTTAGACCAAAATACAACGAATTAACGTGATTAAACGCACTATGTCACATAAACAAAGGAGAAAGCGGAAACACTAGCCTGAAATCGGCATCGGAAACACCAGGGGCTGCAACAACGGTCACGGGTTCGGTGGGTTGGCTGGGCAGCTTTATAGTGTGAGTGAGTTGAAACGGGGAAGAGGCGGTTGACATATTTGCAGAGATTGATGTCCTAATTGCTCTGAGATTTTGAATAGGAGAAGAAGCAGATAACCTGTTGATGCGGGAGAAGGAGAGCATAGAGACGGAGGCCGAAAATGTACACATGACCACCATCGTTTTGCCCTTAATTTCACAGTGTTGCACAAGCTTCAAGAAATAAATATTAAATGGACATATATTGTCTCAACAAATCAAATAAAACTAGTGGGTGTGAACTGTAAGCCTTGTGACGGGTGTGTCAAAACTTGTAAAACGAGACTGATGATTTGTATGTTTGGATTTATTTATAGAAAAATTAATATTAAAACATTGATGAAAATAAAAGTATTACAGCTATAAATTAAAATTGAGTTGGGCTATACATACTTTCTTTTACTATTTGTCATACCCCCTTTAGAAAATTAATTTTAAAATTTTTTATATTTCTCATTTGTAAAATTAATATTTTTAAAAAGACTTTTGTATTACCTATTTTATCTTTACATTCAAATCAAATCAAATTAATCTTTGAATTCTAAATCAATCAATCTTATTTTTTATTTTTTAAAATAATTTTAAATGTTGTATAATTATATTAAAATTAATAGTTCATCGTATTATTATATTAATACGAAGAGATAAGTGTTAAATAAGAAAATTAGTGAATTGTAAATAATCATATTGATAATAAATCATAAAAAATAATAGTTTTTCTTTTAAAATTAAAAAGTTCAATCGAAAAGCATGTCAAATAAGAGTAAAAAAACACCTTTATTCAGGTAAAACAAAACAGTTTAATCGCGATGAACATAATTTGTACGTGCTCATATAAAATAATTTGACATAAATAACAAAAACGTACAATCCTAACTTCAACCTTTACCTGATTAGTAGAAAACGCAGACATCTTTTCTGTATAGGCGTTAATGTATTGAATTTTTGAAAAAAGTAAATTACAGGTTATTAGAATAAAACCAAATTAAAATTGGTATAAAAGTTTATTGGTTATTATCACAATAAATGTCAAAACCGATAAAATGAAAACAAAAGGATCAAATTATATTTTTTAAAAGCTTGAGCGGAGGGGGTATGAAAAGTAAAATTAAAATAAAAAGGGGTATGTATAGCAACACCCTTAAAATTTTATAAAAGCATCATATTTTTAAAGTTATAAAAAGTTATAACATAAGAAAATTTTGAAATATTACAAGTGTTTCATGTGTCAAAGTCTAGTTGAGTCGCATAATAAAATAAAAAATTATTGGATTTAAATGATATGTCTTCACGTAGTCATGTAGATACTTTATGAAAGATCATATTGTAACTTTACTAAATTGTGACTTTGTATATTATTGTTTGAGTAAATTACACGGATAGTCTTGGGGTATGTATATATTGCAACTTTAGTTCACACTTTTAATAAATTACAGATGAGGGCCTGAAGTATGCATGTTTTGCACACTCGTAGTCCCTAGCCCTAACAGAGGTTAACTCAACCAGTTAAGTTTATGTGAAATGATCATAATACCCTTATCTTAAAATAAAAATATTCAAAATCACTGCCCCCTTTCCCCGATGCATATTCCGACGACACCACCGCCCCCTCCGACGACATTCCGGCAGCCACCGCCATCACCATCACACCACCATCATCTTCATCTCTCCACACCGTCATCACCATCATCGCACCTTAACCCCTTTTTCTCCCAACCACCGCTAGTACCACCCCATCCTTCTTTTCGCGTGATACCACCAAACACCCCCACCGGAAGAACATGAAACCGACAACCCTACGCAACCCTCTAACCTTCAGAACTGATTTGTAACCATCATCACCACCATATCTCTCGCTGACCAGATCTGAAATTGATAGTTTTAAAACAAAAAGTTTCCATTTTCATTTTGGGTCTCGTTTTTTCAACGTTAAAAGCACGTATTTTGGTGACGATTGTGACTAGTGGTGGTGCCAGTTACAGGTGGTGGTGCTGACAATGACCAATGGTGGTGATTGTGACCGGTGGTGGTGTTTGATTTCTTCTATGAAGATGAAGAGGTGGGGGAGTTGAGTGATAAAGAAGATGAAGATGAAGAAGATGAAGATGAAGATGAAGATGAAGATGAAGAAGATGAAGATGAAGATGCAGGAAGAAGAAGATGGAGGAGAGGAGGTGAGATGAGGTGGGTGGGGTAGTAGTGAGGTAAGTAAGGGTTTTTTTTAAGTTTAGGGGTGTTTTGGTAATTTTACATTGACTTAACAGATAAACTTAACCTTTGTTAGTGTCAGGGACCGTCAGCGTGCACTCTTTGCATAGTTCAGGCCCCGCATTTGTAATTTATTGAAAGTGTGGACTAAAGTTGCAATATGTGCATACCACAAGGACTATCCATGTAATTTACTCTTATTGTTTAAAGCATTTTATACGAAACCTCAAACTTCAATACCCAATTGTAAAATCATTAATTTACAGAAAAGTTTCTTTCGAATGATTCAAATACTCAGGCAATAAGCTTGATAAGCCTTATAGCGAATATCTAGTCAACGTAAAATTGATTGTAGCAGTCCTATGGTGTGTTTATAGTAACACAATCAACCGAATACTTCTCTTTCTAAGGTTTGGCAAATAAGTTAATTGACCATACAAATATATTTTCATGTCATTGTAAGTTGATAAAAATCCATACGAACCCACCATACATTCATACATTAATGTGTATGTTAATAAAATATAAATTAATCGTATAATACTTACTAGTATACTCCTGATTCATGAGTTCAAGAGTCTTCTTTTCACACACAAACCCTTTCGGTTGTACTTATCACTCTAGTCAGATTATGCTGGAACACTTTCTTATTGAAGTCAGAACCACTAGTTACCAATAATAAAAAATAGTATCCGGTTAAGCATCGAACAAATAGAGGCTTTGACACTGAAATAGTTTGACATCTAGCAATGACATTTCTATGTAAGTGAAGAAATGGCTAAATCAAAGATACACCATCAGAAGTTGGAATGGAGTTCATTTGTCTTGATGTTGATATCAGTTGTGATTTTGTTTAAATTTTGATATTGTTTTCCTTTTTAACAGTGAAATTGTCACACCCTCAATTTTTACGAACGGGGTTTAAGCTTTAGGCGTGTGATAAACTACAATTTCAGTCATTAGTTACATCAAACGACACATTTATTTCAAATTCATTTTCATAAATTTTTCTAGTTAACCAAACCATTTCCTAAAATCATGTTTCATAGTTAATAATACAGAAGCGGAATAGAAAGAAATCTAAAAAACAGTAATGTGTAAATACACGCGTCCCAAAATCAGAGTTAAATAGTAAATCATAAATCATAGTTTTAAACGACATGATATGCATGAATTCCAATGTTATGCTCCTAACAGTGCAAATACTTTTAAAAACATAAGATAAACATGCTAAAGTATCAACACATGATTTGTTAGTTCACAGTTTTATAAAGCAGGCAAATAGTTTAAGAATGGATACAGTAAACAAAGTATATCACAATAGATAGCTAATCTACATTTCATGTCACTATGTGCATAAAGTTCGCAATCGAAGATGACAAGTTAAATTAAGAATGCCTCGGTGGTGGTTACCAAACCACGACAACAGTAATTAGGCTAATTTAACACTCCTTCGACCTCCAGTCATGCTGGTGTGACTAGCCCGGGTGGGTTTGTCAAACCCAGTAGTACTACTCAGAAATTACCTTGCTAATATCATAGAATTAACGATTCAAAAGCAAGGACTTAAGTGGTAACAACACTAGTTCACATATGATCATATAGTTTTACTAAATCTAAAAAAAATGTATTTAAAGCATGTTCTCTTTCTTGAAAGAAAGTAATATAGAAAGTGAAGTTGTAAACTCACATTGACTACACAACTACAAACAGTGACAATTAGGTTTCCTGGCCACCTGGATTTACACAATTACCTAGGTTAATACTAGGTCATCATTCATTACCCATACATGCAACATCCCATTCATACATAAGAACACACACACACACACACCCACCATAATATGCTGTCACACCTCCGCTTATAGCAGAAACACGAGGATGTAACGGACGGGATCGTCATAACACATTGTTAATTAATAGAGAGCAATAAATGATATAATAACGTGTCATGACGTCACCCGACACAAATGGTGACTGGTGTCGTAGTTAGTCAATTCACGACAGCATAGTCAAACAGACATAATCCAAGTGAATTCCCACAACCCGGGAACAAGTCTAAGTAAAACAATATTCAGGATGATAAAACAAGTCAACAATCATCGTTTATAATGTCAAATCAAGCCTAGCACGAATTCCTTAAGTCGTCATCAAGGCCTCATCATTTGCTAACCTCGATTAATGTTACCTGAAAAGATATGCTCAAAAAGGTCAACATATTGTTGGTGAGTTCGCAGGTTTAAATAATAAATAAACTTGATACTGTGTAATTGTTTGATAGGATATAAGTGCATACAGTTATAGGCAAGCAATATCACATGTAAACATGAGCCTCACAACTAAACCTATGACGAATCACACAGATCTTGTCGGAACATATTCACCCTAGGGTCCGTCCGTGGCCACTGTCAGTCCTAACTAGTATACTAACAAACAATGGTGGGGTGTCAGCCCAATAGCGCTATCAATACCTGTTCGTCGGCTCCAACACCGGAGTTAAATAGTTGTGAATAAAGAACCACACAGAAAACTCATACATGTAAAAGATATCTACTTACCAACAGTAAACACAATAGTCCCAAAATATAAAGAGTTCACAGCATAAAAAGGGTGAGCATACTTTTCCCCCTAAGTTTTATAAATAATTGTAATGAAAAAGGGGCCGCGAAACTCACCTTGAAATGTGATGAAATAAGGATGAACAAAAGCTTCAACGGATGAGAGCAAACGACGATCTAACACCTATAATTAGTTGTAATTTAAATCTTAAAACGCGTCTAAAGAGAATAGATACATTCGGTCGGTTTCGGGTTTAACGCGCGACAAGCTCAGAAGTATATATATTTATTTATACTTGTAAATAAATAATTAGTTTAGGTACACTATCAGTATATATCTATATTTGTATATGTAACACCCGACCTCTCGTACCACCAATATTGTCCGCTTTGCCCACAAGGAGCTCACGGATTTGCTTTTAGTTGCCCAGGTGAAAACTTCTCAAGGAGGTCACCCATCCCTGGATTGCTCCCACCTGAGCACGCTTAACTGTGGAGTTCTCATCTCATCCACAACCAATACGCCCAAAAT
Organism: Flaveria robusta; assembly: GCA_025506415.1. Classification (NCBI taxonomy): domain Eukaryota; kingdom Viridiplantae; phylum Streptophyta; class Magnoliopsida; order Asterales; family Asteraceae; genus Flaveria; species Flaveria robusta. The sequence goes on along the minus strand of CM046474.1, from coordinate 29,411,826 downwards.
GCATTGGTGATATTAGAGACCAGACATTACTTATGAACCATGAATCTCTCCTGTCCACGGCCGATGTGAGAAATGTGTAGGGTGTCACAGTATATTTTATAATTATACACATTTATGACAAATGCATAAGTACCCACACATTAACACTAGCACATGCTCACACACTTCCCATGCAACTAACACATCGAACATCAACCTGACCCCACAGTCGAGCACTATCGACACATCTACATACAACCACACACATAACACAACAACATCACACATACACGAGCACCCACATGATCATACATCCATGAACCGAGAACCCGCACATACATACGCAAGCACATGCACAAACACTCGACCATGCCCAAACCAAAAGCCACACCACTTGCTTGAATGTCCTCAGTCCAAACCAAGGCCACCGAGATCAAACCCAAACCCAAACGGGTGATTCACCTCATATCTACCATCCAAACATACCCGTGAAACCCCTACGTTGCACTCATCTCCAAAATCCTACACACACCACACATCGCACACACTCGACACACATCGCACATCACACATACACAACCCCTAAACGAAACCCTTTGGTTGTACCACATTACCCCTAGCCAAACCTAAACAGCCCAACCCAAACCGAGCACCTTCCCACGCACCCATACACAAACCCAAATCATACCTTTACCCACACATACACATTCAACCATGAAACCCTAACACACGTCATGGTTCCATCAAGCACACCCAACCAAAACATAACCCCATATGCGCACCTTGTATACATTAATACATATGAATTGAATAGGCAAAACTGTACCAACATCGATTGCAAAAGAAACCAAGTAATAACATACCCGATTGAATGACCTGCGAGACAAGGGGGAGTTTGATCGCCGGTTATCGCCGTACAAGGAGAACACACAAAGGTAGCGAGAGGGTTGCGGTGGAGGAGGTTCGAGAGGGAAAGGGAGATGTCGAGTGAGGTAGAGGGAGGGTAAAGACCATCGTTTTATATTACGTGTTTTTTTACATTCTAATGATTAAGCTTTTTTATTACTGAATCTTATTTTTAATATATGACCAACCCGACCTAACAATTTCTACATTTGCTTCTATATAATTGAAGTTTTTAATAATAAATATTCCATTGAGATAATTCGATCCGCTACTACTGTCAATAGAGTGTTAACTCTATTGATCCATATATATACAAGTGTTAACTCTCTTAACTCAAGAACGTTACAGGAGACAATCAGCTCACGATTTGAAGCCAAACCAAGAAATAAGGTTCGAATTACCATCTCTATCCCGCAATCGCATTTTAATCGCACCCTAACATGGTATTTCCTAATCTTCACCTCAAGCTAGCATTCCAAAATGTTGCATAGCAAGGATCGAACCTAGTTCTTCTTTAGTTTGTAGATCCTACATCACATACTCCTAGGCCACCTTGAGGTGGTTTACTGATCCACATATATGAGTATAAAGTCTTTCATTCTTCCTCTAGGCTTCATATTCTAGCCTTTGGCTTCCTTCTTATATAACTTGCATGTATCTGTTGTGTCACATGCTTTCTGATAGAAAATATATATAGAAATAAAATCTTTATACCTTTATAATCATTTTTTTCATGGCATCAAAGCAGCAAATCACTCTTTATCTACTAGACTTTTCATTTCAAATACATGTTTAACTATTAGCCTAAAGGATTCATCAAAATCAGACTTAAAGCTTTAGAATGCTAACATTCAATTCCGCAACAATTCAGTCTACTCCTTTGCTTGAATCGAAAGAACGCATAGAGTTGATAAAGTTGGCAACCTCAAATCAATGTTGAAAGCACATATCAAAAGTCATTTTGTCTCAAACAGAAAGCGATACCATCATAAATCGACTCCGTTTGAATATGATATTCTTCCCATTGCTATCTCTATGCATACTGTATGACAAATTAAACTAGTTAACCTTATGTTAATATGTTTAATTGATGTATGTGTGATAGTCATATGTAGAGAAGGTTCTGGTTTCACAAGTTGAAATTAAATAAGAATATATTCAAACCAATCGATGATGCTTTACTTCTCATATATATTCCAGCCTTTATGACACATACATTTGGACTATATCTTCTAGACTACATATGCTTTATTTTGTTTTATATGTATCTATCACGTCATGTACTTTTTATTTTATATATACAGAAAATATATAAAGAAATAAATCTCTTTACCTTTTTATTTCTTTCATAAATTTAATTGACATGCTTTTGTAGTATATTTATTCAGTTATTCACTTTTAGAACATAGTTACAATTTTTTATCAACATTCAAAATCTACACATCAAGTTTACTCACACGTGTGGACATAAGAAAGCTGGTAATTCCAGTAAAACCATTGGTTAAATAATTAATTAATATTTATGGTACACTAAAAGTAAAAAAAAGTAATACATCTGGAGTAAGAGTCTGAAGGCTCTGACCGACAATTAGAGTTCTATTTACCCACACTTTCTTTAGATCTAATAATAATTGTTTCAATTAATCGAACGCCTCAAATTCTTTCTTATCCTAACCCTTAATTATAAGCCGTACGATCAGATCCAATATTGCATATTCATTTACGTCCCTCAAGTATGTGGCTGTTTGCAGTAACGCTATAATATATTAACACGCTTCAAAAACTGACATTTCTTTCTAATTATTTGTTGTCTTAAGAAAATATTTGGTCAAACTTTATATGTTTGTCTTATAGTTATTAGTTCTTACAAATATGATTAAGACCAACCGTGAGCTATTGATATTTTTAATTTATTGTTTTATAGTATGACTTCTTATCACTATATGAAAACGATTAGTTTGATAATATTTAAATTAATTTGAAATGATGTAAACATTATTCTTAAAACCATATTTGACAGTGGGTCAGACCAGAAAATATCTACTCATCTTTATAATCAGTTGGGTTCTTTTAAATCCCTTCTACCGGTCCTATGAGTTAGAACATGAGCTAGCAAGCCAGATTCATGGTTGAACCGAATAATAAACAAGTTTTTCTTGTATATATATATTATATATTTTTTACTTTCAAAATCTTACTGGTTCATTACTACACCAGACTTGCTATTTATTAACATTAATGTAAAATATTAATATACCTCTCAACCTATGTAAAACAAAAGCCTTAATGTGATACACATGAATTTCCATACACACTAATACGGATATCCAACATCAAAATACATAATTGTAATATAAGAAATAAAAATACTTCTATAATTTTGGATTTCTAAAAGTTTACTTAGACTCAGAAAAGAACTCAAACATGAAAGTAAAAAGGACCTCAAGTTTTTGGTTTATATTAAGTTTAAGGACATAAACTGCTATAACCTTAAAATCTAGGGTGTGTATTGAAACCATCATCAGTCTTATCACAGTCATCATCTTCACACACTCACATCCCCTTGATCCAATCCAAAACCACACACACACACACACACACACACACACACACAAACACCTCCGCTGTGTGTCAACGTCACAGCACCACCGCCAATGGTGGAGGCACACTCATGGACCACTCGCCGGAGCAGCAACCCGAGGCTCGAAACCTCCGTCGACATCCCCACCACTCCCACCGGAGAACTCCGTCACGGCTCCGGCAACACCATCTTCTCCGGCACATCGCTAGTTTCTCCGACGATCCTCACGGCACTCATCATCGCCTCGTGGTACTTCTCCAACATCGGCGTTCTTCTCCTCAACAAATACCTCCTCAGCTTCTACGGGTACAAATATCCAATCTTCCTCACAATGCTTCATATGATCTCATGTACTTTCTACAGCTTAATCGCCATCCGGTGGTTCCAAATCGTACCGTTTCAACAGATCCAATCGCGAAAACAGTTCATGAAGATCTTCGCATTATCCGCCATTTTTTGCTTTTCAGTTGTTTGTGGAAATACCTCACTTAGATACCTACCTGTGTCGTTTAATCAAGCGATTGGAGCCACAACACCGTTTTTCACTGCGATTTTTGCTTTTTTGATCACCTGTAAGAAGGAATCCGCTGAAGTATACCTAGCGTTAATGCCTGTTGTTTTCGGTATCGTTTTAGCGAGTAACAGCGAGCCGTTGTTTCACTTATTTGGATTTCTGGTGTGCGTTGGATCCACCGCCGGTAGAGCGTTGAAATCGGTGGTGCAAGGGTTGTTATTAACCTCCGATTCGGAGAAATTGCACTCGATGAATCTGTTGTTGTATATGGCTCCAATGGCAGCGATGATATTGCTGCCGTTTACTTTGTATATAGAAGGTAACGTGCTCTCGAAGACGGTGGAGAAAGCTAGTAGTGATTCGTTTATGGTGTTGTTGTTGATCGGAAACGCTACGGTGGCGTATCTGGTGAATCTGACGAACTTTTTGGTCACGAAGCATACAAGTGCGTTGACGTTGCAGGTGCTCGGAAACGCTAAGGCCGCCGTAGCTGCGGTGGTGTCGGTGTTGATCTTCAGGAATCCGGTGACGGTGATGGGGATTTCAGGGTTTGCTGTAACGATAATGGGAGTTGTGCTTTACAGTGAGGCGAAGAGGAGGTTGAAAGTCACAGCTCATTGACAGCATAAAGGAATCACACGGTGCGAATTCTCTGTTCCTTTGTTCTTCATTCTGATTCGTTTTAGATTTCGATTTGTTTGAAGTTTAAGTATGACCAAAAGTGAAATTGGGGTGAAGATGAATTGAAGAAGATAATAAGAGTTGATTGGATCGTAAGATGCAATCAATTGGGTGGGGAAAATGGAAATATGTGTTTTGTTTCTGATTCTTTTGCAAAATTGATGCTTCATTGCATAGTTATTGTTGTTGTTGATACTGTTTGTAACACCAATTACATGAAAAGTTCTTCAAGTTATATACTTTTGTTGTTATTTTCCAGAAGATCAATCACTGATTACCTGATTTAGTTTTGAAATTCTCTGTTTTTTCATCTGATTCATTGACTTGTGTTGATCAATCATTGTTTTTCTTGATATGGATTTGTGTCTTGTTGTTTAAACTTTAATGTTTATAATTAGCAGCTTGTGAATGCTTTTGTTTTGAGTGTGTTCTAATTCAAGTTTACTTGTAATCATATATCAGAATATAATAATAGTATTCCATTGACTGTTAGGAGAGACTGATTTTTTCCTTAGAGATTAAGTTACCTTTAGTTTAGATTTGCTTCAAATTTGGTGCATAATTTCCTAGAATTTAGGTCTTAATTGGCATGCTACATCTCCAGGGAATGTGGGTTATGATTTGTGTGATAAGAACTTAAGATGGGACCCACAAAAATTTGAGTATTGTTTGGTGGATGATAGATGCCAATTTTTATCTTCCACTTATGATGGTTAGCTTTTGTTCAAGGTATCTATAGTTAAACTGGAGGGTAGGATATGTTCATGTAATGGATAGGGTTCTGACATTTTAAAAGGGTTGTCTTTCGCTACACGGTTGTTTAAAAGATAGAGGGGATTATGAGATTTGATATAACCTGCAAATGATCGTTTGATTAAGAACTCAAATGACCGTCTGGAAATGGTGTGAGATTAGAATGTCAGGGAAGTGGGGGTATGATAGACTAGTGGGATCTCTTTAAAAAGGTTGGGGGACACTTTTATTTATGTAAATTGATGACATACGTAGAAAAATGATGCAAGAATAATAAGGTTTTGGCTTGATGAGTCGCAATTATTAATAAATGTTATTTTCGGGTTGACAAGTCCAACCTATTTAATAAATATTATGTTCGGGTTGATCTGTCTAACCTATTTTAATTAATCGGTGGTGTTTGTTGTCTAAAATAGTAAAATATTAAACATGTAAAAAATCAAAATTAAAAAATAAAAAATTTAAAAGGCATATACTTTATATATTTAAAATTTAGCTCGTCCAACCCAATTACAACTTTATTACAACGTGTAAACCATTAATGATTTGTTTAACATATATATTATATATATATATATATATAACTTGATTACTATTTATCAACCTGTATGGATAACGTTTGAGTTATATGTTCTAAACTTTTGACATTAATAAACTATACATGTTGACTTTAGGTTCAAGCCGACACTATTGATGCATAGATTAATGTATAAATGAAAACAAATAAAAGTAACTAGCAGAACCATATTGATATGTGATTGATCACATCAAATATCTGCAAATTGCATAAAGATGTTGCTTTCCTGACCTAAGATGGTTTGATGAAAGGCCAAATTACATGGCCCCTCAGCCAGCATGTGATAGGCACGTGACCCACATGGAGACATGCCCTTCTTTGCTTTTAAGTTATTGTAGTAGTTGCCCTTTCTTTAACTTCTCTCACTGTCCCAACATCCAATTTATTGGGTTAGTTGACTACCCTAAAATAATATCCACCAAAACCATATAAACATGGATGACAAATCTAAAATTTTATTTATTATTTACTTTGTTTAACGAATACGAATGCATTATTTTTTATTATTATGATGAAACAGATTGTATAAACTTAGAATTGTAACTTGGTTATTTAAAATGGAAAATGAATCTAATATTGAAATCGGTGTTAGTTTTGGATGTATTTCGATAACGCTTGTACTTTTTAAATTGATGTGTTTTTGTTGGTATATGCAACTTATGAATCGTTACGTAATTACGTGATGGACCCCTCGAAATGGACAGCCAACTGATGATTCCAAATAAGTGACATTTTATATATGCTATAAGAAATCCAACATGTTACTTACGATGGATTGGTAACGTTTTGTTTCAAGAGTTGCAACAATTGTTGTCATGTTTCCAAATTTTAATTAACGTTTTTGAAGCTTTACGCTTCATCTATGTTTTTGTAAGACTTCGACTATCGAAATTGACGTTAAATGTGAGAGAGAGCTAATAAGTGAGGTTGGATTTTCAATTTTGGGACACTATGTGTGAGAGGAAAAGCTGGCATCTTTTAAATTATTTGATGTATATATTGAATAATTTCATGACAATCTTTACGCCCTCACTATCATTGATGGACGGCATGTGTGACACATTTTTTTTAAAGTGTTAAATGTAGCCTTTGAATTTCATAAAAAAAGATAAAACAACCATAAGTGAGGTTGGATTTTCAATTCTAGTTGCAAGTGTCATAAAAAAGATAAACCACCATATGGGTTATAAAATTCCAATCTTTATGGTATTTGAAAGGCTCGTTGATTTAATAGACAAAATAATTGGATGATTCCTTTAATGATATTCACACTTAAAACAATCAGGCTAACAACGTACAAGCTCGATTGAGTCATACAAACCATTCTTTTACCAACTTACACGAACTATGTGTGTTGAACGCTTCCAAAAATCATATATTTGGTGGTTTTATGGAAATTTTCTCTCTTATGCACATGAAAAAAAATCCTTGTCATTATATATACTATTTAATTAATAAAATTATCAGAGATGATTCAAATGTAAACCAAGAGAAATTGTGTAAACCAATAAACTAAATCTCTACCTTTGATTTACAAGATCAATGACTCATATGTGTTTTATTTTTTGTGCACGTATTCCAATAAAAATACAACTTTTTATTATTTTATTCAAAAAAATATGAGCCATTGATCTTTATAAATTAAATGTGGAGATTTGGTTTATTGGTTTACATAATTTCTTTTAGTTTTCATTTGAACCCAATCCTAAAATTATCAAAGGTGTTGATATGCCCCCTTATTTGATTGAGAATTTAGAAGGAAAGTTTCTTAGGCCCTTATCATCCTAAATTTTTATTTTTCTTCATTCTCTGTTATCTTTGATGCTCAATGATTTAAAAAGCCCAAATTGTTAATCGTTAAAATAAATAAACTAGAAAAATCGACTATTTCTTATGTGATGTGCATTGAATCTATTTTCAGTTCCTTATCTGTGCTGCTGTGCATACAATCTTCTCTGAAATTAGGGGATTTCAGGAATGAAGTTTGTCCGATCAACCCCGAACTCATCTAGGATTTAATGTCGCCACATATCTTAATCATATAACTTGAAAATTCTCTCATTTGATCGACAAGAGTGCTTAATTCTAAAATATTATGTATGGATACACACTTGTAAAACCAGTTATCTCATCAAGTTTATCGTCACTACTCACTAATCTATAGTCTCATGTCTTAGTTCGATTAATTAAAATTAAACAATCTAAATAAAAAATATATATTAAACACAAGCATATCTAACATGCCGTGTAAATATACTTGATAATAATTAATAACAAAAAGTACATATGTTCGATAAAAACAACCTATTCGAAGTTTCATTAAAATCAACGAAGTTAGAGGCTTAAGCATTCACATCAACTTCCTCATCATCATCCTTAAAGTTACACTAAAAATATTATTTTTTTTTTCTTTTTCAATTAAATAATACATATTTTATACCTTTATCATTATATTTTCTTCCTTTTTCACTCCACCACTTTAAAGAATATTAAAAAAATATACAGGAGTTGGATAGTGTTTTTATAAATATGACGATAAACAGCAACATTTTCTCTCTCGTCCACTCAAAACCATCTCGCATAATACAGGACACATACTCACATAAAAATATAAAACCTACTGTGAATGTTTTAAGAAAAAGTTAAACTGACAAGTTCAAAGCATGATAAAATTCATGTAAACCTATATGATTACTAAAGTTTAACTAAACATAATTGAAAACGAACAAATCTCAATTGTAAACGCCTTAAAATCATAAGAAAACAAAAGATAGATTGCAAACAATATATTAGATATCTAACGCTTGCCTCCCCAAGTTTCTACCGTCACCCCTGTTTTTTAATAAAAAGTCTTTCGGGCTTTTCTCTCACGTTTTGTATTCATAATGGGCCTTATCATCTACTTCTTGCGTGGGCTTCTAATTGATTTAAAACTCCACGTTCATGTCAATAATTCCATTTAGTTTGTTGATGCCTGATGGGCCCACGTCAATTCCTTTGCTGTCTACGTTTTCTTCAATTGTTTGGGCTTTAAGATTTTAATTGATGTGCCTTGATAATGAATTATTAACAAATACACGAGAATTGTCAGAAAATATCTCTAAAGTTCTATTGTTGTTGACAACACCCCAAGATCAACAACTAAGAAGCAATTTCTTTATCAAAGTGGCCTCCTTTACCACTTTTAATGCAGTAATTAATCAAACTCTCTTATTGATTGTACAACAACTTTTTTACTTGGAACTTTTCTAGGTAACTTTCACTCTATTAAAAATAGAGACACATCTTGACTGCAACCGACAATAATGTCGATTTTTTTTTGTAAGTTAGCATTAGTGTAACATTTTTATAGTGAGCTCCTCTTCAAGTCCACTATATATTAAGAACATATCATTTGTCTTTATAGATCTTTATTTTTAAAATATATATGGATTCGCAAAGATTTTTCATCACAAAACACTTTTTAAGTCAAAACTTAACATCTTTCAAGGTTGGAACATGATTATTTAATTATTTATATAGTAATTAAAACTAGTGTTATACATAGTTCCTTGATATCAAGAAACACAATTATTTACCTTACCCTTAGTAACTTGCCTATTTGTAACTTAATTAGTATTTATAGTCATATCTTGTTAGGATTCTTATAAATTTAGAACCAGGTATACTCAACTTCATAATAACATGCTTTCATGAATAACTATAGAAACGAAAGATTACATTTACACCTCTAAATATTTGTCAGATGTAAGTTAGTTACACCTATCATAATTTTTTTATACTTATAAATTTACATATATGCATAAAATAATATAATGTTGTATATGTGTAATGTTGTTATTCCAACTAAAAACTAATGATTTTGATTAATCTTGATAAAGTTAACACGGTTATCGTAATAAAAAAATGCTAACTTTCGTTTTGCACCATATATCTTTGACAAATTGACAAATGTGAATCTGTGATTAAAACGATAATGTAAAAACATAAACGAAGTAATCTCTTTCATAAATATCTCAAATTAAGTTGCTCTTGAACTATGACAATACAACAACAAACACACACAAACGAGAAGCTTTTTTTAACTGCAAAAAAAAAAAAAAAAATAAAAAAAAAAAAAAAATATCACTCATAATTAAGAACCATAACACACACAATCCTTCTGGTCTAGAAATTCGGTGTTTTAATTTGCTAATTTTCTTGTTTTATGGTATGGAGGAGGCGTGTATGTTGGATAAGGAAGCACATTGATGAAAAGCTTTAATCCCATCTCGCAATGTTTTCCGACACCACAAATATACCACTTCCTCCCCGGAGTCTGTAAAGTGATCACGTCGTATCCACTAGTGAGCGCTTCATTAACAGGAGGAATGATACATTGCTGAAATGCGGTTCCATTTACTCTATGCACATTATGTCTTCCCACTGGATACCTGAAAACTGTGCGCATCAAAAACGTCTAACTAGTTAGCAATTGTTCTTTCACCTATCGAATTGGTGCATTATAAGTACGTATAATAAAATGCGTACCAAGTTTATCTCCCACGTAGAATCGCTTTCCCGCTGCCCAAGCTTGGTAATCAAAGTTAAGGGTCCAACCTTTATCATCTCCAACCACAATCACCTTGCCCGAAGGAGGAGGATAAACCGATGGAGGAGGAGGGGAGTACGGCGCCTGAGGAAGAACATTGATGAAAAGCTTCAAACCTGACTCACAATGATTACCAACTCCACAAATGTACCACTTTCTTCCTGGGGTTGTAAGGGTTATCACATCATATCCACTAGTTAGAGCTTCATTTGTAGGAGGATTGATGCATTGTTGGAAAGCTGGTCCATTAACTCTGAACACATTGTGTCTTCCAGCAGCATACTTGAAAACTACATACAAGAATTATCATACAATCAGCACTAATATAAGTCTACAATATTTAGAGGTATATAATGCTCAAAATAAGTATAAGAGGGCACATACACTACAAGAAAAGTGACTATTAGGAACTAAACTATTAGAGAATGATTTATCAGTCTTAGATACTTAGTATCGAAGACTAATATATCAGTTACAAATGATATTTGAGACTGAATTTTGTGTGCCCAATGTAAGTGACTGATAATCAGTCTCTAAAACTAGGACAACTTATTGAAGACTACATTTCAGTCCCAAATACACATACACAATAAGAGTTTTTGTAGGAAAGTTTGATGGTAACTGAATTTCAATCCCAAATAAGATACCTAAATGGCAATATTATATGAGTAACTGATAATCAGTCTCTAATAAATAAGGCATATATTGAAGACTAAACATTAGTTCTTAATATTCAAAACGCATACTGAATCAGGGACTGAAATTTTGTCTGTAAAGATTTTTGTATTGGAAAATGATTTACAGTCTCTAATTATTTGATTTAGATTGTGTCATCATAAGAAATGTTTTGAACACTGAAAATCAGTATTAAACATATTGTAATTGTCATTATTTGTAACTGATATCCAATCCTTAAAGAAGTTTATACATGTAATAATTGGAGACTGATATTCAATCTCTAATAAAGAAAATAAATTTACTACTTTTAGAGAATATTTTAGAGAGTACAAATTAGTTATTGATATTCATATTGTAAATTGAATCGGGGATTGACTTTTAGTCTGAAATGACTTCTGCATGGGAATAATGATTAAAATTGATTTATAGTCTCTAATAATACGACACAACTTATATAATTTTAAATAAGTATAAATATTCTGACTCCAACAAAAAAAAACGCATTTAACTATTTCTAAAAAATAGTATAAATTACATATTAGTTACTAATATTCTTAAAGCAAATCGAAGCAGAGGCTGACTTTCAATTTGAAAAGACTTTTGTATAGAAAACTAACTAATGATCGATTCATATTCTCTAATAATATGAACCAAATTATACAATTATAAAAAAATGTATTGAAAACTGAAAATCAGTGTCTAAAGTTAAAGTATTTCAAGACAAAAAATGATAAACTAGCAAAAGACTATTTATGAAACCTGTACACTACTATTAATTATCAAACAAAGAAATATAATATACACATTTCAAATCAATAGTTTGTTCAAATGATATATGTATGAATATAAGTTTAACATAATCCATAATGTTCTAGGTCAATTCCACAAAATAAAACAAAAATAAGTTTCAAAGTTAAACAAATATAAAAAACACTCGTTATCATCCAAACCAACTTGCAACAGCATCATATCAACAATCTCTTTATGCCCAAGTAACACAAGCCTCTATAATAAGTTCTTTTGAAATTCAGCCTTATCACAAATCTGAAAACATATTATAATCGGGTTAGCAAAATCATTTGATATAATAGTTAAAGTTTAAAATTTTTCACCAAAAACTATATAGTTTTTAACTATCGTGCATAGTAGGTCATGTTCATGTCAACCTTTAAATTGCTTATGAGCATACCTGAAAATAAACTGATCGGGTCGGGTGGGATGCAACGTCAGGACAAGTTTGGATCACGACCTGTCGATTTAAAAAACAAATTAGGATTGGTTCAGGTCGGGTTGATTATATATATGTGCACAAAATAAGTTCAAAAATCAACAAGTACACTAAAAATCATCAATTAGAAAAATACCTCGTATGCCCAAGCCATTGAATCAAATCCAAACCAGAATCGAGTGCTATACGGGTCAAATTGGATAAAAGTTTATTAAATACAACCTATCTTCACATTTACCTGCCACCATTATATCCAAAGTGAATGTTTGAATAATGTTAAATAATTTTGTTAATACATGTATGTTAGAAATAGTATTTGAGAAATTTATATAATTAAAAATTTACAAAATATAAAGACTTTGACCTTACAAATCATCATCATCTGAGTCAACATCTTCATTATCATTTTTGGATTTATCAGTGTCTGAATCATCCAGATTTATCTCTAAACCAAAATCTTCCATACTGTGATCAGAATCATCTATCTCGTCATCAATAAAATCATCTACAATGTCATCAAAACCCTGAACATCAACATTTTCAACAATATTTTCGGTAATATCTTCACGAACAAGGTTGAAATCTTCTAACAAATCTTCTGAACTCTTGTCTTCCGGAATATCCCAAAGGTGTCTGTGAGTTATTCTTTCAATGATTTTCCAATCTGAATTTGGCTTAAGTGGATCATTTATATAAAACACTTGTTTAGCCTGGTTTGCAAAAATAAAAGGATCTTCCTTATAAGCATTCCGGGAAGTGTCTATGCTTATGAAATGAGGTTCAAATATGATGTGTTTTCTACGACGATCAGTGTCAAACCATGTGCATTTAAATAAAATAACACGATAATCTCGTATGAATGACAATTCAATCACTTCGTCAAGATATCCATAATAATCATCTTCAACATCATTGTGAACGCCAGGAACCGTTACTCCACAATTTTGTGTTTGCCTACAATCATCTCTTGACTTAACTATAAATTTAACCCCATTCACTATGTATCCCTTGTGATACGAAACTCGATTATCAGGAAGGGAAGACAATGCATATAACTCCTCATTAATTTGAGATGGATTTAATGTATATTTTTCTAGAATCTGTTCTCAATTTTAAACATAGTAATCATGTTATTAGAGAGAAATGCAGTTTCATAAATTAAAGCAAGTAGAATAGGGTGTGATTATTACCCGTTTCGCAAACCAATCCGGGAATGTAGACTGTTGTATCTCGAAAAAATCTGAAGTTTCAGGATGTTGACTTTGTAACAACCGTAAGTGTTCTCTGTAACATGTAGATAAAATATAAATTTATTAACATTTAACATTTTATATTATTCACAAACAAAGATAGAAAAGGACTTACTCTTTGTACGGTTGAATCTCTTGACAATTATTAAATATAAACCATATCGCTCTCTTCATAAGATTATTAGGAAGGATACGAACTTCTTTCCTCCCAATGCCTCGGCCACTCAATCTGAAAATATCTAACACGTAGTTTTGAGCGTCAATAGAAATTTTATCATCGTTTCTATCACGTTTGTCCAACTTTGACTCAACACCTCGTAAATAGTGTGAACAAAATGTTATAGCTTCTTCAACAATATAACCTTCTGCTATCGAGCCTTCAGGTTTAGCTTTGTTTCTAACATATTTCTTTAAATGGCCAAGGTATCTTTCAATCGGATACATCCATCTTGATTGCACGGGTCCTCCTAATATTGCCTCTTCAGGAAGATGAACACACAAGTGCACCATAATTGTAAAAAATGATGGAGGAAATATTCGTTCAAGCTTGCACAAAATCTTAACTATATCTTCTTGTAATGCTTTCAACTCCCTCATGTGTAATGTGACCTCAGTTAGTTTCTTGAAAAACTGAGACAACTCGACTAATGCATCACGAATTTGTTTGGTAAAAAACGGTCGAATTGCAATAGGAATTATGCGTTGTATTAAAACATGACAATCATGTGATTTAAGCCCATATACCTTTCCTTGCTCAGCAATCACATTTTTAGCTAAATTTCCAGCATACCCATCTGGAAAACGCACAGACTTGAGTAGATTACAAAATTGTTTTCTCTCATTTTGGGTTAAAACATACATCGCATGTGGTTTAACCCAATGGTCATTCTTCCGCACCAAGTGAAGTTCCTTTCGTATGTTCATATCTTCCAAATCTAGTCGAGCTTTGTCAGTGTCTTTCGTCTTTCCTTCTATGTTTAACAAGGTTCCTAACACGTTCTCACACACATTCTTTTCAACATGCATCACGTCTATGTTATGACGAATTAACAACTTAGGCCAGTACGAGAGTTCAAAGAAGATGCTTTTCTTTGACCAGTTTAAATCATGTGGGTCGCGTTTTCTTTTTTCCCGCCATGAGACGTATGTTTTCCATGATGATGTATAGTGAGATGTTTCAACTGACGTAAGCAATCATCTCCGTTGACAAGTTTAGGTGCAAGCCTAGTCTCTCTCTGCCCATTAAAATCTCGTGATTTCCTCCAAGGGTGATAGAGTGGGAGAAATCGCCTATGACCTACATATGCTATTCTATCTCGTATACGAATACTGCTAGCATCTTCATTGCACATCGGACATGCCTTGTATCCACTCGTGCTCCATCCAGACTGGTAACCATATGCAGGAAAATCATTAATTGTCCATAGAAGTGCGGCACGCATGTTGAACATCTGTTTTGATTCGCAATCATATGTTTCAACACCCTTATCCCATAAAAGTTTCAACTCATCTATGAGTGGACGCAAAAATACATCAATATCCTTTCCTGGTGAATCTCTTCCGGGAATCAGCAATGTCAACATAAATGAAGCATCAACCATAGATTTCCAAGGAGGCATATTGTATGGTATGAGCACAACAGGCCACATACTATAAGAGAGACTCATTGCCCCAAAAGGATTAAAACCATCACTTGCAAGCCCTAGACGAACATTTCTAGGATCATTTGCAAAATCAGGAAACGTTGTATCAAAGTGTTTCCAAGCCTTTCCATCTGCTGGATGCCTTAAAACCCCCTCTTCTTTGGTTCTTTGTCGATCGTGCCACAACATTTCCTTAGATGTATGTCTTGAAGCATATAAACGCTTAAGTCTACTTGAGATGGGAAAGTAACGCAAGACTTTTACCGGTTTCTTTTTCCCTTTGCTGTTTTCTTCATAACGACTAGTGTTACATACTGGACAATTTTGTAATCCTGCATTTTCTTTCCAAAATAATGCACAATCATGTTTACAAGCATGGATAGATTCGTATCCCAGTCCAAGAGTACTTAAGTATTTTTTCGCCTCATAATGGTTCTTCGGCAAGTTTGCGTTCTTGAAAGCCCGACTAAATAAATTTAGAATCATATCCATTGACACATTTGTCATTTTACATGTTACCTTCACATTCATTAACTCCAATAAAAATCCTAATATAGAAAACTCTTCACACCCTGGGTATAAAGGCTTTTCCATATCGACAAATAACTTCTCCACATTTGGGTTACTACGTTTATCAGCACCAGCATTAAAGTTTCCAGATTCGGCTTCATTGCCCATAGGAAAAGCATCATCAAGTAACTCATCGACACCGTCATTTGATTCGTCTTCACTTCCTCCACCCTCACTATTTGTTTCGTCTGTTTCGTAACCCGGTAGATGTTCACCATGATATACCCATACATTGTATGTCGGTTCAAAACCATTATGTATGATATGAGTAGCAACAACACTAGGAATATGTCTTCTTGCATTGCCACAATTTCTACAAGGACAATGTATCCGACCTTCACTATCAATGTATGTTTCACCCCTTTTCGCAAAAGCAAACGCTCCTTTAATGAACGTTGGATCTACCTTATTAGTGATTTTAGTCCAACTCTTATTCAAAGTCATTATGAAATCCTGAAATGGTTGTATAGTGACGAGGCAAATAATAGATTATGCATTGAATAAATTTTAACATGTCTAAGACTAAAAGAACACAATAACTTAAGGTCATACCCTATTATAGTTGAACATTAAGCTAGTTTTTCTTAAGATGAAAGTTGAAGAGACGGAAAGGAAAACACACAACCTACAAACAATAAAAAAGGGTCTAAGATAACATTAAGCATTACTAATCCACAACAACAATGTCCCTTCATCCACTATTTACAAAAACTAAAATGAATAAACTAAGCACTCATAAGAACATATGCCAGCATGATACTTCCTCTGTAATCGTTCAAATTAAACAACCATTAACTAATTCTCTATTGTCCCTAAAAACAAAAACTAAAATGAACAAACTAATCAATCAGATCACTTCATTTTCCCTAATTCTTTTTGTAACAGGTCCCTCCACCCACTATTGTCCAATGTTGATAAGATAATAAAATCCGTATTAAGTGATCTGATGCAATCATGTCAATAATCAACAATGAAGGAAAAAAATAGGTAACAATATAAGTATATTCAGAAACACAACATGGGCAGACTACTTTCGGTTAGGAGACGAAGTTGGGCTCAATTTAAGTTTTCACATCTAGAATAAAGCCTATGTCCTTCACAATGAACTAATGAAGAAATCTACTCTGTAATTCTTCAGATTAAACAAGCATGAGTGATTCGAAACAAAATTAACTCAACTACTCAACAAAACTAACTTAAAAAAGTAACCTTGCAACTTCAAAGCGTGAAAACTAACCAAGATCTAGGGACGCAAGTCACACAAACTAACAAACGGTTGTCGGTCGCCGTCGAAGTTGATGGCAGCAAGGCCTGCGGTAGTGGTCGATGGGCGGGGTGTGGTCAGATAGCAAATTGGCAGCACCGCAGCATTGCAGTGGTCGATGGGGGCTGTGGTCGATTGGGGGGATGTATCTGAGAGACTAAAATAGGATGGCGATGGAGTGGGTTTCTGCCAAACTGAAATAGGATGCGATGGAGAGAGATCCGAAAATCAACTTCTTGAGGAATTGGATGGCGACGAGGGTTTTTGATAAATAAAAAGAAAAAGAAACAACTACGGCTTAGAGGGAGGGTTTTGGGCAAGGGATCTATTTTACATTTATATATTTAAAGATCCATTACTAATTACAACACCAATTGATCATAGTTGAACTGGTAAGCAATTGATCTAATACATGGAAAGCTTGGGTTCGAGACCCTGTTACATTTATATATTTAAAAATCAACTTCTAGTTTTATTTTACATCCTATAAGAAATCTGAAATTAAAGAAATGTATTGATAAACATATAAACCCTGTTATTTAAGTTGAGACTTTAAACTTTTGAAGAGAATGTAAATGGTTGAATTTTTATATATCACAAATGGAAGTCTAAATTAAACTAGATAAGATATATAAATTTAACTTTTGAATACATTAGAGTCATCTGTTTTTTACCGGTTTGACTGATCCAACCAATCCAACCAATGTACCTTTAAGACGACTGTTTTGATTTTTGGTTCAATGGTTATAAATTATTTCTAAATTTTCAGAAAGTTAAAATATATTTAACTTTATTTTTATTAAAACAATTGCAATTACTAATGGCAATGTTTTCAGAACCGGATCGGACGTCGAACCGGACGCCTTACTAATGGCAATGTTTTCAGAACCGGATCGCACAACAACGCGCAAATCACAATTACGTACAAAACTAAACTCAAAAGAGTCTGAGACAAACCCGCACGGCAACGCGCGGTCTCAAATTTTAGTTACCAAGTAATCATCAATTCGGACCACTTAAGGGTAACTAACGTCAATAACTATCTTATCTGTATTCGTTTCAAACATAACATAACTTATAAGACATATCCACTAAATACTATCAGTGATCCAAACACATATGACGTACTTGTTAAGATTAACTAGGGTATATCGAGAGGATTCGGGTTAATTCGGGTTCATATTATCAATTAGGGTCGCTTAAGGGTAACTAAGGTCAATGACTGTTTTATTTGTATTCGTTTCAATTATAACATGACCCATAAGGCCTGTGGCCCGTCAAGATTAATTAAGGTGAATTAGGAGTATTCAGGTCATACAGGGTTGGTACATCAATCATCACAAATTAGGGCCGCTTAAGGGTAACTAACGTCTATGACTATTTTATTGTATTCGTTTCAAACATAATATGACCTATAAGGCCTATCCACTAAATGCTATCAACAATCCAAACGCATATGACCCGTTAACATTAAATAGAGGGTAAATTTAGAGTATTCGGGCTAACTAGGGTTGATATTATTAATTAATCATCAATAGAGCCACTTAAGAGTAACTAATGTCAATAACTAATTTATTTGTATTCCTGTTTAAACATAACATAGGCATATACATTAAATGTTATCAACAATCTAAACATACCTTACCCATTAAGTTTAATTATGGTAAACTGGGAGTATCTAGATTAAACTAGAATTGATATGATCAACTAATTACAAATTGCAGCCGGTAACTAACGTATTTTAACTATTTTATTTGTATACATTTCAAACATAACATGAGTTAAAGTTAACTTCGCTCAACTCACTAAACAACAACGTACCCTAATTAATAGGGACGACTCTGATGGGGTGGGGTGGGCACCACTCACGACCCAATCTCCTAGGGGGCCCGAAAATTTTAAAATTTTCTATATATAATACCTAGATCATTTTGCTTAAACAAATAAATTAGATCATTTTCCTATAATACCTACATTATGTTTATTGCTATAACAATTATCGTCACACACACACACACACACACACATATATATATATTATACAAGCTATTCGGTTTACATTTCTTTTATAGTCATATTGTGGGGGCTCATATTTTTTCCTTTCAAGAGATCAGCGCCTTTTGGGAATTTTCGGGGCCGATCGTGCTACTTAAAATATTGTTTTATCCTATTTCTAATGACCGAAAACTTTTATATTCCAAACACCATAACTTTAGACAAAATCTCAATCTATATCATGAATTAAAATTTATAAATCGGTATTACATTTACATAATAATAAACTAACTATAAATAATAAGTAATCATGCTTATAGTTAGAGTCGTTCAAGAAAAAAAAATAAATCATATTTAATTTTTGTTTTACAGATAATAATAGTCAAATAATTAAATTTATATATTTCCATTAAAATATACATACTAAAACCCTTATTCACTCCATAACTTCCCACTAAAGTTTTACAAGAACAAACCAGAGAAATAGGGATGTCAATCCCCTCTATAACCACGTTCCATAGTAATGATTCAAACCCCATCATCCTTCGGTTCCTTTCTCATGAAACAAACTGTCCTCTCTCTCTTCTCTGTGCGCTCTTGAAGTCTCCGGTACCGTGTGACGAATTTCACTCAATCGATCGGT
The DNA here is from genome assembly GCA_025506415.1 of Flaveria robusta. Taxonomy (NCBI): domain Eukaryota; kingdom Viridiplantae; phylum Streptophyta; class Magnoliopsida; order Asterales; family Asteraceae; genus Flaveria; species Flaveria robusta. The sequence goes on along the minus strand of CM046474.1, from coordinate 29,391,973 downwards.
ATTTGCGAATCAAGGTATGTCGTTTGACTTGGTGAACTGATCATGGTATAATTTTTCTAGATTTTGGTTGAATGCAGCTTAATTATTCTTTTTAGGATGCATGTTTATGATAATTTTGTGTTATATGGAGACCAGACTATAGTCAAAAGCCAGAGTTGTGGGGATTGAATTTGGATTACTTCGACAACTTAGTTTGGCATTAAAGAGTCCTTAAGATCAGTGATATGCTGTAATCATGTTCACTTAGTTGATTTCCATCTTTTAGTTTATTGGTATGTTTCTTTGAATGCATTTGATGAATGAATACGTCATGTAAGGAAATTATCTTTGGAATACTTCTTTAAAATTAAGAAGGCAGAACTTGATATATTCCTTGGTGTTTGGCATTCAAGTTTTGTGCGTCATTTAATTTTTTAGTTCTATGATTAACCTTAATAAAATCTAGGCAATAGCATATTTCTTGAAACATGATTTTGAGTTTTCACTTTTAATCCTAGACACACTTTAGTGGGTGAATGCCTTCGTAGAGGTAAGTGGTCTGTAATGATGGTGCTAATTATAAGAAACAGAATGATGAACATGGATTCCTTTATAATACACACTATATATCTATTTAATTGACAAATATGAATTCAAAAAACATGTTTTGTCATTGTTCAATTAAAAAGGAGCATAGACTTTTGAACTCTTGAAGGGTTACCTGATCATTGCGTTCGTAAAGCCGCCTGCGGCAAAGTGCAGGTTTCTTTAGTAGTTACTAACAATATTGCTATGATTCTAGATGTAGAAAATTTTGATAGATGCCTTAAATTTCATGACAAGCATTACCAGTTGAAATATGATATTAGCACATCTGTAACAATAACAACATGACTTGATTGCAGTAGTTGGAACTTTGATTTTTCATCAGATAACTATCCAGTGGATGGCTTAGGATAAGCTTAAAATTTAGGGTTGAGGGGTCCTCCTCATGTAAAACTTAATTTCAATGCAACACTTTCTGCACAACTATTGTTATTAGTTGTTTTGACCCGTTTGCAGTTAAAATAAGTTTTTCATGCTTAAATATACAAACGTACAAGGAAAGTGCTACTCAATATAGTTTTGGTTTATGATTTCATAGATTCTTATGCGGTTTTCCTTAACCGAGAGGACCCATTGATCTTGCTGTCAAATTATGAGAAAAATGAATTCAAACATCCAAAATTCAGCAAAAAGGTTTAAGCTTTAAATTAGCTTTACATTTGGATGAAATATATTGAATCTGAGTTTCAGCAAACTTACTTTCAGGTCAACTTAATAGTTTGTTAGATATTGACCCAATAGTTTGAACTTTCATTTTTATTTTAGATGTTGAACATTGAACTAATGATTGCATTGGTTCTTTTTATGCAGTACAATGTGGATACTTTTGTTAGTGACGATGGTTAGTGCCATTACCAGAAAGAGATCTAAAGAACAAGATTCAGGTCAACTTAAAATTAAGTCAACCATTGATGGGAGTTCATCTGAGATCGTACAACAACCCACACGTAAACGCAATCGTCGTTCGTCCAACATTGATTCTAATGGTAAATGTTCATTTTTTTTTGTTATATCATATAAGTATTTTCATTTGTAGTGAATATTAATAATAATATTTTGAAAATGCAGCTGTTGCAGTCGAACCTGTTCCCCACTCAGGTACCTTTTATTTTTGTACAAGGTTAAATTCAATATTTGAGTGATGCATGTTATTTATACATATGCATATTTTTATATGAGAAATGATTTTATTCCGATGTATTTTGCCTTACTTATAATATTACTACGGATGTAAATGAACATCCAGATGCGAATCAACCCCCGGTCGATCTACCAAAAAGGCGTGGTCGAAGTCTTAATCGTAGTGCTACAACGACTTTGGAGACGTTGCCTGAGGGTTCTAAAATTTCTTTAACAATGGCCAATGAACATGATAAAAAAGTAAAGAAATTCGTTGGGACTTCGGCTACTCAGTTTGCAACCGAGTGTGGGATCGTAATGCGTAATATATGTCCGATGAACTTTCATAAATGGGAGTCCATTCCAGCCGATGTTATGGATCGAATGTATGAAAAGTTACAAGTAAGTTGTAAATATTAGTAACTTTTATGTATTTAGAAGTTATTAACATGTTATATTTTCATTCCAAATATAAAAAAATATTTTTAATTCTACATCTGGTTTGTATTAAAATATTTTTATGTGTTTCCTATTATATATTTAGTGGTATCGTTCACATATATATTCATGTAGGCAAAATTCCAGTTATTGCGAGCAGATATAGTTTTTATGGCGTATGTGGATGATCACCTACATCGTCAATGGAGACGTACTAGAGGTAAGTTGAGTGCTCATTGGAAGAAGAACGGGGGAAGAACCAATCCACATTTAGCAAGATCAAATATGGATCCCGATTGTCGAAGCCCAGAAGATTGGAACCACTTATGTGACTATTGGGAGTTGGAATCAACTCAAGTAAGTTTGCTCAATGCTTGAAACCAATTTATTTATAATTACATATTACAAACCCTTTATCTTTTTATTATATAATTATGTTCTTTTACGTAAACTACAACTACCTGTAGGCCGCAATGTGTTCACAATTATGTTCTTTAACATTATCAATCCATGGAAAGATGACTTAGTGTATAAGATTAAAATATATTTCTCATTTTTTGTATGTTATTACTGCATCATTAATTACGATATGTATTCTTGATTGATTAGCCATGTATTTTATTATTTTTGTTTTAGTTTTTAGGCTCTAACATGTGTGTTGGTTTTTATAGAAATATAGTATTCAGATGGAAGTTAATCGTCAAAAACAAAGAATTGCAAGTAGAGAAGGCTCACGATCAATTGTGAATCATGTATTTCACATGGTAAGTCTTGAATATTAAAATTTTAATGTTTTATCTGATTTAGTGAATTAGTTTAGCACCCTCTGTTTTTTTGAACCATATTTGAAACCTACACATTAGACTTTGATTATTTGTATTAAACTTGAACGTAGTATTTGTGTATAACTTAGTATGTTATTTGACAAATAAATGTAAACACACATATGTGTAGTACTACTAGTTTTGTCTAGGCAACTTAATTGTGTACTTCTTCATTGTTCTAATTGAGCTTCAAGATCAAATAACTAGTGAGTTTAATTGTGCACTTGTTCAGTTTTCTAATTGAGCATAAAAATCGAAGAACTAGTGACATTCATTGTTCTCTTAGCTATAAATTTGTCTATGCAACTTAACCCCTAGTTTCATATTTTTTAAAGTATATTTATCTATCTTTATTTAAAGTTCTTAAATTCTTATTATCATAGACAAATTGTGAGACTCAAACGCACCCTACCCCATTTGAAGTATATCACAAGCTACATTTTAATGCTGAAAAACAAGGATGGCTAAATGATGACGCGCGCGTTCAATATGTAAGTTATAACTCTCTAGGATTCATGTCAACTTGATTATACATTTAATATTTTTCTTGTTTTTATATACCTTTAATTTTGTTAGGAGAATATTATTCGTCATAAAGAGGAGGCGGTGACGAAGTTAACTTTAGAAGGTACAACTATAACGACTACCATGCACCATGAGCTAGAAAAAGAGGCTATTCAAAGTGTGTGTGCCAAGGAGAAAACAAAAAAATCTGCATGGATGGTAGGCGTTGGACCGGTGCTTAGAAAAAAAGATTTTTGGATGACATCAAAAACTCAATCTTCTCAACAACCTTCAAGTGAGGCCGAAACTTTACGCAATCAAGTAGCTTCACTAAAAGAAGAATTGAAACAAAGCAATGAAAAGTATGAAAAATTGTCGATATTCATGAGCTCGAAGTTTTCAGATTTTGAGGGTGTAGCATCCGCTGCTGCAAGTAGTGGAGCAACCTGTTCGGAGGAGCAACTTAATGATGATGTTCGTGGCACTGACAGTTTGATTTAGTATGTTAGCTAAGACATGTTTTTATTGTGTTTGGTTGTTTGATGTTATTATGGCGTTTGGTTGTTTGTTCCTTTATATGACAGTTTAATTTAGTACGTTATCTAAGACATATTTGGGGTTGATTTTAAAGACTAATCTTCCGACTTTAAATATATATATTAAAGATTGAAAAATTAATTATAAGCTACTGATTATTAGTTTGTAAAAAACATATTTGGGACTGAAAAAGTCATTAAAACATACAGATTTTCAGTTTTCGATACATACGTTTGACAATTAATATGACATCTAAGATTAAAATTCAGTCCTGAAAAAACATATTAAATACTGAAATGTTATGTTATCAAGTACTAATTATTAGTCTCTAAAGAATACATTAGTGACTAAATGTTTTGTTATCAGGGAGTAAATCTCAGTCTTTACAACATCTTGTTAGGGACTGAATTATCATGAAACCCAAATCTAATTAAGCATATTTAGGACAAATTTGACAAGGTTTAAGTACTAATTTTCAGTCTCCAAAAGACTATCATCAAAGACTGATTTTTAGTCGTGGATGAAAGGTATTAAAGACTGAAATGACTTGAAACAAGGGGATAAATTAAGGACTGAATTTAGGTGTCTTAGAGACTGAATGTTAGTCCCTATTGATGGCACACAATTGAGACTGAAATTTAGTGACTAATGTGAGTATCTAGGACTAGGTATTAAGAACTGACTGGGGACTACCAAAATCTGTCCCTGATATCCATTAGAGACTAATTAGGGAGTATCAGAGACTAAGTTTTCAGTCTCAAATAGCCCTCTTTTTTGTAGTGATACCGAGTTGATCTCCAACGACGAACACTTTGTCTTTGGCCCAAGCTTGATAATCAAAGTTAAGTGTCCAACCCTTTTCATCACCAACAATGAACACCTTGGCTGAAACCGAAGTCGCTAAAGCTGCTACGGTTACCGCGAGAACGATGATGCTCAAGTACTTATTAGTAGCCATGATGGATCACTTATTAGTTGATTAGTTGGTGTATGTTATGTGATGGGAGATTTAGATAAAGTGGCTATTTATAGAGAGATTAATTGAGTTCAAATGATTTGAATTGGTTTTGGACGGCATAGCATCAAATGTACTTGTTGGACCAAGTCCTAAAACATATTTATTATTTTTTGTATGTTTTATGTATGTTTAAGGTTGGAGCTAGAATATAGAATTGAAAGAGGATATATGCATCATGCATGCATTGGATTTATTAATGTCTTATGAGAATGAAAACATAGTTTTAGTGCATAATGACTTCTTCAAATGTATGATAATTATATTAAAAACATTATAATCGTAAGATTAAAATATTCAATTCCTCGTCCGGTAGAAGCTGGAACTTCATGCAAGCCTGCTCTATGACTATTTCTTTCATTATTTTATTAAGACAAGCTGACAATTCCATCGAAAAGAACACACACACACACGAATGTTTACGTTATCCTTTGGATATAAGTTTTAAGTACTTGTTGATATGCTTTGATTATAATTTAACTATTTTATTTACAGAATATAATTTACAACTTTCTATAGATAGCTTTGGTTATAACCTTAAGCCTACAACTTGTTTACCGAAGCGAACCAGTAGTTTCTCACTATTTTTCGAGTGATGGAAATTAAATAACAAGTTACATCTATTGCTAAACTAAAATTGCTCATTAAGTCTTTTTAGGTTGTATTTAGTTTAATTGAATGGTTTTTAATATGAAATCTTACCCATAACATAAGCACACACTGATGGATATCATGTCTAGCTTCCTACTTTCCCAAAGACCATCACCAAATGTTGGGTTATAGTATCGGTGTTCCGTCGTTAGTTAACTCTCCATGGGTTTTGAGATCTGTGGGTACAACTTTCTATAAATAGCCACAAGGTGGTAGTAACCGTCGGGTGACAACCTTTGTGTATTTCAAATATGGCATATTATTATTTGGGTGTAGTTTGTTAGGAGAGGTGATATTATGTTAGTTGGTTTGATGGGATTGTAAAGTTAACAACTCACCGCGGCCGGTCCTAAGAATTTTAGTGTCCAGGACGAGCCCGAAAAAAGAACCTTTTGACCCTAACGAATTGAATTATATAAACTAATTTTTTTTAATAAAAACAAATGTTTTAGAAATAAAAATAACAAAATCATAGTATTACAATGACATAGCGTAATTGTTCACCAATAACTCATGAGATTCAGGTATTACAATAAACATAACAAAATTATTTATTTTTTGACTGTTTAATTGACCATCTAAATAATTAAACAAGTAATAATAAACCATGACACATGATATTTAAATATTTTATTTTTTAAAAAAGAGCTTTAATTGAGTAATTGGGTTAATAAAATGAGCCTAAAAAATTAAATTAGGTTTAAAATATAATTGGGTTAATTTTTATAATTGAATTATAGTTTACAACTATTTTTTTTATAATATATATATATATATATATATATATAATATAAAAACAATTTAAAAAATTGCGTGTCCCCTGAGCGAGTGGGCTCTGGACGGGCGTTCATCTCGCCCCTCCTCAGAGCCGGCCATGCAACTCACTAACATGTTATGTGGTTTATTTATAAAATTTAAAACTTTGTGTAATGTGACATCACGTCTTGTGGATGCATAAGTAAAGGTAGTTTATTCGTAATACCTAGAAATGTTATGTGGTTTATTTATAAAATTTAAAAATAAAATGGAACTCATTTGTAAAGTGGTAATTCAAGATGTAGTTTACTTGTTATGACCTATTCGTAATTTCTTATAACTTAAACAACTCGTTAACATAGTACAAGACCCATTAAGACCTAATAATTTGCAAGTCATCATAGGCATGTGTTACAACACAAATAATCTGTTATGATCTCTATATTGTATTAATTATGTGAAGTTAACAACTCACTAACATGTTATAAGGAACATAAGAACCGTTAGCATACATGTATTTAACAACAAAATAACATATTGTGACCTAATATGATTATATGCATTGTAATAAGAACCAACCCACTAACACATTACAAGACCCCTATTAAAACCCAATGTCTAAGCATAAATGGTACCATGGCAATCTCGTAATAATCGTCGGGCAGCAGTGCTCCCATGGGTGAATGAGCATGAGAACCGAATATTGATCTTGAGTACATTGATATTCAAATCAATATCAGCCAAGATGCCTCACAAACCTATTTAGAATCAGGCTAGGCAACTTTCTGAGCATCCCGATCGACAAGAAGAGATTGGGCTAGCCCAGATAATCGGTACCCTATGAGATACGACTTTAGTTATTATTAATCTATTTTTATGATCCATTGTCTTACATTTTCGATTTACTAATATTTATGTTGTCATTACGCGGGCAATGGTATTGAAGAGTTGCATTGTTGGTCTTTGGTGTTATTAGAAGGACGTCACGTCGACAAACTACCAAATCATGATGATCGATTGATGTCATATAAGTAGATATTTAACCTTACTATTGTATGTGATATCATATTTGACCATTGACTTGGTGTATATATATATGTGTAGTTGCATTATCTATGGCATCCTAGCACAGTGATGCGATCTACCCGATACACACTGTGGTCTTTGCGGGTCAGTACAACGGCGTTATGAGGGATGCATGCTAGTATGCACAGAAAGGGACATGAAAAATAGTTGGAAGGACTTTTGGGCTGCTGAATCTTGATTACAGCATTATCAGCTCATACTCTTACATTGTTTATTTTGGATATAATATCACACCCTGATTAAGAGGAGATGATTAACATGGTATGAATTACCTTTATTTAAACTATATACACATTACAGCATTATCAGCTCATACTCTTACATTGTTTATTTTGGATATAATATCACACCCTGATTAAGAGGAGATGATTAACATGGTATGAATTACCTTTATTTAAACTATATACACACCGATGTATAACAAAAACAAGATGACAATTGAACCTGTTGATTCATAACGAATACTAGAAACAGCTCTTTAATTATCATTGATTCACAAAGAATACTGATAATTAGGAATTTTCACACACCATTGTGATAAAGAGAAAAATGATTTTTCAAAAACTTCAAAACTAATCATCTCCGGTGCAAAATAAAATTCGAATGAGCATCAAAACATAAACGGGCCGAAAACTAGGTCATAAACAAAGCATAACGAAAACTAAAAATAACTTAAATTGTAAAAATACTCATAGAATAAGACGATATTGGACCGAAACAAGGAACCAAACCACGGCTGTTTGTAGAAACGTGCTACTCGATCCAATGTTGACCGTAAGCCCGAAACGGAGTTTTCTAGCTCAAGTTATAGTCATTTCAACCATTTGGACACACGACTACGTGCCTCTAAATACAAAATAGTTCGCTTGTACCCGCACCACACACACTAATTTGTTAATATTTTTCGTGCAAGGTATGCGACAAGTGGAAAGAAATTTTGAGGTCCGGCACAAGAAATCGTAACCCCTAGCCTATCGGTGAAAATTTAATGAAAATTCTTTTGATTACTTCATAATATTACGCGTGAAACTTAGTCCAAACCTCGTTGCGACATTTTTTAATCTCATTACCTTATTGTATATATATCGTAGTGTCATTTATGACTTCTTAACCTAGCAATATAATATTTATAAGTTACATAATTAGACACTACATACAATTATATCCAAAACTTCAATTTTATGATAAGTTACAACTTACAGTTTTAGATTTTATACATTATATTTTAACTACATGACCCCTTAGTATTATGATTACCACGTTGTTTGAAACCCCTTCTCTTAAAATCTACCCATTTAAACTTGAACTAATGTGTTATAAAATACTTTAATATACTAAACATAATTAAGTTATAAACTTAAACAACATTCTTATCCAATGAATCAGTGGATTAACATGAAGTTCCAAATTCGACCGGACGAGGAATTGAATATTCTTATGATCAGACCACTATTTTGTTTATTAAGAATCTGATATTTGAACAAGTCATTATGCACTTATAAAAATATGTTTTTCATTCTCATGACGTATTATGAAACTCAATTAAGGACTTGGTCCAGCATGTACATTTGATGCCATGCCGTCCCATACTAGTTCAATTCAATCTATAAATAGCCACTTTATCTAAATCTCCCATCACATAACATACACCAACTAATCAACTAATAAGTGATCCATTATGGCTACTAATAAGTACTTGAGCATCATCGTTCTCGCGGTAACCGTAGCAGCTTTAGCGACTTCGGTTTCAGCCAAGGTGTTCATTGTTGGTGATGAAAAGGGTTGGACACTTAACTTTGATTATCAAGCTTGGGCCAAAGACAAAGTGTTCGTCGTTGGAGATCAACTCGGTATGTGTCCTCTTATACTTATTTTGAGCGTTATATACCTCTAATTAAATATTGTAGACTTATATTAGTGCTGATTGTGTGATAATTCTTGTATGTAGTTTTCAAGTATGCTGCTGGAAGACACAATGTGTTTAGAGTCAATGGACCAGCTTTCCAACAATGCATCAATCCTCCTACAAATGAAGCTCTAACTAGTGGATATGATGTGATAACCCTTACAACCCCAGGAAGAAAGTGGTACATATGTGGAGTTGGTAATCATTGTGAGTCAGGTTTGAAGCTTTTCATCAACGTTCTTCCTCAGGCGCCATACTCCCTTCCTCCTCCGTCGGTTTATCCTCCTCCTTCGGGCAAGGTGATTGTGGTTGGAGATGATAAAGGTTGGACCCTTAACTTTGATTACCAAGCTTGGGCCGCAGGAAAGCAATTCTACGTGGGAGATAAACTTGGTACGCATTTTATTTATACGTACTTATAATGCACCAATTCGATAGGTGAATGAACAATTGCTAACTGGTTAGACGTTTTTGATGCGCACAGTTTTCAGGTATCCAGTGGCAAGACATAATGTGCATAGAGTAAATGGAACCGCATTTCAGCAATGTATCATTCCTCCTGTTAATGAAGCGCTCACTAGTGGATACGACGTGATCACTTTACAGACTCCGGGGAGGAAGTGGTATACTTGTGGTGTCGGAAAACATTGCGAGATGGGATTGAAGCTTTTCATCAATGTGCTTCCTTATCCATCATACGCGCCTCCTCCATACCATAAAACAAGAAAACTGGCAACAAAGCCGAATTTCTAGGCCAGAAGGATTGTGTTCTCTAATTAATCTATGGTTGTTATGGGTGATATTTATAAGTTTCTTTGCAGTTAAAATTGAGTCTCATTTGTGTGTGTTTGTTGTTGTATTAGTTTGTTTGAATTGAGTAGATCAAAAGCAGCTTAACTGTTTGAGATATTTTTTATAGAGATTTATTCGTCTACATTTTTACATTATCGTCTTAATCAAAATTTCCAAATTAACATAACTCGAAAAACAAAAAGAAGATAGCAATCCATAAGGTTTATCAATTAATTTGATTAATTAAAAAACGAAACATAAATATTCTTCGGGTCTAATTAAACCATGACGAAACTCAATTGGTGGGATTAGTCAGTAACGAGGGTTATTATAACTGTAGCTAACAATATTAATGCATACACCATACTCTCTTTGTTTTTTGTTTTTTTTTTTCAATTTAACTATTTATGATTGTGTTTACAACAAAATGGGTGTGCATCATAGACGTTTTTCTTTCTATTGTAGTTGGAAAAACATTAGTGGTTTATTATGTGGAGACAAGATTATAGTTGTTTATTAAGAGTTCGTAATATAAAGTTACGAACTTTGAGTATTCTGACATAAAATTTGCCATTAGAGATCGAAAACGAACTTTGGAGTTCGCAATAGTGAGAAGGTCACATGGGTTGCAAGAGTGGTAGTCTTACATGAGTTTTCTCCTGAGTTTGCTAGTCAAAGTTGCAATTGATAAGTAATTTATTACGTGTCTTGTTTGAAACCCACAATCTTCTTTTCAAAAAGCAAAATTTTTAACCAATAGGTCGGTCCTACGTTTACAAATACTTTCATTACACACAATAACTTACTAGACACACATTATTTAGTTTTTGTATTTAGTTCTGTATTATTTACTAGGTTAGTAACCTGTATGTTATACGAGTTGAATAAATGTATTTTTTTTAAAATATTTAGTTTAAATAAGTTATCATATATTTATCAAATACATTTTCCAAAGAAAATAATATATGAAACTTTCCATATAAACAATCAGACTATTAAAAGATTAAAGAATTAAAATTAAAATATAAAATTTTCTTAAAATAAGAAAAGATGATTTAATTATTGAAGAAAATAAGAAAGTTATGATTTGACTACAAAGTAAAATGAGATAATTTCTTTATTAAGTAGAGATATTAATAGGAGAGAAAGTATAGAAAATAATTTTAAGAATACATATAAACATGACACGTATCTTAAAAGTTAATTTTTTATTATATACTACTTTAGTAAAATCATAAATTGCATGAATTGAATAAATAAAATATTAAATATGATAAAATTTATTTATTATAAAATAATATTTTATGAAAATATATTATAAATTTAGTGTGAGTAAAGACTATAATAAAATAATGATATTAACTTTTTAATTTTTTTTTCAAAAAAGTTAAATATTTTGTTTCAAAATAAACTATATTAAAAAATTCATTTTAAAAATTTCCATATTATAACTCCAATTTTAATTATTTTTTATTTATAAAAATTACTTGTTAAAAATATTAACTTTAAAATATATTGTATTTTTAAAAAAGTATGATGTTCTAGAAATTTTTTTATTTTATAAAGAATTTGTTTATTTAGAAATAACATCAATAACAAGATCTTTTTCTTGATTTATTAAACCAATTATTTATAATCTAAAAAAGTGTTAAATAATATTATTAGTATTTAATATAACTATTTAATAGGAGAATAAAACAGGAAAATTATGATAAAAATGAATATGATGTTGTCACGTGTCCTTATTAGTTTCTTTTTTATTAAAGTAGAAATATTAAAGATTGCTCGTCAACAAATACACCTACATATTACTCATCTAATACTAATAAAAGATTATATTATGGGACACATTTCACTCTCTTCTTCAATCTCATTATTATTTTTCTACCTAAATATTTTTACCAATTTACATATTTATGTGGATCTTTTGATTGTGTTTATCACCTATTTTTAAATTTCAAATTTGAGTAAGTGTTTTTATGCACCTACTCTATTCTATATATTAATTATGTTGGACCAAAAATTTATTGTTTTCCATTAATCTTACTGTAACAAATGCATGATTGATAAACTTCAATAAGAGGTGAGTAATTTAATTTAATTTAATTTAATTTCTATGCTAGAAATAATAATAAATTTTTATTTTTATTTTTTAATTTTGTTAGTAAACATGAATTCCAGCTATAACTGATTATTATTACTAACTGATTTATATTTTCATACAAGTTTCAAATCAATAAATACCTATTAATCAACCCATATTTTAAAGTTACTTTTAAAATCGTTTATTTTTTAAAGTTATTTAAACCATTTAATATTTAAACATCTCTTTTTAAAATCCTTGTTTCTAAACTTTTTTTAAGCTATTTGTTTATAAATTTCTTTTGTAAAATCATTTAGTACGTCGGTCTTAAAATTGTTTAGTTTTTTGAAATGTTTTTCTTAAAACAATTGGGCTTATTAAACGTCCATATTAAAATCAAACAGTTTAAATAAAGATTAAAAATCGAATGGTTTCATAATAAAAATTTTTAATAGACCAAGCAGAAGAAATTTTTTTCGAAACACACGGCTTTAAAAAAAAATATATTTAAATAGATTTTAAAAGCATTTAAAAATGACTTTTGAACAAGAACAGTTTATATGTATTAAAAAAACATACGATTTTAAAAGAGGTTTAAAAGCAATGAATTTAAATATTAAATACTAGGGAGAAAAGTTGAAAAAGGAATGGTATAGAAAGCAAGATTTAACAGTCAAACATTTTTTTATATACGACATAGTTTTGTGTTGCTTTCCGTCAAATAGCACACTTTTGTGCTGCTTTGCGTCAAACGGCACAGTTTTGTGCTGTTTTGGGTCAAACAGCACAGGTTTGTGATGTTTTGGGTCAAACGGCACAGTGTTGTGTTGTTTTGCGTGAGTTTAGGATTGTGCTGGCGAATGATAATTAATTAGTTGGTCGTAATTATGAGTTGGGTGGTGGAGTAGTGGTGATGGAGGTATCCACCATGGAAAAAGAAAGGTAAAAATTTGGGGATTAGGATTATGCTGGATTTTATCAAAATATAAAGAATAGAAGGAAGTGATAATTATGTTTTTGACTAAAATGTCTTTTAAATTTTTTTTAATTGTGTCACATGTCATGATCTTATTATTTCTTATCATACTTAGGGAAAATATATTTCTTATTTGAAGTTCTATATATATATATATATATATGAGCCATTGATCATATAAATCAAATATGAGCCATTGATCATATAAATCAAAGGTGAAGATTTGGTTTATTGGTTTATATAATTTCTCTTGGTTTACATTTGAATCATCCCCTATATATATATATATATATATATATATATATATATATATATATATTATGAAGATCAAATAAGAACAACTAAAATATGTAAGAACAAAAAGAACAACAATAAACCAATTAGATTTTTTTTCCTTTCCTTTTTATAATTCGCTTTATTAGAAGGTTATTTATTGTAATTTACATTGCATAATTAATTAACTAATTAATTTTGTAACTATTTTATTTTAGGAAATATACATCATTTTTTTATTTTTATAATTTGTCATCTTTAAATCGAATCAAAACATCACCTTATTATATACTAGGTTAACCACGTGTATTACACGGGTTGAATAAATAAAATATTAATAGTTATTAATAAAAATTAATGAATAATAAAACGATATTTAGATATAAGATATGATTGACATTAAGTACAAGTGATAAAAGTACAATATCATTTTTAAAATTTTTGTTAATTTTTTTTGTTTTTCTAAAAAAAAGTTGGTTTTTAAACAAACTGTTTAAAAAATATTTTTATAAAAAGTGTCATTTTTAATAATTTATTTAAACTTTGAATTTTAATTATTTTTGTTTCATAAGAATTTTATTTTTTTTAGAAAACATAGGTTTTAAAATATATTGTTTTTTTAAGTTTAATATTTTTTTAAAAAAATTTCTTATTCTATAAATGTTATTTTTTTAAAAAATTATATTTGTAAAAAGATCTTTTTATTAATTTAATAAAAAATTGATATGAAAAAGAATTAAATAATATTATTAACAGTTAATGTGATATTTATTAGAAGAGACAAGCGAGAAAAATTTAGGTGGGCTACAATTATACCATTTGGCTTACAAAAACCTTATTTTATTAGTATAGATAGATTAAAAATCAAAACAACAAGATTTGATATATTTAACACACGATGATTTAAACAATCCCATCAATTTTGAAGATAATTTTTTCAAACATTTATTTTTTAATGTTTTTTTAAATATCATAAAAAATTGAAAATATTTTAGTGACCAATGACATTTTTTCCATTTCCTATCTTTTTCAAATACTAAATTTTTTATTCAAATATGAAATATCTTTTTTAATAGTATCTAGCAATCAGACACGTTGGTTTGTGTTGTATGTGTAGGACAATTTTGGTGCACGTATTGTACGAGTAAAGTTTTATACAAATTGCCATTTTATTCAAACATCAAATATCTTTATACAAATAATTTTTTCTTTCTTTTTCTAACAATTAAAAATAGAATTTCGAAACAAGCATTGTACTAGTATGCTTTAAGAATTCTTCAATTAATGGAATCCTTTTATGTGAAAATGTTTTTCTTTTTAGATTTATATCATATGTAGGAAACACTTAAGGTAGGATTCCTTAATAATATGTAAAATTTGGTAAATAAGATGAAGTGTAGGTGTTATTTTATTCTAGTGTAGGTAAAATTTGTTTTACCTACACACATGTGTGATGGTCGATGTAGGCGATTTTATTTCAGGTCTTTCAAGTATAAGATGTATCTTGTTTTTGGAAAAAGATATTTAATTCAAAATATGCATGTCATATAAAGATCAAATAGTTTCGTTGTTCCAAAAAAATCAAATTCAAAATACATATTCTTCAAGATCTTGATTTGCAAACATCGTTTCAATTGTTAGTTTGTAACTATTTTTTATATGCATTATACTTTTATCCCGTCAAATACATCACACTTACATAAATACACAACAAGTGGGTTCAAACATTAATAAATACACACAAGTGGGTTCAAATACATCACACTTATATAAATACACAACAAGTGTATTTTGCCAATGTGGGGCTAGCATACTTAGTAGAGAATTTGCCTTTTAGAGGGGAGGTCTTGGGTTTAAAACCAGGCATGATGTAATTTGGAGTAGTTTAGGAGTAGGAGTAGGGTAAATTTGACGTTCAAAAAAAAAGTACACAACATTAAATACGCCAACTAAACAAGTTTTATTTTTCCTATACGTGTACTTTTTTTTCCAACAAATCACTCTCAAAAACAAATATCAATAGTTCAAATATTACATAAAGTATCACTATAATACAATAACTAAATAGCTCTAGTATTATAATAAAATAACATTGTTTACCACGCATTAATAAATTATTGCCTAAATATATGTATTACAAGTTACATTTGTAATGAAAATTATATTTATATATTCTCCCTTTGAAAATTAAATTTACATACACAATGTGATTACGTGAAATTGTGCTCATATACCTTACAATCATGTTATGTTTAAAGAAATTTTAAATACTCATTGCACTTTATTAAAACAAATACTTCACATTCATCCAAATATCAATTATACCTTCATATAAAAACTAGTTTTAATAAACCTAAATATTACACGGATTGAATAAAAAATACTAAATAAGATAAATATTATTGATTATAAATTGATATTTTAAAATAATATATGATTAAATCTTTTTTATTTTACATAGAATGAAAATTTTATTTTAAAACAAACATTTTAAGAAAACATCATATTAAAATTTTTTCTTATTATAAATCACAATTTTAATAATTTTTTTATAAAAATTTACTTTTTTAAAACATCAATTTTAAAATATTTTATATTTTTAAAAAATGTTGATGTTTTAGAAAATTTTCTTATTTTATAAAAATAACATTAATAAAAAGATATATTTCTTAATTTATTTAAAAACTATTTTAAACTAAAAATAATTTTATAAGATTATTAGTAATTAATTAGATTATTTAAAAATAAAAAGAAACGAGAAAATTTTGATAAGAAGTAATGTGGTGTTGTCATGTGTTATTTTTTTTAATTTTTTATTATAATAGGGAGATATAACTACTTTAATTAATTTTACCTACACATGAACATTAATTACCTTCACATGTAATCCAAAACCATGAAAATCAATCTCTTATACCAACAGCCTACATAATAGAACCCGCATTCTATTAATATGAACAAAGTTTGTTCATACTATTAATTAATGTGCATTCTATTAATTAAATCTATTAATGTGCATACTATTAATTACATTCTGAAAATATTAATAACATTCACCTACACATCTTATCTTACTACTTTAATAAAATGGTAAATAGAAAAAACATATGGTACCAATGATTCTTAGCCCAACTGGTTAAGGTGAGGTGCTCATGACATGTAAATATTAGGAGGTCATTGGTTCAAGTCTCACTCTGAGCAAAAATGCTCAGAGTTGAATCAGGGGGTTTTCTCAACAATGAGTTTCCTCCTGAGGGGGTTGGGGGTGCGGTCTCGGCTGGGAAACAAATAGGTGGGCCCGATTAAGATAACACATATTCTCCGAAGCAGGGTCGAACATTTGCCGTTAAAAAAAAAAAAAGAAAAGACATATGTTATCACCACATTCATTTTCACCAAGTTTTATTTAAAAATCAAACTTTTTAAAAAATTCAAAATATTTAAAATTGGTGTTTTGTAAAAAGTATAATTTTTATAAAATAATTAACAGATATCAAGCAACAAAAAAATCAAACTTAGTTATGAGTGAAATACATTGCATATTTTTTTTCTAAATAAATAGGGATCCGATTCTCTAAAAAAATGTAAGTTGAAATCTTTATCGCCATCGATTGTTATAAATCCTATAATAGATTTCAACCTTTCACTTCAAGAGGTAAAATAACTAGAATGAAGATGAATAATTAGGTATTAATTTAATTTTAGAGTAGAGGTAAGAAAATATCATGTTAATATAGAAGCACTAGTTTAGTACCCCGTGTATTACAACAGTTAAATAAATAAAAAACTAAATAATCAGCAATAAAAATTTATGAATTATAAAACGGTGTTTGAAGATAAAATATGATTATAATTGCATATGAATTGCTATTTTAAGTAAATAAACAATAATATATTATTCTTAAACCTTTTTTTTATAAAAAAACATGTTGGTTTTAAATATTTTTTAAGAAAAATTAATTTATTTTAAAAAAAAGTTTGTGGTATTCTGTATTTTATAAAACTTTTGTTTTTAATAAAAAAGTTTTTAATTTATTAAATTATATAATTTTTAATTTGAAAATGGTATGAGTAATATTATTAATATTCAATATTAATAATAACAATAAAGATAAATAAGAAAATTAGTATGATAAAACTTACAATTGTGTCAAGTCTTATTTTAAATTTTCTTTGTTATACATAGATAGATATATACATAAATAGAAAGGCTAGAAACACATTTATTAAATGAATTATAGTTAGTAATAAACGTGAATAGTTACAATATGATATTTTAATATAAGATATAATTAAAATTATATATACGTAATAATTCAAGAAATAAAACAATTATACTATTTTTTTAACTCACTTATCTAAATAGTTTTATTTTTAAACATTCGTTTTAAGATTTTTTTATAAAACAATTATTGTTTATAAAATCTTGTTTATTAAAAACTTGGTTTTTTAATTATTCTGATTGTTTTAATAAAACTGCTTTTAGAAAATTTCATATTTTTTATATTTTTTTAAAAGGACTGATTTAATATATTTTGTTTAAAAAAGGTTTAGTGTTTTAAAAAATTTTATATTATATATAAATTTTGTTTTTTTATTATTTCTATTTTAATAAAATTTTGTGATTTTTAATTTTTTTAATAAAATTTATTTTTAAAAACATATCTTGATTTTAAAAAATCTTGATGAAAAAGAAAAATGTATCAATTAATAAAATTAATTTTTATTAAAAGAGAGAAATTAGTTTTAGTGCTTAAATTACTATGATATCATTTTGGAGGGAAAATAAAATAATAATGTGTAAAAGAATGACAATTGTTAAAAAAATAATTTAATAGAATGATAAGTGGCAAAAAACATATTATTTTATTAGATTTTATAGATATTAATATCTGTAACTTTAAATTAAAATCCTACATTTGAATTTTACAATAATACCTTATTTAGGATTAATTAAGTTTTGAAGAGCATGAAGAAATTCTCTCCTTCAATAACCGTTCTAATATAATAAATATGCCTACACATCTAATGTCCAAAAGTACACTCCCATATATTAAATTAGAAACAATTAATTAAAGTATCTACAAAAATGTCACCATCAATTACAACCATTGATTGTATCAATGTAAGACTAAGATTAGTTTCTTATGTTTTCGTAAATAACTTTGTTCTATCAAGAACCCTCTCTTATGTAGGGGAGGGTACAATGAAAAACACCAAAAAAAACAAAAATAGAAAATCAAGTTTTAATCACATATTTTAATTCCAAAAAAATTCAAAGAAAAAGAAAAAAAATATAAAATAGTACAAATACAACAATACGATTTCAACGTAGAAAGGAAAAGAAAAGTAAAAATTAAAAATTAAAAAAGTGAAAAAAAAGTCGCATTTCACATTTGAAATCGATGTATTTTACAAAAAAAAAAGTTGATTTCACAAGTGAAATCAACTTGACATTTTTTTATTTTTTTTAATGTTTTTTCCTAATTGCGATGAAATAAAGGTTTTTTAGTTTATTTTTTATTTTTTTTATTTTTTTCCTTTTTTTTAGTTTTTTGGAATTAAATAGTTAGGATTGGTTCCAAAGTCCCTCTTTTTTTGTGTTCCCTTTTGAAATGTTAGCGGCGACGTCCAAGTTTCATTTTTCTTACCTAAACATGAGGGTTTGTTGTAGCTTTTCAACGTTAGTTTTTTTAACAGTATACATGCAATGCCGTAACGTGAGGTCTTAATACTAGTCGAATAATATAACGAAATGAATGCATATGTACTTTAGCTAGAACGCATGTAATTATAACAACGAAAACGTTATAGAGTAGTTTACTCGATCGCATGAATTCAATAAACAGATGCATTAAATTGAAACATATTATTTAAAAAAGATTAATGACTATGAATAAATAGTATAAAATAAGCCCGGCTAAGGTAATTGATATGCTTAGTTTATTGGTTGAGTTTTGTGATGGGAAAAGTAGTATTAACTCACCTCATCATTAAATTCATACTCATTTTCATATCACTTAACTACCAGCCTGTTTATGCAGATGATGATGCTAATCGATGTTTTATGAAGCCATTCACCGTTCACATCAAAAGCGATGTAAACAATCTTCGGTTTCATTGCAGGTCGAAAGATGATGATCTTGGAGAAGTAACGAGGAATGCGGGAGAGGATTTCGACATTCATTTTTGCTTAAATTTCTGGAGATCGACGCTCTACTTCTGTCACTTTTACTGGGAGTCGAAGCAAAAGGTGTTTGATGTTTTTGCTACCAAGGGGAAACATGACCCAAAATACTGTTTTAATAGTGCACGTGCTGCCACATCCGATTGTTATTGGCTAGTAAAGGAAGATGGTTTTTATGTTGCTAAGTTCAGAAATCCTGGCCCCGATGATTGGATCAAAAAGTTTGATTGGGAATGAATAAGTCTAGTATATATTTGCATTTAATATATGATTTTTTATCGTATAATTTCTTTTAATCGTAAACTCATGAACATTCTAAATCATTATTTGTCTATGATGGGCTAAAAACCTATAACCTTAACATAAAGGGACACCATCCAACTCCTAGATACCATTTTGCTTCTGCGTTAACGTATTAGAGCATTTACAGTAGATTTCTCATTTTTTTTATGTTAGTGCGCGCTATATTATAGGGAATGGTTATTAGTAGTTGTGAGTGAAAGATAGAGAAAATATATGGGGATGGTATCGTGATTCTCCATATTTGGAGAAACACGATAATACCATCATAAATTTTTTAATATTTTTAAAAGCGTTTGTGAGTAGAGCAGAGAGAAAATATAATAATAAAGATATTAAAATGTATTATTTAATTGAAAGATAAAGTAAAAAAGTAATGGTTTTATTATAAACTAGGTTAGTATCCCGTGTATTACACGGGTTAAATAAATAATTATTAAATATTTAGCAACGAAAATTTATTAATTATAAAATGATATTTTGATGCATAATACGATTAAAATTACTTATGAGTAAAAATTATGAGTAATAAAATAATTTTTTAGTATTGAAAAAAAATTCAAAACATTTTGTTTAAAAATAAAATATTTTAAAAAAGTATCATTTCTAAAAATAACTCATAATAACTCTGAATTTTAATTAATTTGGTTTATAAAAATTTTATTATTTAAAAACATTTAAAATATTTTATATTTTTAAAAAAGCTTGATGTTTTAGAAAAAATTATTATCTTCACAAAGTTTTTTATTTAGAAATTACATTTGTTTAAAATAACTCTTTCTTAATTTATTAAAAAACTATATATAATTTAAAAAAGAATCAAATAATATCATTTGTAATTAAGGTAATTATTTAATATGAGAGAGAGACGAAAAAATTAGAATTATGAGTTATAGAATCATGCCAAGTGTCCACCTAAAAGCTTTTTTTATTATAGTAGATAGATATGAAGACGGGGATGAGATTGCTAGTGTGAATGCTGTAAATGTTCATTGATGATTTGTACGCATGTGGTTGCAATAAACAAGATTTTAAAGTTAAAATAATAAGAATGTAATTACTATGAGGAAAAGTAAGAAATAGGATAAATCTATAATAATCTTTCTACTATAATAAAAAGTTATCTATGGGGGACGTGGCAGTACCATATTAATTCTCATCAAAATTTTCCCGTTTTTCTCTGCTATTAAATATTCACATTAATTATTAATAATATTATTTAATTATTTTTAAATCTAAAATAGTTTTATAAGTAAATTAAGAAAGAAATCTTTTTATTAGTGCTATTTTTAAATAAACAAATTTTATAATATAAGAAACTTTTCAACAAAATCAAACTTTTATAAATATATTTTTTATAACGATTTGTTTTGAAACAAAATGTCTACTTTATTTTTGGGGAAAAAAAAGAAAAGTTTTAAAATAAAATTTTAAAAAGTTAATATAACTTTTTATTACTTATAGTCCTTAACCATATATTATATTAGAATATAATTCTATAATTAATAATTTTTTATTCTATTAAATATGTTATTTGATCAAACCTGTGTAATACATGGGTTTACTAAAGCTAGTAACTAATAATAAAAGACTAACTACACATGGCCCCTTTCTAGCCCGTCCACCTAAGCGTCACATATGCATTGCCACATGTCGCAGCGTAATTCAATCTTGAGTTACAATGAATTTGGAAACTATTAACTCATATTAATTACAATGAATATTATATTTATGATCACTTATTACTTTTAAATTATTTGACATCTTTTCAAAAGTATTAAGTATTGGTTTAAAATATAAGATTTGTGTTTTGATTAATTAAAAATCTTATTTATTAAATTCAAATAAAAAAACACATTTATAAAACTTCTTTAAAAACTTCTATTAACCTAAAATATTTCGAAGATTAAACTAACATAAAATAAAACTAAAATAAAATAGATAAACTTTATAAGTTTAAATGTTAATTAGGATATGCATTTGTTTGATGTTTCATAAATGTTATATTTAATCTTTTAATTTAAATAATATGTTATTAAATAACAAAATTTAGTCATAAATACTATAATAATAAATACTTAAAATATCTTTGTTAAGTGTCTTAAAATTGAGTAAAATGTCTAATTTGCCCTAAAAGGATGCTTTATAAGGTAGTACAGATAATGATTTGGCCTGCACGATGCGGTACGTGCCATTAAGGCTCTTCTTCGACATGTCTTAAACACTGATTATAGTTGGGTATTATTATTATTATTGTTACTATTACTGTTGTTGTTACTGTTACTATTAATGTTAATGTTACTGTTAAAATATTTAGTAATTATATAATTAAGTATTAAAATAAGATAGTACCTATATATAAATTATATATTCATTTAAAGTATTATAAATAATATAATATTTGATAACCAATCCTTACCTACTTACTATATATAGTAACTTTCAAAGTTGATTATACTTCTAGATATCTAAAAGCACAACTACTTTTAATTAATAGAGTTTAAGTTATCAGGTACATCTGGATATAAATTTTCATTTGGTATAGTCGATCGCCTTTTATGTGAAGCTGAGGGTAGAGAGGCAGCCTGCACATATGCATTCGCTCTTGCTCTTCTGTATGCTGCCTCGGGTCAATCGGAGCAGCTGAAATCTAAGACGTCTATCACATCTACTGCTGGTGATAATCTATACTAACTTCACATTTTAATATCAAATGTTTTTTTTAATATTTATGTTGTTATGTTTGAATTTGTAGTGAAACGCATAAGAAAAATAAAGGATATGATGCAATTTCGAATTGAAAACTATGATGGTGAGATTGTTTATATAGAAGTTAGTACTTCGGAGGCAACTTTTGATTCTCTGAAAAAACAAATAGTTATGGAGTTCGAGTTGGGCTTGATACTTTCAAGCTCCGGTACATTTGGTGTGCGTCCAAGTGTTGAGGATCGTGTTATTCTATATTTGGAAGTACAAGATCGTGTGTCTAAAAGAGCTTAACTGAAATGGCTGTAACTTTAGCTATAAAGCTCCGTTTCGAGCGTGCGACTAGTCAAAACTACCGTTGAACCGAGGAGCACGTTTCCACAAATTGATGTAGGCGGTTTGGGTCCTTGTTTCGGCCCAAAATCGTCTTATTCTATGAGTATTTTTACTTTTAAATTATTTTTTAGTTTTTGTTGGGTTTTGTTTATGGATTAGTTTTCGACCATTTATGTTTTGAGGTCCATTCAGATTTTATCTTGCATTTCATATTTATGAAGATTTGAGAAGTTGTTTAGTTTTTGAAAATTTATGAAAATCATTTTTCTCTCTATTACAAGTGTGTGTTAGTGTGTGAAAATTCCTGATTATCGATATTTTTACAAATGAATGATAATTACAAGAGTTGTTCCTGGTATTCGTAGTGAATCAAAAGGTTCAATTGTTATCTTGTGTTTGTTCTACATCAACATTGATAACGGAGAAGCAATTATATACATATATATATATATATATATATATATATATTGCTGCGGAATAAATACCCATTACCATGATTTGATTTTCATAATATTTTAATAGCAATGGTACAACATATTGGTGTTCTTCAAAACTGATTGATTAGCTTCATAGTTCAGTTGATTTTGTTGATCTGCAAAATGTCTGCAACTTCTTTAATTTTGTGCGGATTGATCTTATTTGGTTCAATGTAGAATATTTAGCACTCGCACATTGTAGATAAGTGGTTTTTCCCGTCAGAGATACTTTCATTCCCAAACTATGGAATGGTGCTTATTCCAGACCAGAATACCATACAATAACTACTTCAATGAATATTGTGAGGCAAGTAGAGTATATTTTTGATTTAAAAAAAGTTGAGTATCTAGCATGCTTGATCCTCGTAATCCTTATCTACAGCATACCCTCATCATTTTTTATGTATATATGTTCATTAATGTTTATTATTATAAGAATATAATGATTTTAGTTGTTATATTATTAAAAGTAAATATGGTGATTTTAACCTATTTATCATAAACAGTGGAAATTACCACCTATGATTAACACTAAAAACAAGCTTCTTTCTTCAGGTTTTTGCAAAGTATATTAAGAAAAATCAAAGTAGTTTTCATGAGAGCAAGGGCTTCACGAATGGAAAATCAAGGTCACATTCTTATTTTAAAAGTTTTTCAAGCGCAAATGAGGTGATATTCATATAAATTTTGTAGTCTAATTAACTCATAAGTCAAGGCATTTTTAAATGAAGATACAAGGTTTTATTATCAGTTTCTAGTATTGGTTAAGACACTTCCTATTTAAAGTGATCTAATTATTTATAAGTCAAGAATCATTATTGATGAAAAAAAAGAGTGGAATTACATATCTGCCTGTGCTTTCTTTGTCACCATGGATCATAGTTGCTCCATTGTCATCATTGGTCAAAATTTGGTTTTGGTTAAAGGGTTTCTTTATGTATTGGTCAATTTAAACACTCTAGTCTTTCATTTTCTTTATATTTTATAGCTAAATGCACGAATATGCTACATCTTGCATTCCTGCTTATACTCCATTGGTTAAGTGATGTTACATCGCTAATGGATTGACACTCGAATACCCAATTCATCCGTTCAAAACCAGTTAATCAATCGTGTCAGGTTACATATTTGCGTTCTGTTAATTTTCGTGACCCATAGACAAAATTCATAATTTTCATAAAACAAATGGACTATCTTTGCAATTCCCTCAAATAAAAAAATGTTTTATATGAAACCGAAAATACCATAAAGTGTCAATAAATGAAAATAAGTGACGTCTCCCTCCATATATATAAATTTGTCAACAAATTTCTCATATTTGCATCTCATCGTCTCCATCAATCCATCGGTGTTGTTTCTTCTCTTTTGACTCTCAAAACATCCACACGTATTCCATACACACATACGTATACTATCATCTACACCTATACACACATCATCTTGCTACAACGTTCGCCGGAGATGGCCTCACCGCCGGAAGACCACCGGAATCCGGAGGATCCGCCACCGACCAAAGAAATGTTGCACAAAACGAAACTGATTCAATTCTTAGGGAGAAATACTCCGATTATCCTTCAGAATGATAATGGACCTTGTCCTCTTCTCGCTATCTGTAATCATCTACCACTCGCTTCACTGTTTTTAGGGTTTTTTTTTTGATACGTTAGGATTTTTTTAGGTGTTAATTAGGAAACGATTGCTCGTTTGTGTAATTTGTGTGTTCTTCTGATAGTGGTGTGAATCATTTACCCCTGTGTTGTGGAAAACTCAGAAGGATTAGGGAAGAGATGATTATTTCTAGTGGTTTGTTAATTGTTAATTAGGAAATTGATTCCAGGTTTTCTGTTTTTGTGGGGTTTAAACCTCTTTTGTGAGAATTTTAGGTCTGAATTATGATTGAAGATTGATAATGAAGCGAATTTGATTACAGTTTATCTCTAATTGATGAAATAAATGATATTATAATATCATCATCTTGTATTTGTGGTAAAGGGGGTTACATCTGCACTTATGATCAGTTTCATTGCATTTAGTGGAAGGCATGTATAACGTTTCATTTTGTGGATCATCCTCTGTTGTGTTAGGTGTTATGTTTATTAGCTATACCTGAGTCATTTGGTTAAGTTTTTTTGAACATGGTACTGAAATTATTGTTTTGTGATTTTGAATTGATCTTCGAGAACACATAATTAAAAATTGCTTTTTGATGATGAATGTGTTAGGTAATGTTCTTTTGCTTAAAAATAATTTGAATCTGAGCGCGGATGTGGCTGAAGTATCACAGGAGAAACTGCTTTCACTCGTGGCAGAGCGGTTGATTGATTCAAACAGCAATGTTAATGTAATCTTTTTATTTATTTTGTATCTATCTATCTTTCATATTGTGGATAAGAGTTCATATGGATAGAAATGAAGTGGATAAACTGTTCTTTCATCTTTTTTGGATTGATTTTGATCCCTTTTTAATTGGGATACAGAATAAAGATGCAGGGTACATTGAAAATCAACAACAGAACATTGCTGATGCCATTGATTTACTCCCACGACTTACAACTGGTATTGATGTGAACTTAAAATTTACAAGGTATGCTCTTTTTTTTTCTTCATTTTCTCCTTCCTAGCCTCAAACTCATGACATACAATATTGAGTTGTTGCAGAATTGATGATTTTGAGTTCACCAGAGAATGTGCAATATTCGATTTATTGGACATACCACTTTACCATGGTTGGATTGTTGATCCTCAGGCATGCTTACTTAACTTTTGTGTGTAACATGAGCATGTTACATGTAAAATCTGTTTTTTTATGTTTGTAACATGAGCATGTAACAAGTGTTTTCTTATGACTTCAATTGATAATATTAGGATTCTGATACTGCTGATGCGATCGGGTCAAAATCCTACAATACACTGATGGGCGAACTTGTTGCCCTTGAAACCCAAAGTTCGGAAAGTGAAATAAAGAACCCTGAAGGAGATTTTGTTGATTTTGTTGCGGCAACAACAGCAAGTTTAGGTGTCCCTTCACCGTCCCTGTCTACAACAAAATCTTTTGATGAAAAAAAGGAAAGAAAAGGAGATCTTGAAGAGGAAAAAGAGCTGTTGAGAGCCTTGCAGCTATCAGAGACTGAAAATGATGCAAAAGTTGTTAACACAACTAAGGATAACCCATCTGAAAATTCAATTAATCCATCTCTTGTAAAACAAGAGCCCAAAAATCATGATGTGTTAACTTTTCAAACGGATCAATTGCAAGATGTTAGTACTTCTTTGCAAGATAAACCTCATGATCAAATAGAGGCAGCATCTGAGAAACATGATAAGTTTGTTAAATCAGAGGTCATGGATGGTCAGGTTGAATCACATCTTGTGCCACCTATGGATAATTCTCCAGTTGAAAAGATACAGGATAAGGATGAACCAGATCTTGCACCACCTATCAATACCCATGTGGATAATTCTTCAGTTGAAAAGATACAGGATCAGGATGAATCAGATCTTGCACCACCTGTCAATACACATGTGGGTATTTCTCCTGTTGACAAGATAGAGAATCAGGAGAATCGGGATGAATCAGATCTGTCGCCATGTATTAATACCCATGTGGATAATTCTCCGGTTGAAAAGACTCAGCAGGATCAATCAGTTAGGGACAATGCTGTAGATTTAGAATCATCCAAGGACTTAATACATTCCATTGATGAGACCGAATCCATGTGCTTAACTGAAAGTGGTGATGGAAGTGAACCCATTTATGAAGGTGAAGAACACATACAGGAAACAAGCACTGCAAATTATGAAAACGATGAACCGATGTATGAAGGTGAGGTGATCTTAGCAGAACAAGTGGATAAGGTTAATAGTAGTGTAGATGATGGGAAGGGCAAGGAAGGAATTACACCTAAGCAAGGTATTAAAACTTTGATGCTTTTTTGAAATGTTTGCCTCAAAGCATGACGTTCAAGTGGTGTTTTTTTTAATCAGGGGAACTAATCAGGAACTTTCTGAAGAATAGTGCAAATCAGTTGACTATATATGGGTATGTTCTGCTTATTACATATTTGTCTTATATTATAGAAAAACGCTAATTATTTTGCTGTTTTGATGCCTGCAGCTTATTTTCCTTGCAAGAAGGCCTAAAAGAACGTGAGCTCTGTGTGTTTTTCCGGAATAACCACTTCAACACAATGTTCAAGGTTAGTTAGGGTTTATGTTGTAGTTTAATGAGAATTCAATGTTGTGCAGTGTCATATTCTTGAATACTTCTGAGCTCAATTGCAGTTTGAGGGAGAATTATACCTTTTAGCTACAGATCAAGGCTATATTAATCAATCTGATTTGGTTTGGGAAAAGCTTAATGAGGTCTGTTTTTTTCATGATTTGTGTGGTATGCTAAAGATAATCATCTATTTGTTTAGATACTTATATTAGTTGGTGATGCACATGTTTTCAGGTCAATGGAGATACAGTTTTTATGACGGGTAGTTTTAAGGAATTTAATGCTGAAAATCCTGAAACCCGTTCATGGGATGAACAGAATGCATTAGCTAATACTGCTGTAAGTACCTCTATTTTAGATGTGTACTTGTCTTTAGTTGGGGTAATTTCATATATGCCCCTGAAAACTTTCATAATATCATACTTACCCAACCAAAGAAATTAATATCATAACTTTCATCAAATATTTCATATTTAATGTTTTCAAAACCTTTATCAGGCAAATAGGGGATATATGATATTATTCCTATTTATATTTTGTAATGTATCTATACTAAAAATGATGCTGTATTTTTCCATTTGCCCTATGTGCATTTGGCTTCAACTTTTGTATTCCAGGAATATATTGCAAGCATTGACAATGCAGCCCAAGAGAACACCAACTTTAAGTAATTGTCTACCCTTTTGTATTTATTTAGGAAGTTGTGTTTGACTATGTGCAAATTAATGAATGTTTTCTACAAAAAAGAGGAATCTTGGAGATCATAATCAATATCACCAATTTTATCTATGGTGATAGTAATGGGTGGTTAGTAGTATTTTAAGTTTTTTTTGGGTGTTTTTTGGCAGCTCCGATTTGCAATTAGCTATAGCTCTTCAGCAACAAGAATTTGAGCAACAACAGCAGCCACCACCAACACAAGCCAATTTGCCACAATCAAGCCCTACTGGAGAGTTGGGGCTTGTTACAGGTCCACAGGTATGCCATACATTTTTTGATATATATGCATGTCGGGTGAAAATCATTAGAGAATCCTAAATCATTGTAAGAACAAAACGAACAAATTTGAATCTTCTAGGTTTTTTGAATAATGGTTATATGCATAAAAACCATCTAACTAATTTGTTTATATATGCTTTTAGTTTTTACCATTTACCCTTCTACACGTGTAGGGTTATATACATAAGCAAACAATTGAGCTATTTGTTTATATTTTTTTGAATTTTAGATGAGAGGAATGAGAAACAATAACCATTACATGTTATACCCTCTTCTTTTATTTAAAATTACTTAGGTTGGAAAATTAGATGGTTTACTTTTGTGCTGTTTTTTCTATTTATTTATATTGTGCATAGATTCTTCCGTACATGTGTGTGTGTGAGAGACGCTGAATTTAAGGATTGCTCATTGCTGCATCTTACTTTATGCTGTTTTAAGTATCTATTGTACATATTTTGATGGACTTTATGATACATATCAATACAGATATACAAATTGATATATTCTTTAAATATCGACCTGTTCTTGAATTTTGCAGCATGTGCGACCGTCAAGGCCCAGAAACTCATCGTCTTCATCAAAGCAAGAGTCAAAAGCATCAAAGGATAAGTGCAGTGTGATGTGAAGATGACGAAATCCAGAGGTTTTTCTGTAAATGTTTGCATTTTATTTTGTTATTTTCGAACTTGTTTAACATCCCAATATCAACTTTAACATGAATAAATATTCAGGGTGCCTTCAGTTGTAGAAAATTTTCTTTTTAATCTATAAGTCTCTTCAGTTGTAGACGATTAAGATGTATAGTAATTATAAGTAATTCATTATATATGACTCACTAAGTGGCAAATGAACCTGTACAAATTCATTCGATTAAAGAAACATTTTTATACACGTAAGTTTATCTACAAAGTAACTCCCTTTTTTACTATGTATCAATCTTCATCGCTGAAAACTAGAGGTGGCAAAAGAAGTCCAAGGATGTGTTTTAGGTCATAATGGGTGTTTTAAAAATAAAGATGGGTTAGAATGGATTAAATAAAAAACACAAGTGGGTCAAGATGGGTTAAAATCTCTTTTGACAAAAAAGAAACATAGGTCAAAATGGGTTTTCAAAATTAGATCTACAATTCACAATAAGTCAAAGTTTCTTTCACTCAAATTGATCGCCTCCATCGCACAAGGCACCACCGAATCACCACCGGTCCACCACACCTACAGCCACCCACCTCCGTCGAGTGTCATCGCGCACCACCACCGCACCACCACCGAAACACCACCGCACCACCACCGAAACACCACCGCACTACCACCGCACCACCACCGCATCACCACAAGCCCACTGCGTCATCACCGGTCCACCGCGTCACCATCGGTCCACCGCACCACCCCCGCACCTACAACCTCCAACCTCCATCAAGTTTCATCGCACACTACCACCGCATCTACAGTCGCGCTCCGCGTCAGTCTCCACCTCAGTTGAGTTTCATCACTCACCACCACCACACCTACAGTCGGGCCTCCGCTTCACCATCACACCATCATCGTCGATGTATTGAAGGTACCGACCCTTTATAGATGAAGTCGTATATGTATCTGTTTGAGCTCGTATATGCATATGTCTATATGTGTTGTTAGATTGTAAAAAACTAGTAAAATAGTATTGACTTTTTTTAAACATGATCCATCCTTATCCGAACTCATCCTGACCCAAACTCATACTAACCCAAACCATCTTGACCTTTTTTTTAAATGACCCATCCTAACCCAAACCCATCTTGACCTTTTTTTTTAAATGACCCATCCTAACCCAAACCCATCCTGACTCAAATCCATTCTAACCTAACAACCAACCCAATCCAACCCGCCTATTTTGCTACCTTTACTGAAAACAGTACAAATATACAGTTTTTATGGCATCAATGTCAAGTAGACTAAAGACCTCTTTCGGGTTTTATTTAAATGGTCACTTTTGTATATACATACAAATATACATGAACTTTATGGTTACCCTCCCACCACCTTCTCTCTTTATGATTTCTAGTTGTCCTCTTCTTCATATCTATACATCTATAACCCGAGTTACATGACATTGCCACCACTTTATGTTTGGAACGTGTGTTAGGCGGAACCCCAAAAGCACACCCCCGTTCAGTCACAACCATCGGTGAAATGGCTTAATTAGTCAATATTCCGATCCCGGTCCACATTTTTTCGTTGTGTAGCAGTTTTTCGTTGTGCAAAACTGCTATGTGCAACCTGTTCTTTCTCTATGCTCGCTCACTAAATCCACCAGGTTCATATATTTTTTTATCTATTTAAGTCATGTTCTATTAAAAGAGAACAAAAAAAGAAGGTTTTTTTTGTTACTTTTGGAAGTAGGTTATCTCTATAGACAATAACAACAATGGCAATCACTTCCATACGGGCCAGTATCTTACAGTTATACAATGCCTCACGCCCTCACATATTAACCAATATGACCATGCCCATGGGCCATGGCCCCTCTTAGATCAGACCTTATAATCCACATTTAACCACAAGTTAAGTGTTAAAATTACGTAAGCTACAATTTGTGAC
This sequence comes from Flaveria robusta, assembly GCA_025506415.1. Lineage (NCBI taxonomy): Eukaryota > Viridiplantae > Streptophyta > Magnoliopsida > Asterales > Asteraceae > Flaveria > Flaveria robusta. The sequence continues at coordinate 29,360,628 of CM046474.1, read as the reverse complement.
GTATTTATTATAGGAAATCTAGGATTTGTTATTCCCAGAAAAACCAGTATGAGAGGTACATGGATACTGCCGTATATAAAATAATATAAAAGCACTTTAAATTTAAAATCAATTACAATACAAAAAACAAAGGAAAGCAGTGAGTTACACATACCTGAACAGTGAAGAAACCTAGTGTTTGTGGGTAAGATTCATTTTCAATATGGGTCTATTAAACAAATTTCTAGTCTTTCAAGAGAACTTGTTTGTTTTTTCGGTGTATAACAACCGAAGCAATTAATATTGTTGGGAAAGCCACTAACACCGAGAATGTTACATTTGAAGACAAGAAGAGAAGGATCAAAGAACTGTTGGAAAGCTATGTGTGTTGAGAGAAAATGACAAGTGAACTTAAGTGTGTTTTTTTTTTAACTAAGGCTCACTTTAGTATCATTATGGTAATCAAGTTGGGACAACTTCATCAAGAAATAAAATCAAAATATAAACGCATTAAAGGTCTTTAATGTGTTTTTTATTCTAATTAATTGCTCTTGATTGAAACAATTTATGTTTTATTACAGATAAGTTGAAATTGATTAATGGGAACTGCAAAAATCAATAGAAACAACACATTCGTAACTAAGGAATAGGAGTTGATCGGTAGTAACAAAAACCCAACACTAACACAAAGGTACTAATTGTTGGGAATTCCCGTGTCGTTTTAGGTTTCAAAAAACCAAATCAAACTACACAACGGAAGTCTTTATAAAATCAAGATGGAAATGTGATCCAGTTGCAAAAACAAAAGAAAACCTTAAATAAAAAATGCCATAGGGTGTTTAGAATACATTACTTTGACTAGCTAGTCAAGATTACCACCGAAGAAGTCACACATGATGACACGCATATCTGGATTCTAGTCCTATCTTCACGAATCCTTGAATCACAAACACTTTGTGATTTGTGTTTCCCAAATCAGAAGTATTAAACTTTTGATTAAATCCATTAAGAATCATGAAGCAATCGCAATTCTAAAGGAAACTCGAACACCAGAGATTGACTGCAACAATCGATGGCGATCGCCGGTTGCAACACCCTCGTGGTAACACCTCGCACGTGAAAAATTGAGTGTGTTACAGATTGGTATCAGAGCGATTAATTATAGCGAACTAGGAATTGCATTGCATTGCATTCTAGACTATAACCACACACAGCTTTAATTACATGCACTTATTTGCTTTTATTTATGACCTATATACATGAGAATTACACATACATACACTTGATAAATGAGTTATATAGTTGATAAATGAGTTATATAGTTCAAAACGCTAGGTGATTTTATAGTGCTTTATAACTGGAAAATGTTTATGTTATTTTAGAACCAGACAACTTTATCTTGTTATATAACCAGTCAATTATAAAGTATTTTAAAACTAGACAAGTTCATAGTGTTTTAACATTGAACAATTTTATGATGTTCTAAACTAGTCAAAATATATGGTATTTTAAAACTAAGCAATTATATGGTATTTTAGAATTAACTCATTTATGTTGTTTTAAAACAGTGCAATTTTATGGTGTTTAAGTACTAAATAACTTTATGATGTTTTAAAATTAAACGAATTTATTGCGTTTTTAACCTGGTAATTTTATAGTTTTTGTTTAAACGGAATGAGTTTATGGCGTATTTGAGATGATGTAACATTTTTGTGGTCAAAAATCAATATGACGATTAATTTTTCAATTTGCATTGCGTTTCAGAGATGACATGTAACATCAATTACAAAAATGAACATAGCGTTTAAACTTTTTCTATATGTCATTTTCTTTATGATTATGTTTTTATTTATTATCATGTATCATAACGACATTAAATTCAACATCCATGTAAAAATGAACAAGACATTTAAATTTCTTGGACGTGATTTTTTGTCATGTTTATGTTCTTGAATCTTAATATTTTTATCTGATCACTGAATCAATGATTCTCACTGTATTTGTTTTCTAGACTATAAAATTATCCAATTTTAAAGCACCGTTGATCACACGGGTCAAAAACATCTTAAAATTGTTTATCTCTTAAACATCATAAAATCACACAGGTCAAAAATACCATAAAATTACTTAGCTCAAAAGCAACATAAAACATCTAATTCAAATACATCATAAAAAATTACATGGTTAAACATGCATGCTTGATGATTTTGTAGTGCTTTTGAATTAGGTGATTTTATAGTATTTTATGGTATTTTAAATATGAATAATTTTATAATGATTTATAATTGGATAGCTTGATGATGTTTTATAACTAGGCCATTTTAGGGTCATGAATAATTGATTCTCACTATACTTTTTACAGTGTGTATCTTTGTAACAGTAATTGATAATCTTTTCTTTATTGTAACTTAATTTGAAAACATCGTAAATTTGTCTAGTTAAAAAGACTATAATATCATCTAGTTCTAAAACACCCAAAAAATACCCCATTCTAAAACACAAAAGCACCTAGCCCAGATTAATTTAGGTCGTGTTTTGATTTTTTTAAAAAATACAACAATGTTATGCTAGTTTGAAAGTAAAAAAGCTTAATTTTATGATGTGATTATTTTATAAATATTTTAAAGTTAAAAAAAAATACGTTTAAATATTGGGAGAAATTACACATGACTGGAATTTGCATAATTAATTTAATTAATATTAAAAAGTAAGGTCGGTAGTATGAGAGGAGGTTGACGTAGATAACAGCGGTTTTAGGTGGCTTGCTTTCTCTTAACGACGACCTCCACCACCGACCATCTCTCACCACCAAACCGACTAACCCATCTCCACCCTGCATCCGACTACCATAAGCAGCAGTGACAACAACACTAACCATCACCATAAAGACGTGGATGAAAGAGGCGACATATAACAAACTCCCCCACAACCTCCTTAACATCTGAGTTGTTAAAGGTATGGCAGAACGAGAGAGATCTACCAGGGAGTTGATGATATACATGGTGATGCATAGACATTGCCAAAAAAAAGAAGAAAAAAGGTTGTAGATGAGAGAGGAGGAAAAAGTGGAGATGGATTACATGTATGAAATTAGGGTTTATGTACAGATTGGGGGCATGCAATGTCCAATCTAGTATGCTTTTCAGTCTTCACCAATAAAAACACGTTCGCCAAAGCGACGAAGAAAGGAGACACAACGGAAACGCGGGGTCAGACTTCCGGGGCAAGCAAAGAAATATTTATATTTAGTTGATATGCAATTAAATGCTAAAACTATTAACGATACTATATTGTAAAAGTGGCGTAATTATATATGATAAACCGAGTTCGGTGCTTCTAACCATGCGTTTTTATGTACATTTTGAGTTGTTTAATATTTCGACATGATCCGTTTGGAAAAAAGTCAAATACATTACGCTTGCATATTTAATGTATAACTTGATGTAAATTTAACTAAAAAACGAGTCAAGTCGATTGTTATCTATAATTTACCATACCGTGTACGATGACGCTGCAACGCGCGGCAAGTAAGTAACTAGTTTTTTTTATAAAAGACACATTTGTCATTTCCTCTCTTTTCCTTCATCAGACATGTTACATTTTCTTATTATTTCCTATACTTTTTAGACCTTTGAACATTTTTACAATAATCCTTCCCTATCTTAAATAAACAAATAAAATATAAGCTAAATATTATTTAAACTCAAACTCTTTGATCTCTCCGTTAATGTTGCTAGTTATTCTTCTCGTGCCTTTTACCTCTATTCCCCCTTTCAGGTTATTTATTTTTCTATTAAAAGTATATTCTTTTTAATATTACCACATATATTATTTTCTAAAATTATATTTTCTACTGACATAACTAACATGTTAATGTTCAATTAATGTACTATTTAAATTCAATATTATAGTTTTTATATATTTTCAATTTCTATAAAATAAGTATAACGTTATTCGGTATTTAAATCCTGCTCGAACAGTAAATCAGTAACTAATCAGGTTTGCTGCTCGTCTCAGATTCTGAAAACATTGGTTACTACTATCAGCATTAGTTAATTAGCATATGCACCTTTACAACGAAGAGTTTAGTTGGTTTTGCATACACTCAGATTCTCAATTTATTAAGATGTTTCTACCCAACTTTATCTATCTATTTTAATAATAAAAAAAAAAAAAAAATAAGCAGGACACATGCCAGAATAAAATTCATAATCATTAAAATTTTTTTGATTCTTTATTTTATTAAATAATTATATTAATTACTAATAATATTATTTAACTATTTTTATATTAATAATTACTATAATTATTATTTAACTCTTTTTTAGATTAAAATTAGTTTTTTAATAAATTAAAAAAGAGGTCTTTTTATTAGTGTTATTCTAAAGAAATAAAATTTTATAAAATAAGAAAATTTTTCTAACACATCAAATTTTGATTAAAAATACGAAAGAGTTTAAAATGGACGTATTTAAAAAGTATTTTTTTTTTATAAAACCGAGAATAGTTAAAATTAAGAGTTATAATAAAAAAATTTAAAAATGATATTTTCTTAAAACAATTTATTTTGAAACAAAATATTTAATTATTTTTTTGAAAAATAAAAAAAATTTAAAGTTGATGTTATTAGTATATAATTTTAATCATATCTTATCTTAAAATATTTTTTATAATTATTAAAATTTTATTATATTTAATACTAGGTTACTACCCCGTGTATTACACGGATTGAATAAATAACATACTAAATAATTAGTAATAAAAAATTTATGAATCATAAAACGATGTTTAAAAATAAAATATAATTATAATTGCATATGAATAGTTACTTTAAGTAAATAAACAATAATATATTTTTCTAAAAAAATTTTTTATAAAAGATACTAGGTTATAGTCCCGTGTATTACATGGGGCTCATTACATTATCTTATGATGTGTACTAGAAAAAAATATTTGAACTACATACAAACAAAGAAAAAAAAATTGTAAGCTCCCAGTTAATTTAAATCCATATCTACCTAACTCATGTTTTGAGTAGGAAACAAAATAAACAAAAATTTCGTCTCATACTATACACTTATACTCACATATATAAGCTCCAAAAACCATCACTATTTTATGCTTTAACAAATCACTTGAGTTAAGTTTTTTTAACAATAACAACTTGACCATTAAATTAATATATATCAAAAGTTTAAAAACTAATTTTTTTTATTTTGTTTTAAATAAAATTTATATCAGATCATTAATATAAAGATAATTATCAGTTTTGTCAAATAATGTGTAAATCCAAAGATTACTATAGTATTAACTTTTTAATACATTTTGTTTATAGGTAGTTAAATTTTCATTCTAAAATAATTTGTCATTTCAAGACATAAATTGCTTATAATGAATGATAATTTATTGTGTTTTTAATCATAAATTGTTTATAATTTAAAATTAATATTAATTTCTAATCATATTTAAATGAATGATGAAATATTCTATTATTATTACATTAAGGTACTATTTTCAAAAAGTTACTTTTTAATATATATGAAATTTTTAAAACAACTTAAACAACAAGAAGTTATTGGTACCAATTTGTAATTTAAAATGTATCAAATTTTATTGTGAAAACTATTTAAAATTTTAATTATGGTAACTGTATTAATTATAGTAACTATTGATTGTAATTTAAAATGATTAATATAGTTTCCAAAATAAAATTACAATTATAATTAAATTTGTTTTAGGCGGGATAACTTAATTATAAAGGCGCTCATAAATTGACATGTGTCCATAAAAAAACCTTGTTTTATTAGAGATAATAGATAATAGATGTGGGTTTTAAATATTTTGTTTTAAGAAAAATGAATTTATTGTTAAAAAAGCTTGTTATATTCTGTATTTTATAAAACTTTTGTTTTTGAAAAGTGTGTTTTTAATAGAAAAAGGGTTATTGGATTTTAATAATCCTAACTTTCATTTATTGGCCGGGGTTAATCCCAACTCAAGAGATGTTTACAGACACTCTTAACTTTGAGCTTATTTTCTTTCAACGATCTCTAACTAAATGAGAGTTAACACGTTAGTTTTTCAATGACATGGACTGTTTTTTACGGCAAGACGCTAAGCAGAAGTTGAAATCAATCATGTTCCATCAATCTGAAACTTCGCACCCAAAAACCCGTCAATTCCACCTTCTTATCTGAAGCACTAACTCATTCGAGGTAGATTCAGGTGACGTTGAAGGCTATACACCAAAAATGGACTTGATGGAGGCTGGGCGGTGACATAGTTGAAAAATGACTCAATGTTGGCCTCATTTTATCAACAAAGAAAAAACTAATGGCAATTAACTCTCAGTTAGTAGGAGATCGTTAAAGAAAAATAAATTCAAAGTTTGGAGTGTCTGCAATATTTCTTAAGTTGGAATTAATCCCGGTCAATAAATAAAATTGGGATCATTAAAATCTATAACCCTAGAAAAAATAGGTTTTAATTTATTAAATTTTATAATTTTTAATTTAAAATGGTATATGAGTAATATTATTAGTATTCAATATATAATAATAATAATATAATAATAATAATAATATAATAATAATAATAATATAATAATAATAAATGAGAAAGTTATTATGGTAAAAATTTACAATTGTGTCAAGTCTTATTTAGATTTCTTTGTTATAGATAGATAGATAGGGGAAGGATCAAATGAGAACTCTTCTTTTTTTGCGAGAACTAGTAACCAATATGAGCACTAGTTTTCAATGGTAAAATGGTAAATAATATAAACATAATATAAAAAATTATAAACCAAAAATTAAGATGAAAATGAAAAAAATAAATATACAAAAATGTTTCTCTCGTTTCCCTCTTTCATAAAAAAATAAAAATAAAAAAAACTCATTTTTTTCCGAAATTCGTTTTTCCGAAATTCGTTTTACACATGTGTAAAACTAGATTTACACATGTGTCAAATCAGATTTACACATATGTATAACAGGATTTACACATGTGTAAATAACAGGTATGTGATTTTTAAAAAAAATATATATCAATATGATAGGCGTTGGAAAAATAAAAAAATACTAAATTTTATGGTGCAATTTTTTTGAAAAAATAATGTCGTGAAAAAAGTTATGAACGTTTTAAAAAAAAAGGTGGAAATGACATGTGAGTTGCATGTGACTTAATTTGTGTGGCTGAGATTGATTCGTAGAGTTCTCACAAAATAGTTTGCTTCTCAAGATAACCCTACCCTAGATAGATATATAGATAAATAGATAGGCTATAAATTCATATATTAAACGGATTTTAGTTAGTAATAAACATGAATAGTTACAGTACGATATTTTAATATAACATATGGTTAAAATTATATACACGTAATAGTTCAATAAATAAAACAATTATACTTTTTTTAACTCTCTTATCTAAATAGTTTAAATTTTAAACATTCGTTTTAAGATTTTTTATAAAAAGTTTATTGTTTATTCTGGTTGTTTTACTAAAAATGCTTTTATAAAATTTCATATATTTTAATTATTTTTTCAAAAAACGACCGATTTAAGATATTTTGTTTCAAAAAGTTTTAGTGTTTTAGAAAATTTTATATTATATAAAAAACTTTGTCTTTTTAGTATTTCTATTTTTCATCAAAAGATGTGATTTTTAATTTCCTTAATAACATTTATTTTTAAAAACATAACTTGATTTTAAAAATCTAGATGATAGAGAGCAATGTATTAATTAATAAAATTAATTTTTATTAAAAGAGAGAAATTAGTTTGATAGTTTAAATTACTATAATACTATTTTGGAGGGAAAATAAAGTGAGGCCATTTAAAAGAATGACAAGTGTCATAAAATGATTTAAGAAAATACCAAGTGACAAAAGAAATCTTGTTTTTTATTTATATTATAGATATAGATTTTATTTATTCAAACCGTATAATAAATGAATTTACTAAAACTAGTTATTATAAATAATAATAACTATTTAAAAATGTAATTGGCAAAATAAAGCTAACACGTGTAATTCAATGTCTAACGATTAATGCTTTTGTAATATCAGAAATTTTAATTAATAAAATTGAAATTTCAATAGTTGGAAATGAAATGTTGCATTTATTGCAATATAAATGTTTTGTTCGAGTTATAATAAGTTGGTACCAAAATTTACGGCAATGATATACTATTACAAAATCAGGTTGACGTAGAACCTGAAAATTTTAAAACATATAAAATGGTAAACTAAAAACAACACAATAATACAAATCTATGCAACTAATATCAAACATGATAATTAACGAAATCTAATAGAACAAAATAAATTATCTTTAGTAAACCCTTATATTACACGATTTGAATAAAAAATTAAATAAAATAAAATTTTATAATTACAAATCAAATTTTAAAAATAAGATATGATTGAAATCTTGTTTATATAAATACAATAAAAATTGTTTCAAATCAAACCTTTTTTTTCATATTATTTTAAAGTTATTCTTATTATAATCCCATTTTAATATTTTTTGTTTATAAAAATTTACTTTAAACTCAATTTTAAAATATATATATTTTTAAAAAGTTTGATGTTTTAGAAAATCTTCATGTTTATAAAATTTATTACTTTAGAAATAACATTAATAAAAGGGTTATTGGATTTTAATAATCCCAAGTTTCATTTATTAGCCGAGATTAATCCCAACTCAGTAAATATTTGCAGACACTCGCAACTTTAAATTTATTTTCCTCCAATGATCTCTTACTAACTGAGAGTTAACCGACATTAATTTTTTTTGATGAAATAGGGCCAACATTTAGCCATTTTTCAACTACGCTACCTCCCAAACTCCATCAAGTTTGTTTTTTGGTGTCTAAACTCAATCGTCACCTGAATTTAACTCGAATGAGTTAAGTGGTTCAGAACATAAGGTGGATATTGACGGATTTAGGGTGCAAAAGTTTCAGATTGATGGACCAGATGGTTGATTTCAACTTTCTGCTTAGTGTTTTGAACCATATAAACAGTCTATGTCACCGAAAAACTAACGGTGTTAATTCTCAGTTAGTAGAGATCGTTAAAAGAAAATAAGTTCAAAGTTGAGAGTGTCTTGTAACATTTTTTTGAGTTGGATTAATCTCGGTCAATAAATGAAAGTAAAGTTTCAGATTGATGGACAGATGGTTGATTTCAACTTTCTGCTTAGTGTTTTGACCATATAAACAGTCTATGTCACCGAAAACTACGGTGTTAATTCTCAGTTAGTAGAGATCGTTAAAAGAAAATAAGTTCAAAGTTGAGAGTGTCTGTAAACATTTTTCTTGAGTTGGATTAATCTCGGTCAATAAATGAAAGTTGGGATTATTTAAATCCAAGAACCCTTAATAAAAAGATATCTTTCTTAATTTATTAAAAAAATATTTTAATCTAAAAATAATTAAATAATATTATTAATTTAAATTTTTCAAGATGTTATATTGAAGTTTTCCTATAATAGTTATTCCTAATAAGTCATTATAAATTCTATTCTATACTATGCAAAAACCAAATCCATGAACAGTACTGGGGGTATTTCCGTCATTTCACGCCCCTCCCTATTTAACCCTCCGCATTCTTTAGAGAGAGAGGGGGAGATGGATGGTTGAGGGATGTGCTCTGCTCTGCCGGCCGACGGTGCGCCACCGCCGTAGCACCACCACCGAAAAAGCCAGGTCATTGAACAGTGTCGTGGGGTGTTTCCGTCTATTTTGGGTGTCTCTCTCTTTAACCGTATGCATTGTTTAAAGAGAGAAAGGGAGACGAGATGTTGATGGAGATGGTCGGTTCTGCCGGCCGCAGCCGCGCAACCGCCGTACCACAATTCCGCCCATGTGACTTCAAATAGGAAGATTTGGGGGCCAAACGTTGGGGAATGGTTCACTGTGGTAAGAGTCACCGTCACTAGCGACGCCGGCACCGACACTGCCACCACAGTTGCAGGTCAAACCCGCCATCGTCGTGCCGCCACCGCTAGATCACAGCGGTGGCTTTGCACTCGGTAAGTGCCCCTTTTTCGATATACAACATGCAACAACCCTTTCTTGATTATTGTTTGTCTTGATGGTGGGTTTTTGATGTAATCGTCTTTCGGATTAATTCGGGTCTGTGGGGGCTATCGCGACGGAAATCGAGGGGGGGGGGGGTCTACGATGGTGGTGATCTTGATGGTGGTGCTGTAGATGTTGCCGCTGTTAACGGCAGTGGTGTAGATGGCCGTGGTGTAGATGGCGGTGGTCCGATCTCCTTTTTGCTCCTGATGTTTAAAAAAACCGATGGATGTTAGGTTTTGCTTTGGTCGTTTGTTTGATGCAATTTGCCCTTGGTTCCATGTTGCCTTCGATGCGTATTTCTAATGGTTGTGATGAGTTTATGGGTCCGAATAAGAATTGATTTACAGCATTTATTAGTGGTCGGAGGGTTGGAGGATGGCAGGTTGTTGCCTGCAACCCGCCCTCTAGCCATGGTGTATTCACAGACATACACACTCTGAGCCCAACATTAGAATGGAAGCAACATCTTCGAATTCCACCGCGAAGCGCGTGTCAAAAAACAACCTAATGCGAATCTGTGGAAAAGTCGGAAACTAAATTCGCGCAACGCGCGTGCTGGTCACACACTAGTTAGATGTAAATACAGAGTTTATGTATTAGTTGTGGGTAGTTGTGGGAAGAGAATCACATATTATTTAACTTATTGATAGTTAACAACTCATATTCACCTAAAAAACTTGCTAGACATGTTCCTTAGTAAAGTCTGTTTTTATTAAAAATTTAAGGGGTAACTTCGTTATTCAACTTTTGTGAAAAATGTTAACGTTTTTAAAATTAAATGACTTAAATAAAGCATATATGATTTTAATTAGTAGTTAGTGATTATTTCAATTAAATTTACTTGAACTAAGATGTAAAGAAAAACTTCAGTAACTAATAACCGAATTTTAAAACTTTAATTTCAGAAAATTTACAAAATAATTAATCGTTAAATAATAACTATGATTTCATATTTATTTTATTTATCTTACTTAATATTAATAAATTTTAAATTCTATACAGAAGTTCACAAGATCATGCCTGATGAAACTTAATTGATAAAGGTATGAGAAAAAATTTAAGCGACTTTAAAAGAAAAAATAGTATTGTGTATAGTTTGTATAAATTTAAATAACTATAAATTAAACATAAATAATATATTAATAAAAATCATCATATCCTACTATCCTACTACTCTAAAAAAATATTATTTCAAGTGTACACTTGTCACAATTATATACTATCAAAGTTTTTATTTTCCCGTTTAATTAACTATTTTCACATAGTTATTCCTAATAAGTCATTATAAATTTATTTAAAAATGTAACTAAACCTCCCCTCGAAGAGGTTAATGAAAAAAAAGAGAGATATATTTCTTCTTTAGAAGTGAAATACATCAACATCATCCCTTGTCATTTCTCGATTTGCTCCAATACTACGTAACTAAACCTCCCCTCGAAGAGGGTAATGAAAAAAAAAAGAGGATATTTTCTTCTTTAGAAGTGAAATACATCAACATCATCCTTGTCATTTCTCGATTTGGCTCCAATACTACACAATCTAAAAAACTAACATGAATTTATGATAACATTACATAAATAGTACCTATGTTTTAATCAAATTGTATTTTCAGTACCGGAATTTTAAAAATTATAAATTTAGTCCAAATTTTTTTTTAATCATTGTATGTTTGGTGCTTGGTATTAAATTTATTAATATTTTTTATGCATTTCATAAAATTTGAATTAACTTCTAAATTTAGTTTTACGGACCAAAAGTGCAGCGTTCAAATAAAAGTTTGGACTGAATTTGTATTTCTTTAAAATTTGAAGATTAAATTTTCAATTATTAAACAAAAGTTTGGACTAACTTTATAATTTTCAAAGTATGGGGACCAATCATGCAATCTGGTCAACCACAAGGACCACTTATGCAATTTTCTCTAAATTTCTTGAGCTTAAGAACACCTAAAATATTTATTTAAGCATATGTTACAAGTTTTTTATGCAATAGTTTTAAAATTGCCCTCATTTAATAAACATATTCTAATTAATGTATTAATTAATGCATTGATTTAATTCAATATATTAAGTATTATCTTATTTATGATAATATATATATATATATATAAATATTTATATATTCATTTATCATTTATATTTATAATTAAATACTATTTAAATTTAGTATTATCTTATTTAAATACTTAATATACAATTACCAAATATTTATATAATAATAATAATAATAATAATAATAATAATAATAATAATAATAATAATAATAAAAATATTAGATTTAATAATCCCAACTTTTAGTTATTGGCCAGTATTATTCTCAACTTAGAAAATATTCATAAACATTCCCAACTTTAATCTTTTTTCCTCCAACAATCTCTTACTAACTGATAGTTACCCCATCAGTTTTTTGATGATGTAGACCGCTTATGTAGCGAAAACACTAATAAGAAAGTTAAAATCTATCCTCTAGTCACTCAATCTAAAACTTTTATACTTTGAAACCCGTTAATCTTACATCCTTATTCGAACCACTTGACTCTTTAGAGGTAGATTTCAGGTGATGATGGATGCTAGACAATGGAAAATGAACCTGATAAATGTTGGGCGGTGGAGGAGTTGAAAAATGGCTCAAAGTTGACATTATTTCATAAAAAAAAAACTAACGGTGGTTAACTCTCAGTTAATAATAGATTGTTGCAGGAAAATAAGGTCAAACTTAGGAGTGTTTGTAAATATTTCCTGAGTTGAGATTATATTGATCAATAGATGAAAGTTGAAATTATTAAAATCCATAACCCTAATAATAATAATAATAATAATAATAATAATAATAATAATAATATAATAATAATAATAATAATAAATAAATAACAATAATGGTAACGGTAACAGCAACGATAATAATAATAATAATAATAAATAATAATAAAATAAGGAAAAGGTTCAAATGAAAATAAAAAAAAATAAAAAAAAACTTTTAAACTAAATCTATGCCCTTTATTGGTTAAAATCCATGATTCTAGATGATGTTGGAAAGGGTACCACCCAAATACAAATCTATATTTTTTATTTAAAAAAACTAAAACTATAGATATTAATCAACCAAGAGCTTAGATTTAGTTTAAAGGCTTTTTCAATTTTCTTGATTTACATTGGAATCATTTCCCAACAACAACAACAACAATAACAATAATAATAATATTAACAGTAACAATAATAATAATAACAATAATAATAATAATAATAATAATAACAATAACAATAATAACAACGGTAACAGTAACGGTAACGGTAACGGTAACGGTCTCACGGTCACGGTCACGGTAACGGTCACGGTCACGGTAATAATAATAGTAATAATAATAACAACAATAATAACAACAATAATAAGAATAATAAGAATAATAACATTAATAATAATAATAATAATAATAATAATAATAATAATAATTATTATTTTATTATTATTATTATATTATTATTATTAATATATTATTATTATTATTATAAGAAGAATAATAATTATAATAATATAATAATAATAATAATAATAATAATAATAATAATAACAATAATAACCAATAATAATAATAATAATAATAATATAATAATAATAATAATAATAATAATAATAATAATAATAATAGTATTTAAAGTAATAATACTTGATATTTACAAAATAAAAAAATTTTTATAATAATTTTAAAAGTAATAATGTGTAATAATATAGAAGTCATCAAACAAAAATTATACAAGCCCTCAAAGTTGTTTAAGGTTCTGAATTTTATTTCATTTTCTTTATATAATTTAAAAACACGATGGTTAATAAAATCCAAATTTGTTGTTAGAATTTGCTCATATATATCAAGAATTCGTCATGATTTGTTTTTTCCCAAAACCGAGCTATCAGTATAATTTTATATAAGACTAGATTGAATATACTATACAAGTAATTGAAATCAAATGCTATAAATTTTAACAACTGCGGCAAAGCATGGGTTTACACACTAGTTCTTTTAAAACAAATTAAATAAAGATAACCTATAGTTAAACTCTCACACTTGGGTTGTAGCCTAACACGAGACAAAGCCTCTTTAAGGTAATACAAGTTCAAATTAATAGAAAGTATTTATTATATAGTTTAGTAGTAGTCTAGATATACAGTTAAATATTATAATAATAATAATAATAATAATAATAATAATAATAATAATAATAATAATAATAATATAAAAAATAATAATAATAATAATAATAATAATAATAATAATAATAATATAATAATAATAATAACTCTATTCATGAGTTTAATAGGGCAAAAATGAAATAACATTTAAGTCATATATGCCAAATAAAAATATAAATCACTTTATAAATATTCAATATAAATTGTAAAAACAAAAACCAATTGAAAACAATATTATATTATAAAATCAAAGATTTTACAAACTTTTCAAGGCCAATGTTTTTCTAATTTCCAACTTGAATCAGGCCACGTGTGGTTTTTCACACCTATATAGAATCCATCTGGTCTAACCAACCAATAACAATGTATAGTACCCAAAACTTTTTTCTGACACATATGTCGAACATGATTATCAACTAAATTCAAAGCTATATATCTTGATCCCCACCAAAACTCTCCAGAAAATAGTGTCTTGACTGCAAAGCAAAAAGACCAATCATAACTTGTATTGTAAGGAAGTGTATGATTTCCGAGATCGTCATCTTTTGATCTCACATGAAGTATAATATCCGCAGGGATATCATTGATTACAAACATATGATATCTTACGAATATAACACATGAACTTTCTATGATGTCTGCAACAACACATGTATCTGAAATTATTGTAGTGAAGATGAAAATGATGAATAAAAGGCTACGCATTTGGATGATTTTTAACTTAGGTGTAATTTTACTAACAAATGAAAAGTTAGGTACCCAGATTCTTGATTTATAAGTCTGTTGAAGATAATAAATGAATGCCGAAATTGAATAATGTTGTTGAAAATGGCATTGTATCATTTATTACATGAATGTGATTTGCTTGACCACTTACTAGCATTGTCATATGTTTTCACCTCTTTCACTTTGAAAAATGACGGGTGTCAAACCCGTGTTAACATCTCACGCATGTAATGTAGACCCGAACCCATTTTGGTCTTTTATACAATGACAAAATTCATTATTAAATTATTTTATTTAATTTGATTATTTAAACGCAATAAATGTATTATTTAATCAATATTGTGAATTGTATTACTTAATTTTCTTATTATATCATTTAATAAATTTATAATAATTTTATAATTTATATAATAAATTTTTAATTAAGTTATAACATTTTATTTGTCATTTATGAGTTTTAATTATTAAATTAAAACATAAATAATTAATTTACAATATTATTATAAGATTTATAAAAGTCATAAAGTTTAAAGAATTTTATTTATTTCAAATAAATAGGGTTATAAAGTTCGGGGTGTAAATGGTAATTTCAGAAACTTAATTTAAAAAGTTTTAAACATGGAATAATTAACACTTAAAATTACAAGGGCCAAAAAAGAAAATTTTGTTTGAAAACCTAAACCTCTCCCTCGTCGACCCCCTATTTCCGACCAACATGCGGGCACTTCTCCAATCATCTCCGGCGGCTATCAAAACCCTAATTGGCGATCAAATTGACCCCATCAAATCGTCCCATAATTTCCCTTGTATGCATGTTTCGTACTAAGAATATTTTCAAATCGATTATTCAACCGTTATACCAAACTCAAACAAAACCAAAACATCAAGATTAATTCAAAAATCTACTTCTACTTAATTTATGATTGAATTATGTAAATCGTTGACCAGAAACATATATGTGATCATGCCCAACTTAATCACAGAAATCATTACAATAACCGCACAATCTTTCTCAAATTGAGTTGAAACTTTTGAAATAAATCTCGTAACTCGTGCACATCAAAACTTAAACAATTGGAATATATAAATGATGAAAAACACCTTATTTCATCTCTTTAAACTTTTTGTAAACCCAATTTCATAAGCATACACATAAACCCTTACTCAATTATAACCTTCTTAGAACTTGCAACCCGATCAAAAGCATCATCTGAGCAGTCTAAACCACAATTGACTAATGGGTTTTCATCATCATTAATATTAATTCTTGAATTTTTTAAGTAATTTTTGAAAATTTCAAAAATTATAATCTCATTTTATTAATTCTAAAGGTTTAAATTGTTATAATATAATATTAAAAACTTATATATTTTTAAAACTTGATAAAAATAACTTTAATTCTAACATTTATTATTTTAAATTAATTTAAACTAATATTTTCAAATCAATTAAATAATTAATTATCCAAATAATTATTTTGACAAAAATTAATAATTAATTATTTCTTATAATTTAATACTCAAACTCTATTTAATCAATTATTATAAATTAATATTTAAATAATATTTAATTATTTAATTTAATGATTCATTATCATTTTCAATATCAAATTTTTAATCTATTATTTTATTTTTATTTAATCAATATATATAATTGGTTTATTATTTTATTTAAAATATTTGTTAGATCCAAACCCCAAATAAAAACCCAAATTCAACATAGTTCTTAAATCATATTATTATTTAACATCAAGACACCTTTTCATAGGTTAAAACCATGATGAAACTGTTAGTGTCTAATCTCGCATATTATCATTCAAATCACATCTTCTATCATTGTGAGTATTCATAGCTTATTTTTATATGTTTATATTTTAGAGAAATCATATGATTCAATATTCAAACATTGATATTCATTTAATTCACTTTAAATTCAATCATGACATGCTTTGTTATTACTTGTAATCATGTGTGTATAGTTAGATAAACTTGATGTTAACACAATCATTAATTTATGTAAGCACGGTAATAATGATAGATCTACTGGTTTGATAAATCCATCCCATATGAATATTCAAGTGTTGATTGGAACTAGATTTATTCAATTAGTCTTAAGGCTTCGTCTATGGATCGTGTCAATTCAGTTATTAGGTTTGATTGTGTTGTTTTGTCTTTTGTTATACTATTGCCTTTATAAGTCTTGACATTGCCATTTGAATTGAATTGTTTTCAATCAATTTAATCAATCTATGTATGTATGCAAACACGTGTTTGCTCATCAGCTAATTATTTAGCTGACTCGTTACTTTTTACATAATTTTAGGAAATGTAATTTAGAGGATTTTTTTATGCTCATTTATGACTTGTACCTAGTTTAATAAATGCCTTTTGCTATGTATAATTGGATTATTGTTTAATTGTATTGAAATATGTATAATTGGATTTTGTTTAATTGTATTGAAATTATTCTATTAGTATTATTTAATGAAACGAATTTAAAAAAAACAAAAGGCAAACAACGGCTCATAATTATCTTCTCCTCTTAGGGTTTGCTCCGCTTCCTCAAATTGACAGCCCCATCGCCATTTGCTTATATTATCAAGATATCGAGATAGAAGGCCATACTACCTGCGATTAGTTCTCCACTTCCTCTTCTCACATTGTTGTTTTATAGTAAGACAACTATTCTTTATATTATCATTTCTATCGTATGTGAATGTGCGTGTAGAAGGATCTTAAATCGGCAAAATCATTGTAAATTTGGTGTATATGAATGTCTTAAACATGGCTAGCCTCTATTAATCTTTGATTAAACCATAATATTTAACATGATTTGTATGATTGCTTCATGTCAACTAATATTAGGGTTTCGAAATCATAGTTTTTTTCACATGAATCAAGCGTATTTAACTTTCAATCAAAACATTAGGGTTATGATTTACATATCTGTTTCTATTTGAAAGTCAAAAACATTGGGGTTTCATATCTTACATCATATCTAAGTGGATTCTAATCATAAGCAGTTCTCTCAAACTTCTGTTTCATTTGGAAATTAAAAACACTACAGTTCATGGTTTTTAATTTGTTAAAAACAGTTATAATTAGTTTGGTTTGTTTTTGGTTTTTTAGAAACCACCTGTGATTGCTTCGAGCTTTTAAAGGTTCAATACTTTTTTTTAAACAAATTAGATGTTGGTTTGCGTCTGTCCACTTTAAAATAGGATGTGATGGAATTCCTTTCCTTCAAACATATCTAGTAGTGTAGTAAATACGATGTAAAGTAATTGATATATTGTTTATACCATCTGAGCTTTGGTTTCGCATCTGAATCAGTTCAAACCCTCAAAATGAGTCATTGCACCGTTAAAATCAAACCACAAAATTATCATCCAATTTAGCGTACGTTTATACAGTCCGTTAGTTTGACAAAAATCCCAAATGAAAACAGATTATAAAACATACACAAACACTGGCACATTTATTTTATCAGTTCATATGGTAAGATTTCATCATGTTCTGTATGAAATGGCACATAATTTCTGCTACAAACGATGAATATTTTCTAACAAAGAAAGCGACTTCATCATAACAAGTCATAATATGGTATATTTATTAAGCTTCTAGTAATTATGCATCTTTTTAAAATCTTAACTTAAAAAATTTTTAATAACCAATAATTTATATCAATTTATTCGCTTAGTAACCGACACCACCTTTTCTCATCTCGTGTATTCAAAGATTGAAAGCTTTTTAGATTATATTAGTAATGCTTTAAAAAGCACTAGTGGAAATGTCCGCGTGTTGCGACGGTACGGCTGTTACGTGATTTTTTAAGAATTCGATTTTAGTCAGTATCGAATCGGTGCGTTATGATGTAAATTAAAAAATCAAATTATAATTATTGAAAAAATTGAATAAAAGAAAACAATTGCGTATATTACAAAAGTTTTTAAGACAACGATATTATCCCAACAAGATTATTTAAAGCATGGGTGGTATTTGTGGTCGAAATCACTTGTTACCTAGATTTTAGTGGGGTTTCGTTTTATGAATGTAGGTTAGAGTTTTATGATTATCGGAGGCAGCTTTCGATAGTGATTTGCATAGACCAGAGAAATTTAATGAAGAAATTGTCACAACAAATTACCATCTTAATTGTTATTGAGCTTTTAACAACCGGCAAGGGAAATAGGAAGAGGGATTAGTGCTCAATCGCAGTGAATAAATGGAATTGAAAGTAAATGGCGGTTTTGTTTGACCATGTGTATATGCTTTAGCATTTGTATTATAAGCATCATATATTATACTTTATTGTGAGGGTATAAATGAAATAAAATGGTTAATTTTTTGAAATTTAAGCATGACTTTTCATATGGGTGTCTTAATCCATATGCAAAATAATCATTCATTTTCACTTTTTTTTGTAAAAGATATAGATAAATATTAATATTACTAAAATCATAATATGCCCCTAGAAAAATATTAGTATTATGGTTATTATAAACATAAAGATATATATATATAATATATAAGTTATATACTTAAATATTTAAATAAAATAATACTTAATTTAAATATATTTAGTTATAAAAATATAATTAGTAAATATAATTTAAATGTCAATTTATAGTATCATAAATAAAATAAAATTTAATAAAGTGAATTAAATAATATCATATATTAATAAATGTATTAATAATGTTATTAATTACATGAAAGAGACAAGGGCAAAAATGCAAGGTATATAAAATTAATTGATAAATTTATCATATTGCCCCTAAAGTATCTTAAAAATTTTAATCAATTCTCTATTCTACCACTATTAAATAATGTCTTGCACTACTTTGCACATGTTGATTCAAAACTTGTATACTTGACAAAATTACATCTCTATCCAGAGAGATTTATTATAAACTAGTACAGATATAAATATATAAATAAAAATACTTAATTTAAATAGTATTTAGTTAAAAGTATGATTAGTAATTATAAATCTAAATATCAATTTATATATTATAAATAAATAAAACTTTAGTTTTAAAAGTATGATTAGTAATTATAAATTTAAATGTAAATTTATTTTTATAAATAAAATAAAACTTAATGAAGTGAATTAAATAATATCATATTATTAAATAATATATTAATAATGTGTATTAAATAATAAAATAATTAAAAGAAGTTAATTAAATGGGGGCAAAAGTGGAATTATTGCATAAAGTACTTGTTCTATATGCTAAAATATTGTATATGTGTTTACTTCGTATCAGGTTCTATCTATGGGACCTTCACGATCATTTTTGGTTCTTTCTGAAAAAAACAAACCTAAGAGGTCTGTGACTGACCCTGTGTTCAGCACATGAGTGAGCGTTACCGCGTATTTAGTGGAAGCAGATAGTTAGGGACTGACCTGGTACCACTTTGAGTTACTGCCCCGAAGTACTAGACCATCTCCTGTTGAAGAATAAGGCTTTTGAGCTGCCTGAGTATTATATACTTAAATATTTAAATAAAATAATACTTAATTTAAATAATATTTAGTTATAAAAATATAATTAGTAAATATAAATTTAAATGTCAATTTATAGTATCATAAATAAAATAAAATTTAATAGAGTGAATTAAATAATATCATATTATTAAATAATGTATTAATAATGTTTATTAATTACATGAAAGAGACAAGGGTAAAAATGCCAAGGTATATAAAATTTAATTGATAAATTTATCATATTGCCCCTAAAGTATCTTAAAATTTTTAATCAATTCTCTATTCTACCACTATTAAATGTCTTGCAATATTTTGCACATGTTGATTCAAAACTTGTATACTTGACAAAATTACATCTCTATCCAGAGAGATTTATTATAAAGTAGTACAGATATAAATATATAAATAAAATAATACTTAATTTAAATAGTATTTAGTTAAAAAGTATGATTAGTAATGATAAATCTAAATATCAATTTATATTATTATAAATAAAATAAAACTTTAGTTTTAAAAGTATGATTAGTAATTATAAATTTAAATGTCAATTTATATTTTTATAAATAAAATAAAACTTAATGAAGTGAATTAAATAATATCATATTATTAAATAATATATTAATAATGTGTATTAAATAATACAATAATTAAAAGAAGTTAATTAAATGGGGGCAAAAGTGGAATTATTGCATAAAGTACTTGTTCTATATGCTTAAAATATTGTATATGTGTTACTTCGTATCAGGTTCTATCTATGGGACCTTCACGGTCATTTTTTGGTTCTTTCTGAAAAAACAAACCTAAGAGGTCCGTGACTGACCCTGTGTTCAGCACATGAGTGAGCGTTACCGCGTATTTAGTGGAAGCAAATAGTTAGGGACTGACCTGGTACCACTTTGAGTTACTGCCCCGAAGTACTAGACCAGCTCCTGTTGAAGAATAAGGCTTTTGAGCTGCCTGAGTATTATATACTTAAATATTTAAATAAAATATACTTAATTTAAATAATATTTAGTTATAAAAATATAAATTAGTAAATATAAATTTAATATCAATTTATAGTATCATAAATAAAATAAAATTTAATAAAGTGAATTAAATAATATCATATTATTAAATAATGTATTAATAATGTTTATTAATTACATGAAAGAGAAAAGGGCAAAAATGCCAAGGTATATAAAATTTAATTGATAAATTATCATATTTACCCCAAAGTATCTTAAAAATTTTAATCAATTCTCTATTCTACCACTATTAAATGTCTTGCACTACTTTGCACATGTTGATTCAAAACTTGTATACTTGACAAAATTACATCTCTATCCAGAAAGATTTATAATAAAGTAGTACAGATATAAAATATAAATAAAATAATACTTAATTTAATAGTATTTAGTTAAAAAGTATGATTAGTAATTATAAATCTAAATATCAATTTATATATTATAAAATAAAATAAAACTTTAGTTTTAAAAGTATGATTAGTAATTATAAATTTAAATGTCAATTTATTTTTTATAAAATAAAATAAAACTTAATGAAGTGAATTAAATAATATCACATTATTAAATAATATATAAAATGTGTATAAATAATACAATAATTAAAAGAAGTTAATTAAATGGGGGCAAAAGTGGAATTATTGCATAAAGTACTTGTACTATATGCTTAAACTATTGTATATGTATCTTACACTTTAAATGAAATTACTATCTTATCCTTCTAATATGTATTATATATTAGTATAGATATAGATATTTATTCATTGAAGATGGAGCTGTTGATGCTATTGTCATTGCTATGATCCTTGGGGATTGCAAGTTAATGTTATTTAGGGAGCTGAAACGTCTTTTGTTCAGTTTATTTCACCGTTTTCTTTTTCCTTTAATAAATGACAGCAACACTTATCAATTTATAGTAGTTTTTTATTGATGTAAATCACAAAATAATTTTTAGAAAATATTAAGGGTTGTTATCTTATTTAAGAATTGTATAATTATGTTGTTTAATCAATGATTCATGTTGTAGATGAGCTTGATTTAATGACTTAGCAAGAGTTAATACCATTTATCTCACTGTGAAGACCCTCGTTATACCATGTACGAATTCTTTTCAGAATATTTAATGTTCAAGAACTTTTGTAATTCTTTTACTTCCATTACCCATATTAAATGTATTATGACGAAGATCAGATTTTTCTACTTAAAGTTAACAAAGCATGAGGGGATTTTGCTTTGTAACACCCAACTCCAGATAGAATTGATGTGTCTCATAGTAAAATAATTAGAGATACTAATAAATGCAAAATTAAATAAGTCAAATCAATACTGTTACATTAATTTGATAACCAAATTATTAAATTTTTAAAACAAATGCTAAAAATCTTATTAGAACTCTAGTATCTTCGTTTCCTAGGTTGTTCTTTAACGCTCTTCACACGTTCCATTGTTTTCCCTGTATATCTGTCGCAGAGAAACAATGCGGCTGAGCGATTGCCCATAAAAAAAACTTACACAATTACCATAATGAATACAACTGCCACGATACATACACACATGCATATAACCATGCATCAAATCATTAGAATCATACATCACATGGTAGAGAAATCAGATTTCATACGAATATGTAAGATTAACAGAATGTCTATTTTTGACTTAGATGTCACTGAGTTTAACATATTTCAAATGAGTGTGCATCATTTTAATTTATTAAATAGATCATGCCGGTTGACTAAATTCAGATATAGATTCTCAGATAGATTAACATTTTTAGATTAAAAGAAATGCCCAAGGAGCCAGAAATAAATATTAAAAATACAAAAGTAACCATGGTGTACAAAGGGTTGCAATACTTAAATACTAGATGTGTGAAGGAGTGCTGGCATACACTTACATCCACTAGATGCAAATATATTGCTTGACCGATCCGTCCGTCTTAGAGACAGATATAGCTAAGTACTTCTCATAGCACATATATATATAGATAAAATAAAGATGTTATGGTCTAATCACACCGTTACGAATAGTGTAAGGTCATTGATGCCATAATGACAAGTCTATGAAACCCCCATAAAAGATGTTGATTGGGTATCATAGTTCAGATTTATAGATTACGTAACCAAATTTAAAAATTAAACGTAAAATGAATTATATCATAATTAAAGCATCAAGCTGAATTAAAGTGAATAAGTAATAAAACTCTTGATACACATTCAGATGAGCAAGTCTAACTAATGATCATGCGTAACTTGACAAATAAATAAATAATAATTATAATAAAGAATAAACATTAAACTAAGTCCTAGTGTGGGTAGAAAAATAAACTTAACGAACAGAACAAGCGGATCCGATGACACACATATTCAATGTAATTACACATTAACAAACAGGCCAGATTGAAACTAGTAGTGGTGGAATTTTAAATAAAATAAAACGAATTGTAACGTGCGATCCACTACATATAGTAGAATGAATCATATTATCCGTACCTTAAGTTATGATGCAAATAGTTATTATGGAGCTAACACGTTCTCTAGCGATTACGGAAAACCTACAATCACCTTTAATCAGATTTATCTCTAGGTTTAGATATATTATCAACTTAAATTCTTTAAATTTGATATTTATAATAAGGTTAACAAATTTGCTGTTTATAATAAGGTTAACAATTACCTCTTATCCGCCTTAGACGATTACAAAAGTTTTGAATGTATTGTAAAGGTAACTTTGTAAAATAATAACAAATTTTTAAAAGAGTTTCAATTATGTAACTCAAGTTTAAAAAGTGTTTCAATTACGTCACGCAGCTTTCATGTTTTATTTAAATTATAAGTTTTAACATGTTTTTTTTTTGTTTCAGTTAGTAAATATTTGTTTCTTTGTTTTGATGCTGATGTGGAATGATTACGTAAATTTTAGGTACTTTTTTTTATTTTTTTAATATAATTAACATGCTTTTTTATTTTTTAATATAATTTCATATATTAAAAATTACAACCTCCACGTCTTCTCCTTCGTTACTTTGTTGATATAAAAAAAATTCGATATTGACTCGATTTGATAGTTTGATGGTCCAATTTGGAAAAAATATACATGAGTGACCAAATTAAAATATTTTTAAAACTTGATTACTATTATGTGATATTTTTTCTTTATATAACTATCAACATCCGTTCAAAAAATATAACTGTCAACCTACTGTTTCATTTGTTAATGCAAACTTCATTAGTGATTTTTTCATTCACGTAAATTTTAAGTAAAGAATAATTTAGACGTTGTGTTATTCAACCTACGCAATATGTAAAAATCGCAAGATGATAGTCGGGCATTGGGATACCGACTAGGGTTTAATGGGGATTAATCGGATTGTATTTATATGTTAGTATTCAAATCATTAATATATACGTAATATTTTTCAAAATGATATGTATAGTTTTTCAATTATGTCCAAATTTTAAATAATTTTGACACATTTTCTCTGATTTTTTATCGATTTTGTCCAAATTTAACTAAAATTTTCCTAATTTTGAACAATTTTAACCGATTTCTCTAATTTTTTTGTTAATATTGACCAATTTTGACTTTTGACCGATTAGCTAAAGTCGAATTGATAGGTGAATGATTACTGGTTACTTGGTGGTTAATGTCAAATTGATAGGTGACTGATTACTGGTTTCTTGGTGGTTAATCAGTGTAGGCGTCCATGTCACTTTTTTTTAGGTCTACTGATCTACTCACTTCTATTTTTCTGCAAAAATAATATTATAGTCATTTGATTATTCATATCACTTTCTCACTCTTTTTAAATGTCAAAATAACTAATTGTTATATAATTCTCTCTCACATCTGGACTTTCTAAACTGCAAAAATAATATTATAGTCATTTGATTATTCATATCACTTTCTCACTCTTTTTAAATGTCAAAATAACTAATTGTTATATAATTCTCTCTCACATCTGGACTTTCTAAAATTAAGATTACTTTATAAACAAATAATTTTAAAAATTTTAAAACCACATCTTTTTGTTAAAAAAACAATAATTTTATAAAATACAAGATTTTCTAAAATATTTAAATTTTTGAAATGAAAAATCTTTAACCATCTTTTTATTAAAAATTATGATTAAAATTATACATCTATACTAATAATTGATTACATGTGATGACACATGTCATCACCAAATCTCACCTCACAAAAACTTTCCCGCCTAAACTTTTTTTAATAAATTTTTCACAAATCACGTTATATTTCTTATTTGAAGTTTTTTATTTTATTTTAATTTATTTTGAACGACAAATGTGAAGTTTTTTATTTTTTTAACTACCTCAATTACACCAATCATTTCTAGGAATTTTGAATCTATGATATAAATCATCTCAAACCTTATTTAACCATTTAAACCTTATAATCACAAATTCTTATTTTTATATAATCGATTTAAAATAAAAACGATAAAGTTTAAATATTTTTGTTTACATATTTGAATTATATATTTATAACTTTTAACCCGTGTGATACACGGTTAATAACCTACTAAGTAAATAAGTTAAGTAATAAAACTATATTATTAGTTTTTCAAACTTTTGTATTTAAAAATTTATGTTTAAACTTTAAACATTCATTCTAAATAACTATTATCGCAAAAATATTATTTTTATAAAAAATCTTATTAATCTTTGGTTTTAATTATTTTTATTTTTTAAAATTTTTTATATTTTAGAAAATTCTATTTTTATAATATTTATAAAAATATTATTTTATAATCCTACATTTTCATCAGTTACTATTGATTCTTTTTTAAAATATTATTTATAATCCTACATTTTCATCAGTTACTATTGATTCTTTTTATACAACACGTGTAATACATAAGTTTTTATAAAATGTTTTCATATGTTAAAAATTCATAAACTCAATAACCTCGTCAAATAAACAGAGTTAGGTGTGTGCTGCAGTACAACTACCCATGCCACCATTGAAATGTACTAGTTGGAATACATGAGTTCCAAACAATGCATTTATTTGATATATATGTATAGGGGACGGTTACCATATAAAATGTTTTTTCATACAAAACGTATGAAGTTTGGAGAGCTAATTATCACGCAAGAACAATAAATAATCACGCAAGAAAAATTAATAATCACGCAACAAGAAGTAATAATCACGCAACAAGAAGTAATAATCATACAATGAGGATTACATTCATGTGATATTATCACGTACAGATAGAATTATTACTCACGAATACCTTCTTGCATAATAATTTCACATTTGCATGATAATTACATCTCTACGTATTAAAATTTTCACTTACGTTATAATTCCACCTGTAACGTTAATTTTTGTATGATAACTTCATACGTTTTACATGAAAAAATCATTTTGTGACATAACCATTCTTTATAAGTACATACATATTTATATAATACTAATTATCAACTTAGTTATGCATTATGGTTTGTATTTTATGTTTTATAAGTTGTACCTCATTTTGTTTTTTCTTTATTTTTTATTTTTAACATTATAGTTTTCATCTTTTACATTTAACCTTAATAACTTTTTTATTTTCAACTTTGGTCTCAATACTTTTTATCTTTTACAATTTTTTTTGTTTTTTGTCTCGGACTAAAATTTTTGAGTTAACATACAGGCACACGCGTATGTGGTTTAACGTTTTTACATCTGTTTATTTTTGTTTCACGACCATGTTGTGTAATACACTTCGTTCTAATTCATATACATTAACACACCACAACGCACATGCATGGTTTAAAGTTTTTACGTCTTTTGTTCGTTCGGTTTTATTTCTTTTGTTTTACGAGCTTGGTGTTGGTGGATGCTAGCGATGGTGTCACATTGATGTTATTTGACATAGTTTTACGCCTCCAACGCAACACGTGAGGTTAAATACTAGTTTTATTATATCTTCTATATTATAGCCATATGCTCTCATTTCCACTATTTGATTTAATTGGATAGAATGATGCATGCCATAAATCTATAGTATCTAACAAAAGATGTTTTTGAGTGAGTGTCCGTTGTGACTCCACGAAGTATGTTGTTCAACAAATGTTATGGAGCGAGTAGTGAGTTGGTTCAGTCGTGCGGCTAGCAGTGATAGACTTATAAAAAAGGTTCCCCATTTCATTAATGAGAGAAAATAAAGAAAATTGAAAGTCAAGAAAAAAAAAATAGTTGTGTTTTAAGTTTTTTTTTAATGAACGAAAAAGAAGAAAAAATAAAAAAGTTGTGTTCTCGAGTTCATTTGAAAGAGGGAAATGAAAGGAAAATAAAAAAAAAATCAATATTTTCAAATCGGAAGAAAATAGAGAGAAAAGAAAATAAAGGAAAACGAAGAAAATAAAAAAAGAAAAAATAA
This sequence comes from Flaveria robusta, assembly GCA_025506415.1. NCBI lineage: Eukaryota > Viridiplantae > Streptophyta > Magnoliopsida > Asterales > Asteraceae > Flaveria > Flaveria robusta. The sequence continues at coordinate 29,332,773 of CM046474.1, read as the reverse complement.
GAAAGTTTTATTTTCTTTTATCTCCTTAACTAAATTAGAGAACATAACGTGAAAGAGATTTTAGTTATAACACGAAGGGACTCATATGGGATCAGAGGAAATTGGCATTACGTATGTCGAACATGATCACATATCTTGTGATGTGATGCCGTCGTTGAATGATCTAATCTTGATATGTTCACAATTGAAGAAGTTATTCCGAAAAAATTAAAAACATAAGAGAGTGAAACTAAAAGTTTGATCTAATTAGTAGTAGTTAGCCATTTAGTAGGACTAGATAATTATCAGTTTACATATTTGATATTTAAATAGTATTTAAATTGGTTAGAATTAGTTTTATCTAGTATAATATAAGGCTATCTATTAGTTTTTATTTGTCGAGTTTAATAATAAAAAAAAGAAAATTACAAAAATAGTCCTTGTGGTTGATCATATTGCAAGTTTGGTCCCCAAAATTTTAAAAATTGCAAATTCAATCCAAACATTTGAAAGTTTGTTGCATCGTTAGTGTCAGTTAGTTTTTAACGATATGGGGACTAAATATGCAATATGGTCAAAACCAAGGGACCAATTGTGCAATTTATCAAAAAATTAACAAAAACTAAAAAAAAAATCAAATAAAAATTAAAAATTAAAAGATTCAAATAAACGTTAATAAAGAAATCAATAATCGTTAAAAAATAGAATAAAGGTTAAAAAAGCCATTTAGTAGGACTAGATAATTATCAGTTTACATATTTGATTATTTAAATAGTATTTAAATTGGGTTAGAATTAGTTTTTATCTAGTATAAATATAAGGCTATCTATTTAGTTTTATTTGTCGAGTTTAATAATAAAAAAAAAGAAAATTACAAAAATAGTCCTTGTGGTTTGATCATATTGCAAGTTTGGTCCCCAAATTTTAAAAATTGCAAATTCAATCCAAACATTTGAAAGTTTGTTGCATCGTTAGTGTCAGTTAGTTTTTAACGATATGGGGACTAAATATGCAATATGGTCAAACCATAGGGACCAATTGTGCAATTTTATCAAAAAATTAACAAAAACTAAAAAAAATCAAATAAAAATTAAAAATTAAAAGATTCAAATAAACGTTAATAAAGAAATCCAATAATCGTTAAAAAATAGAATAAAGGTTAAAAAATTCTTATGTTTGTTTTTAAATTCTTTTAAATTTTATTTGATTTTCAATTTTTTTTTATATTTTTAGAGCAAATTGCACAATTAGTCCCTATGGTTTCATCATATTGTATATTTAGTCCCCAGATCGTTAAAAAATAACGAACACTAACGGTGGGGACTAAATTTGCAACAAACTTCAAAATGTTTGGACTAAATTTACAATTTTTAAAATCTGGGGACTAAACTTGCAATATGATCAAACCACAGGGACTATTTTTGCAATTTTCTCATAAAAAATGTTGAATTATGTTACTTCAATTCTATGTGTTTAATCACATATATTTTTGGATATAAACACATATATTTTTGGGTTGATCCAATTGGTTATTCCAATAGTCGTAGTCTCTTTACAAAAGGGGAAGGAAGCTATCCAAACAGAATCACACGGATTTAAGAAAGTTTTAGCGATTGTTATTCAGTTGTAGTGACGGAAACAGAGAAAGCCCATGATAGTCTTTAATTGATGCTTTTGTGTGTGTTTATGTAAGCCTAATCGACATATGATGACAGTGATTTGCAATCCCATATCTGAGAAAATTGGTTACGGTAAAAAGGAAACAAAATTGGAAAGAAAAAGGAGGGTCAATCATGGGTCAAAATGGTAGAAAGGTAACGATCGTTTGCCTGTTCACGAGTCATAGAAAAAGGAAATTAGGTACAAGTTGCAACTCAATTATATTTCATTAATTTTAATAAACCTGTGTAACACGGATTAAATAAACAAAATATTAATTATAATAAAATTTATTAAGTATAAAATGATATTCTGACACAAAATATGATTGAAATTACGTATAAATAAAAATATGAGTAGTAAAACAATGATATCAATTATTTAAACTTTTATTTTTAACATTTTTTTCAATAAAAAAAGTAAACATTTTGTTTCAAAACAAACCGTATTAGAAAATATCAAATTTAAAAATTCTTTATTATAACTCTCAATTTTTATTCTTTTTGTTTATAAAAAAATTACTTTTAAAAAATACCAATTTTAAAATATTTAATATTTTTAAAAAAGTTTGATGTTTTATAAAAAAAATTTATTTAAAAGATCTGTTTTTTAATTTATTAAAAACCTATTTTTAATCTAAAAAGAGTTAAAATAATAATATTAGTAATTTTAGTAATTATTTAAGATAATAGAGAAGCGGGAAAATTTTGATGAGTACAAATATGATGCTGCCACTTTGTCCCTAATAGTTACCATTTTATTAGAGTAGTAAGATAAGATTTATAACATGATACTTTATTTATTTAGAGTAAACTTCACGTTTACTTTCTGTGATTTGATCAAAATAAGTGTTTTTCTTTAAAGATTTAAAAATTCTTCATTTATATAAATAATAATAATAATAATAAAATAATAATAATAATAATAATAATAATAATATAATAATAATAATAATAATAATATAATAATAATAATAATAATAAATAATAATAATAATAATATAATAATAATAATAATAATAATAATAATAATAATAATAATAATAATAATAATAATAATAAAATAATAATAATAATAATAATAATAATAATAATAAAATAATAATAATAAAATAATAATAATAATAATAATAATAATAATAATAATAATAATAATAATAATAATAATAATAATAATAATAATATAATAATAATATAATAATAATAATAATATAATAATAATAATAATATAATAATATAATAATAATAATAATAATAATAATAATAATAATAATAATAATAATAATAATAATAATAATAATAAAATAATATAATAATAATAATAATAATAATATAATAATAAAATAATAATAATATAATAAATAATATAATAATAATAATAATAATAATATAATAATAATAATAATAATAATAATAATAATAATAATAATAATAATAATAATAATAATAATAATAATATAATAATAATAATAATAATAATAATAATAATAATAATAATATAATAATAATAATAATAATAATAATAATAATAATATAATAATAATAATAATAATAATAATAATAATAATATAATAATAATAATAATAATAATAATAATAATAATAATAATAATAATAATAATAATAATAATAATAATAATAATAATAATAATAATAATAAAATAATAATAATAATAATAATAATAATATAATATAATAATAATAATAATAATAATAATAATATACTAATAATAATAATAATAATAATAATAATAATAATAATAATAATAATAATAATAATAATAATAATAATAATAATATAATAATAAAATAATAATAATAATAATAATATAATATAATAATAATAATAATAATAATATAATAATAATAATAATAATAATAATAATAATAATAATAATAATGCAAAAATGAAAGAGCATTTAATTCATATATGCCAAATAAAATATAAATCACCCAAAGGGAAGCTTGTACATTTGTTCGTCCCCACCAACTCTACACTGAGACCGCCTTAGCTGTAAACTCACATTATGTGAGAAAACTTTCTAGTCTAACCTGAATCTTGTACTTCTTTATCTCGAGTGGGACTGTAACCCAATAACTTCTACTATTTTTAGTAAAGTCTGAAAGTACGTTATTTCAACCACTTGAGCTAAGTAATTAAGTATCATTGGTATCACTTCATAACTATTCGATAGAAATTGTAAAAGCAAACACCCATTAAAACTGATATTATTATTATTATTATTATAAAATCATATTTTACAAGCTTTTCAAGGCCAAGCTTTGTCAAATCTCCAACTTGCATTAGGCCATGTGTTGTTTTGCACACCTATATAGAATCCTTCTGGTCTAACCAACCAATAACAATTTATAGCACCCAAAATTTTTTTCTGACATATACTCCTAACATGATTATCAACCAAATTCAAAGCTATATATTTTGATCCCGACCAAAGCTGCCCAGAAAACAGTGTCTTGGTTGCAAAGCAAAAAGTCCAATGATAACTTGCTTTGTGAGGAAGTATATGATTTCCAAGATCGTCGTCTTTTGATCTCACGTGAAGCTTGATATTTGTAGGGATATCATTGATTACAAACATATGATATCTTACAAATATAACACATGGTCTATCTATGGTGTCCGCAACAACATTTGTATCTGAAATTGTTACGATAAAAAAGAAAAGGATGAATAAGAGTCTACGCATTTGAAATTTTTTAACTCGATGCACTTTTACTAACATATGAAAAGTTGGGTACCCCAATTTTATATTTATAAGCGTGTTGTAGATAATAAATGAATGATAAAGTTGAGAGAATGTTCTTGAAAATGACATGGTATCATTTATTACATTAATATTTTTGGTTGACCAATTATAAAATTATATTTTGTAGTAAACGTTTTATTGGAAAAACGCAACTGCTAAAATTTTCGGGATGGGTGTTTATAATTTTTTTGAATGGCTAACTGAAGGACCATTGATCAATCCGATTATCTCGATTACTCAAGTACGAAACATTTAGGCACTAGTCGGTCACATCCTCGAAATGCAACTTGTACATAAATCTGTCCCTATCAGTGTCAAATCTAATACCACCCTCGATAGGAAACCCATCATAAATGTCAAAAATTCTTTGGCCCAACCTGAAACCTTTTTTTTTTTTTATTTAATGTTGAACTTAAACCAAAGACCTCCCTCTGTTTGTAAAAAGGTATTGGGGATGTCTCATCTTAACCACTTGGGCTTAATATCATCATTTGGTGTCTATAAATATAATTCAATTCAATTTTGTAAGAAAAATGGTTATAATATCTAAGTTATCGTTAAGCAAACAAATATAATTTTTTTGGTAATAAATCAGGTTCTGTATGTAATTTTAATAAACCTAGTTATTAGACCTGAGCTTTGTGATGCCAGCATTAAACCGTGAAAAAAAAATATCCAAACGTTGATGAAACTAAGTATGCCGATTCCACACGTGTTACGATGGCCGGGATTTGATAATATTCAAACTTTAAAATAAAAAACGAAATCTTGCAAGACCTAAAACTAAGCATTACAACTTTATATAATATGTATGAAATTGTTTTTCGACAGCTTGATTTTAAGTAAAATTATTCTATAACTCATTAATAAGCATGTGTTGTGGTGAAAAATGAGCATTATAGTAAACTAGTGAGTGAATTGTCGTATTTAATTGTAGTTTGATCACATTTGATATTTTCATCCAAGAATAATTTGTTTTGCATCTACCTCCCCAAAGTTTCAAAAAATTATTATTTTCATCCAAAATCGTTAACTTCATTAGTTTATTAAACATGTAATTGACAAAATCGTAACTTTGACATAATGGGATTGTTTGTATGGTTGTGATCGTGAATCATGATATAAAGGAGAGGATGATTGAGGCGGTGGTCTTTATTACACAACCTCGGAACGGGTTCCGACCTTTGCTAGAAACCAAATCCATCATCCTCTCTCACCGATGACGCCAACCATCTCATGATACAGTTGATGATTAAATGCTAGAAAATGTAGAGATGAAAGGTGCAATGAAGGTTCCATGAATGTAATAGTAATAGATGAAAGCCATTTTATTAGCAACACGTTAACATAAATTAAGATTTTATTTCGATATGCATACATAATCACCTCTTTTAATGACAGATATTTAGCATTTTTTTAAACTAAATAAGTTAACAATTTTGGATGAAAATGCTAACTTTTTAAAAACTTGGGGAGCCATAAAAAAATCTTTTTGGATGAAAATTAAAAATGTAACCAAATCATAGAGATGAAAACAACAATTAACTCTAGATTAATTAAACGCCTAGTCAAAGGCTAGTTAAAAAGGCAATGGAGAATTATATATGTAACAACTAGATTTAGTAACCCATGTAATAATAAAATATTAAATAAAATAAAATTTTATTAATTATAAAATAATATTTTAAGATAAGATATAATTAAATTACATATTAGTAAGGATATATATAATAAAACAATGATATTAAGTTTTTAAACTTTTTTTTAAAACAAAACATTTTGTTTCAAAACAAACCTTTTTAAAAGAAATTCATTATTTATAACTCCAGTTTTAATTATTTGTTATTTATAAATATTTACCTTTTAAAAAAAACTAATTTTAAAATATTTTGATGTTTTAAAAAATTTCTTATTTTATAAAAAACTGTTTTTTATGAATAATATTAATAAAAAGAACTTTTTTTATTTATTAAAAAGTATTTTAGTCTATAAAGAAACTAAATAATATTATCAATAATTATAATAACTATTAAATATAAGAGTGAAGCGAGAAAATTTGGTGAGTAGAAATATAATGTTGTCACGTGTTCCACTAATTTTACTATTTTATTAGAGTAAAGATTAGAAGTTTAGATTTACGGTACTATCTTTTGGTTGGTCCACTTGTATGTCCGTGAGTAGTCTACGTGGTAAGGAAACTTTATTTTATATTTTTTTAAGTTTTCTAGATAGTTTTACATGTAATTTATTCTTTTTCCCAATTCTTTCCTAATTTATATAACTAAATTTTTGTTAAAGCGTAAAGTAACTTGAATTTATACCATCAAATAAAAACGTTTTACATTCGACCCGACTCATTTCTAAAAAAAACTTGCGTCCAAATACATCGAAATGTAGATCATTTTAAAATATATATAAAAATATCCATGGAAAAGTCTTATACTTGACCCGACTCTTACCTAAAATTATACCGGTGTAAACCCGAAACTATAAAAACTTAAAGGAGTAAAAAGGATATGTCAAAGTTAACCAATTATATTTAAACTAAATTAAGAAATATAATTCAATAAAAAATATTATTATTTAATATTTTATTATTGTTATTATTATATTTTTTAATAAATAAGTATTATTATTACTGTTCAATTCTTTCTTAATTTATATAGAACTAATGTAACTAACCATCTCTTTCTTGAAGAGATGAAAAAAGCTAGATATATTTTGTGTTTATAGCATTCACACACCACACGATAATCCGTACGTCATAATTCCTCTTTTCATCTCTTTTCAGAGTGCATTCTTCGTCTTCATCTCTTTGTTTAAGGAATTACTAGTTTTAATAAACCCGTGCATTACACGGTTTGAATGAACTAAATATTAAATATAATAAAATTTTATTAATCATAAAATAATATTTTAATATAAAATATGATTAAAATATATATGAGTAAGAATTATAAGTAATAACATAATGATATCAACTTCTTAAAAACTTTTATTTTTAAACTTTTTTTCCAAATTAAATTAAATATTTGTTTCAAAACAAAAACCATATTAAAAATATCATTTTTAAAAATTTCATTATTATAATTCTCAATTTTTATTATTTTTGGTTTAAAAAATTTATTTTTTAAATATTTTGTATTTTAAAAAAGTTGATGTTTTAGAAAAAAGTTTTATTTTATAAAAATTGGGAAATTTAGAAATAACATTAATAAAAAAATATCTTTCTAATTTATTAAAAAATATATTTAATCTAAAAAAAGATAAATAATATTATAAGTAATTAAGGCAATCTATATCTATAGTAGTGCCTAATAAAAAAAAGTTTTTTTTGCCACTTGTCATTATTTTAAACCATTTTTTTGTCACTTGTCATTTTATTAAACCTCCTTACTTTATTTTCCCTCCAAAATAGTATTATAATAATTTAAACATTCAAATTAATTTCTCTCTGTTAATAAAAATCAATTTTATTAATTAATGTATTTCTCCCTCTCATCTATATTTTTTAAAATCAAGCTATGTTTTTAAAAATAAATTTTATTAAAAATTTAAAAATCGCATCTTTTTATTTATAAATATAATAAAAAAACAAAATTTTAAAAATCACATCTTTAATTAAAACCTCTTTTTTTATTAAAATTACAGTTTTTAAAAAACAAAAGTTTTATAAAATACAGAATACAACAAACTTTTTTTAAATTCTTTTTTAAAACAAAATATTTAAAACCCATATCTATAGTACCGAATCAAAGAAGGTTTTTTTTGACATTTGTCATTCTTTTAAACCATTTTTTTGACACTTGTCATTTTATTAAACATCCTCACTTTATTTTCCCTTCAAAAGGTTTTTATATTAATTTAAATATTCAAATTAATTTTTCTCTTTTAATAAAAATCAATTTTATTAATTGATACATTTCTCTCTCTCATCTATATTTTTTAAAAATCAAGCTATTTTTTAAAAATAAAGTTTATAAAAAAATTAAAATCACATCTTTTTATGTAATATATAATAAAAAACAAAAATTTAAAATCACATCTTTAATTAAACCTATTTTAATTAAAAACACACTTTTTAAAAAAAACAAAAGTTTTATAAAATACAGAATACAACAAAAAATTTTTTAAATCATTTTTCTTAAAACAAAATATTTAAAACCCATATATCTTTTATAAAATAAAAGTTAAAAAAAATATTTTATCGTTTATTTACTTAAAGTAGCTATTTATATGCAATTATAATCATATTTTATCTTCAAATATGGTTTTATAATTGGTAAATTTTTATTACTAATTATTTAGTATTTTATTTATTCAACCCGTGTAATACACAGGGTACTAACCTAGTTATTTAATAAAATAGAGAAACGAGAAAATTTTGATGAGAATAAATGTGATGCTGACATGTGTCCTCCTAGTTATTATTTTATTAGAGTAGAATGATTTTATCTTTACATTTTCATCAAGATTTTCATCTCCATCTCAATCTTTAAACTTTAGAGTTTTTTTAATAGTGAATCTTTAAACATAAAGATTTACTATTTATCAATTTTTATATTTTTTTGTAAGTGTTTAAGGAAAGAGAAACAATAATAAAAAAATGTTTGTGAGTGAGATTTAAATAGGAATGACAATAAAACCCAAACCCGAAAGGCATACCCGAAACCTGAGGCATATGGGACGGGTATGGGATCGGATAAGCGGGTATGAGACCGGGTATGGGATTGCATTGTGTACCCGTTTACCTGACCCGATTATCATAACCGTTTCCCGATTATATACCCATAATTATTTTATTTTTTAATTTATTATACTTAATAATAATGTGTTAATATAAACTATTAAGCTTCCTATCATTTATATCATATGGTATCTTACAAAGTTATAAAAAAACTTTTAAAATTAGATAGTGGTAATAGTAGTAGTGAAACGTAAACAAAAAATAATAATAATAATAAAATAATAATAATATAATAATAATACTACTAATAATAATACTAATAATAATAATAATACTAATAATACTAATAATACTAATAATACTAATACTAATGATGATAATAATAATGATGATGATAATAATAATAATAATAATTTAATAATAAGGTTTAGCAAAAAATATTGTTTAATACATATATACAAATGTAGTTTTATATGTCCTAATATTAATAGATATCCGATGGGTATGCCCAACGGGTAATTTTTATAAGTTTAACGGGTATACCCGATTACCCACAGGTTTACCCGATACCCGACGGGTAAATACCCGTTATATACCCGGCGGGTTTTGGGCCGTTTATAGGACACAATTTTTTAACCGGACATAAGGTTGGGATTACCCATACCCGTCCCATTGTTATCCCTAGATTTAGATAGAAAAATATTTTTAGTATCTTCTCCATGTCAATTGCACACCCAACAACTTATTTTTATATCCTTTTTTCATTGAAAATAATATTAATAAACAAAAGAATAATATTAATAAATAAAAAGTATATTAATAAATAAAGAACAATATTAATAAAAAAAAAATATTTCAAAGGTTCGTATTTTAAGAATGGAGTTGGTTTTGTGAAATGCTTTTGGATTTATTTTAAGAATGGGTTCATATAGGTTTTAAGATAAAACAAATCAATAATTTTAAATGAAAGTTATCGTTATATAACGGTGTCATTCAAATGAATTAAAGGGGCTTGGCATATAGCGGCACGCCACCCACCAGTCACCACGTTGCGCAAGGGGTTAAAATGTGAAATACATCATCTATTTTTTTTATTTTTCTTTGGGTTTAGCACCTATGATAAACATTAAAAAAAATATACTAAATTTCTTGATAATATAATATGGTTGATGTATCTCTGATCATATTCAAAATATATTCTTCTAAAACAAATCAAATATAAATAAAAACTAGTAACAGAACTCCATTTCTGAGTTTAAAAAGGCGAAAATACAATAGCATTTAAGTCATATAATGCTAAATACAGACATTAAAAATCACTTAATAAATATTTTATAGCAAAGAATTGTAAAAACAAACACCGACTAATAAATTAAACGATATTAATAATATTATAAAATCAAACATATTACAAGCTTTTCAAGGCCAAGGTTTTTCAAATCTCCAGCTTGCATTAGGCCATGTATTGTTTTTCACACCTATATAAAATCCTTCTGGTCTAACCAACCAATAACAATGTATAGTACCCCAAGCTTTGTTCCGACATATATTACTAACATGTTATCTACCACTTTCAAAGCCATATATTTTGATCCCCACCAAAACTCGCCTGAAAACAGTGTCCTGGGTGTAAAGCAAAAAGACCAATCATAAACTGTATTGTAAGGAAGTGTATGATTTCCAAGATCGTCATCTTTAGATCTCACATGAAGTATGAGATCTGCAGGGATATCATTGATTATAAACATATGATATCTGAACAATAACACATGAACTTTCTATAGAGTCTCCAACAACACATGTATCTGAAATTGTTGCAATGAAGAAGAAAAGGATGAATAAGAGGTTACGCATTGAAATATATATATATATTTTTTTATCTAGTGCATTTTTACTAACAAATGACCTTGATTCTTGATTTATAAGTGTGTTGAAGATAATAAATGAATGCAAAAGTTTAAATAATATTGTTGAAAATGACATGGTAGCATTTATTACATTGCATTACTCATTTATTTGTTTGGCCAATCATCGGTGATCGTTTGCCCAAGTGATCAAGGTGCTATAACTCAAGACTTCATTTATATAGGAGGACGTTATGGGTTTAAGTCTTATCGGTGACTAAAAAAATAAGAGATTTTAGGTTGGGTCAAAGAGTTTTTTTTTCTCACCTAAGGTGGGTTTTCTCCTAATGATGGTCTCAAGTTCGAGAGTAATAGGGACTGATTGATGTACGAGTTTTCTTTCGGGGACGTGCCAACCTAACGCCCTAAGGTTTTGTACTCGAGTAATGGAAAAATGTTTAACTATGAAGTTTTGAAAAACTAAAAAGTATAAGAAGGATTAAGATGTTGACAAGTGTTTTTTTAATCAAGATTAGGTTAAGTGAAAATTTGAGAATGTTTCCCCCTCTCAAGTTCCATCTTTTTTTAAATGCTCTTAATTTTTACATGTGATATTTTTTTTAAATACACTAGGGGTGCAAACGAGCCGAGCCGAGCCCGAGCTCGTATGGGCTCGAGCTTGGCTCGTGAAGACTTAGGGGAGCTCGAGCTCGGCTCGTTTCAAGCTTTATTTTTAAAGCTCGAGTTCGGCTCGACAAATACTTTTTCAAGCTCGAGTTCGGCTCGGGCTCGGCTCGTTTATTTATTTAAATATTATTTTTAATATTTTTATATTTAATTTTGATATATATATTTATAATTATATAATTTATATAGAACATAATTCATATTATTTAATTGTTTCTTATTATAACTTTATATATAATAGATATTATTTATATAATATATTAAATAAATTAAATAAAAATATATAAATAAAAAGCTCGTTTAGGCTCGCGAGCCGGCTCGAGCTCGATACGTGAAGCTCGGGCTCGGGCTCTATAATTAAATGAGTTTTTTTTCAAACTCGAGCTCGGCTCGGGCTCGATAAATCTCGGCTCGTTTCGAGCTTTTTATCGATCTGATCTCGAGTAGCTCACGGACGGCTCGGCTCGTTTGCACTCCTAAAATACCATAAAAATGAGTAATTTTTTATATTTAAACGCGTATAGTGTTGATATAAAAATAATAAAGTCTTTTTCATATTTTTTAACCCATTGTGTAATTTCGTTAGGTTATTGTCAAATTCTTCTGAATTGACGAGGATTACACAATTATAGATGAGAATTACATAATGAACGGAAACATAAAAAAGTTTATAGTTTTGAATATTTTGTTATTCAAAAATTACCATATTAAAGAACATAAATATAACACAATAATTAACATTAGACACAATAGAAAATACAATGACCAGCACTATGCTCGATGATTACCATTAGATACAATAAGCTACTTGACAAGGATTACACAAATACCTAATCAAGATTATACAACGAACTGAAAAACGTAAAAAAAAAATTACATTTTCAACATTTTGTTATATAAAAATTATAATAAAAACAACACAATAGAATACACAATATTCAACAATAGAGACAATAATCTGACGAATATATACAATGACCTGATATTATATAGTACTCTAACGAATATTACACAACGAGCTATCATTTAAAAAACAACATTTTAAAAAAATAATGTTGTATGTAAAACTAACAAGCATTTAAAAAAAGAGGAGAACTTGAAAATGCCACTAAGACTAAAATACTCTTAGTTATCATTTAAAGTTGTAATTAGTTACCATTGTGCCATCGAATTTTCCTAACTTTAGATTTAAGATCTGAGAGATAATAATCTTTTTACCCTTCTTAGTTTCCTTGTTTTTTAAAATGACTCTACCTATAAATAAAATCCGATTATATAAGAAAAATGGTTATAATATCTAATACTAGGTAAAAACCCATATATTACATGAGTAAAAAAAATACTATATTTTTAATCATTTGGTTTTATGAATATGTTGTATGTTACATGTCATTAGTTGTTAATGAAATAATAAATAATGAAAGTTAAGAAATATAAATAAAATATTATAAAAATAAAAAATTATAATTATAATTAAATCTTATAATTTAGTATGTTTTAATAATTTCTTAAAATAAGAAGATTTATATTTTGAATATTTAATTATTTAGTTTAATTATTTATAGCTAATTTCATTTAATAGGAGAGAAAGATAAAAAAACAAAAGTTTAGATTTTACTAGAAGTTAAAACGTTCTTGAAAAAACCTTCTTTCATTGTATTGCATATATATGCAAACAATTATAACTAGTTTTATACCCGTCCGGTGGCAAGGTATTTTTCATTTAAATTTAGACCTCTCCAATCATTTATATTCTCTACTTTTCATTCATTGGAAATCTCATAAATTGAAACAAATTTAGGAACAAAGCATATCACATATAAGACTACAAAGACACATAGGAAGAAAATCTATAGTCATGCAAATGAAAATTTATAATGAATTCTATAGTTTTACAATGATAGGCGTTCAGCGTATTTATGCCTGTATTCTTTTGGAATGTAATCTTTCACACAACATGAAATACCATATTGACAAATGTCCTATTTCTTATTACCTTATAAACAACACATACCTTGTACGTTTTGAGGTAAAAAATTTCAAGTAAAAAAAATTAATGACTTGGCTTTAGCTACATCATAGGCATAACATATTAAAAACATAAGGATGGTGCATCATTTAATTTAAAACCTCTCCAATCATTTAAATTCTCTATTTTTCATTCATTGAAAATTCTCATAAATTGAACAAATTTAGGAACAGAGTACATCACATAAAAGACTACAAAGACACATAGGAAGACAATCTATAGTCATGCAAATGAAAATATATAACAAATTCTATAGTTTTACAATGATAGGCTTTCTTTATGCTAGCATCCTTTTGGAATGTAATCTTGCACACAACGTGACATATCACGTTGACAAATGTCCTATTTCTTATGAACTTATAAAAAACTCATACCTTGTAAGTTTTCTGCACACAATCCTGAGATTTGCCACTAAAATCAAAGACTTTTCACATGGCATTATTTCAATCACAATATAAAGAATCAGAAAACACAGATTATAATAATGTGCTGAAAAACCAAACCGACCCATTTCATGCAAAATTTGAGCAAAGACCAGATAAGAAATAGAAGCCAAAAAACATTTCCAGGAATCACTAGTCAAATGTGAGGATCCAAAATGCTCAAAACCTTCTAGCTCCAAAAGTATGACATCAAAGCTATTCAAATTCAACTTTTGATTCCTAATCATACTGGAACATTTGTTAAACAAATCATATCCATATGAATTGTGGATGCAATGTAAAGGCACTTATGCAAACTAAACATCAATGTAAAATGAATTTTTTTTAAGTGAGATCACACTCAAGGAGCTAATAATGAATCTATCTAATTCTTTATTGTTATAAGAACCTGAAAGTTGTATCAAAAAGGCACACCTGCTCCTCCATTGGCAATGATAAGAAGCTCTTCAACTACTTTATCAATGGTTCAATGCAAAGTCAGAACTATGTAGCAAAGGGATTAAATTATTAGAACTAACACAAAATTTAAATTAGTGAACCCTTAAACATAGTCTTACAGTGGCTTATTGGATTCCAAAAATGGCAGTCTTGTTGTAGATTGAGTTGAATGCTGAAAATGAATGAATATCTGTCAGCACACAAAGATCTTCTCAACATAATAATCAAAGTAAAGAATGAGTTTTGAACCAAAAACCTTTTAAACCTTCACTAAATGCATAGTCAGATTGTATGCATAAGCAAGTATCTAAACTGCACATAAATGCAACTTACAAAGCGGGGAGTACAACCATTATCCATCAACTATGATCCTGAAATTAAAGTGAATCTAATCATATTTGAACTTGAAAAAGCTTTATTGCCATCAAATTATAACTAAAATATATGAAATTCTTGTAAAAAAACAAAACCTAATATGTCAATTAC
This sequence comes from Flaveria robusta, assembly GCA_025506415.1. NCBI lineage: Eukaryota > Viridiplantae > Streptophyta > Magnoliopsida > Asterales > Asteraceae > Flaveria > Flaveria robusta. Next base: position 29,317,755 of record CM046474.1, on the reverse strand, counting down.
ATAACCTAAAATATTCCAATTCAGAACAACTAAGAGTTAAAAAAATTGAACTGGAAAAATAAATAATATGAGCAAACATTACAAAACTAAATATAGCACACTGAGAGAGCAACTAATGTTACCTGGAGGTATTGCAGGGGCATCTTTGGAGGAAAAGAAGAGACATCAGTAGTGGGATTCCTTTGATGAGTTCACAATTCCTCTGAGGAGAAATCCTCTGATATTTAGAGATCCTCAGATGTGTACAGATGATTTGTCTCCTCGGATAAGAATGCATCATCTGATATACACATCCCCTCATGAGAATTGGTTCTCTTATGCTAACAATTCCTCTAATGGCGAGTAAGGGGGGAGATCGGAGAATGTGTTTAATCCGGTGAAGGGAATTCGGATTTAGGGTTGCAAATCCTGCAACAACAAAGTTATGAGAGAGTGAAAAACGATGAGAAGAGTAAAAATGATTACCGGAGACTGATGTATGCTTTTTAAACATGCTGATAACAGAGAAAAGGGTCCTCTATGGTGTTGCTTGATGCACGGAACACCAATAACTTTCAACACCTCTCATAAACAACATATGGGCCCCGTCGCTCCTCCTGAACAGGGTATCATTTGGTTACTCTTACTCTTACTAACGATTCACATCACCATCTTCTTTTTCTCCTTGAATCACCACTGATTTGATGTAATGATTTCTCTCTGCTATATAGTGTGGTGAGGGAGGTTACCCGCAACGTGGGTGAGGAAAAAATGGAGTAGAAAACCACCGGAGTTCAGAAAAGAGAACATAGAACCGCCTTGAACTGCCGACTCTAGAAGAAATACAGAAATAACCGCTGACTTTAAGTGGCCTAGATTTACTCTCAGTATGATCTGACGGTCCATATACATTTTTTCATATTCACGCTCCATAGATATATATAATTTGTTATGATAATAAATCAGGCTCTATATGTAATGTAATTTCAATCAATATTATTATGTGGGGCGTATTGCATGTCTCCGTAAAAATCTATATAATTACATATATACTCAACTTAAATTTAAAATTACATACCTCTTCTTCTTTAATAAAATTTCATTTAATAACAAAGTTACCCTTTTCAAAATTAATAAAAAAAACCTATTAAAATTAGATAAGGATGTGTAATATTTAAGGGGGTAATTAACTCAAAATAATAAAATACCAATATAAAAAAATAAAACCTGATGGGGGTAAAGCCATGGCCGGCCCTGAGGAGGGGCGGGATGGACTCCCGTTCAGGGCGCACTCGTTCAGGAGGCACAAATTTTTTATATATTATATATATATAATTATAAAAAAATTAATTATAAGGTATACTACAATTAAAAACTTAAACTAATTATGTTTTAAACCAAATATAATTTTTTAAGCCTATTTTATTAACCCAATTACTCAACTAATAACCCACTAAAATATTTTAATATTGTAATTAAAGTCCACAAAGTAGTCTATAGGGTAGCCCACAAATTTTGTTTTATTCAAAGTTAGCGGATTGACGATTATAGCTATCGAAATTGAAATATTAGAGACTATAAACTACGAAGATGTTATATACCAATTTGCTATCAAGAATGCTAGGAGAGCTTCACGAGTTATTGGTTAACTATTACGGCATGTTATTATAATACTATGATATTGCTATGTTTATTGTTAAAACGTTTGTTTTCATTTAAAAAAAATTAGTTTATATAATTTAAGTCATTAGGTCCCAGGGGCATTTTTTCCTGGCTCGTCCAGGGCATTAAAATCCTCAGGACCGGCCCTGGGTAAAACGATGATATTGATAAGATGATATTCGATGGTGGTGTCAGTAGTATTTTGGTGATGTAACGATGGTACTTTGATGCAACGTATCGGACCAAATAACAAGTGCAAGACGAAATCTAAACTAAAATACATCTGATCGACGAAACCAACTCATCAAAATTGAAGTTCTGCACATCAAATTCTAACACTTTGGTGAGAAATAATTAGAGGATTTTTATTACCCACTTAATTGGTAAGAACTATTAACAGAGAAACCCATCTTGGTTATATACAAATTTGCGCTTTGGTGTACGATTGAAATCAAGAAACAAAGAAAAACACCTAATTTTGGTTCTATTTTATTTATTTATTTATTATTTTTTTTTTTTTTTGAGTTGATTACACATACAACCCCTTAAACATAAATAATCTTTCAAAGTCACATACATAGTCTCCAAACATAAAATGACCCAAACACCCCGTAGATTTTTTTTAAAAAATTTAACAAAGTTAGTGTTAGGGACTAAAACAGTTATAAATTCAAACGTAAAGGCTTATATGTTATAAAAATTCATTTTTTTGGACTAAAATGGTTAAACACGCCAAGCACACAAGGACCAAAAGGGTAATTTATATAATAATAATTATCAACTTAGTTGTGCATTATGGTTTATACCTTATGTTTTGTAGATTGTATATTATTATTTTTTTTTATATTTGTTTTACTTTTAACCCTATAGTTTTACACTTTTACATTTAACACTTTAATACTTTTTTTTACTTTCAACTTTAATCCCATTTACTTTTATTCTTTTATAGTTTTTTCATTTTAAGTCTCGGTCTGAACTTTTCAAGTTAACATACTACAGCATGCGTATGTGGTTCAACATTTTTATATTTATTTTTTCTATTTAATGTTTCGTTCTAATTTATACACATTAACACACCATAACGTATGTGCATAGTTCAACGTTTTTACATCTATTTTTCATTCGTTTTTCTTTCTTTTCTTTTACGAGGTTTTATGGTGTTGGTGGTCGCTAGCAACATTGATGTTACTTAATATGGTTTTACATCCCACTGCAACGCGTGTGGTCAAATACTAGTTTACTCTAAAATCAAAAAGATCTAAAAAGGAAATGATGTCTCATCATATACAACATTAGCCACTTAACAATAAATTTTTTTTTTTTTTTTTTTTGAGAGAGAGGAATAAAGCCAATATGAAGGGAGAGAGGGAGGGAGAGAAAGAGAGTCACAGAGGGACGACGGGAGACCTCAAGCACCGTTGACAAGAGGATTAAGACCACTGGACCACGATATCATATGAAAAATTGAAACCATGAACGGAAGCAATGCCAATCGATGTCACTACCTTTTTTGTATTAAATTCTTTTTTCGTAATTGTTTTCTGGGATCAAATACAAAGTTATTTCTTAAAAAAATTATGTCATATAATTGAAAATATTATTATTTTAGTTTAGATTGTAATTTGATTACGTGCTTATATGTTGCGTGTAATCAAGATACATGGCGCGTTCAACAATTTGTGTGTGTTTTGCCAGTAGCTAGAATGTGTATTTAAATAAACACTAACAGTTACCAACATAAATTAAATGTTTCATGACATTACCTTTATACACGCTCCACAAAATGATGCTTGTGGAATGATGGAATCACACTATATATATATATATACTAGCTGTAGTAAACTCGTGTATTACACGGGTTGAAAAAAATAAAATATTAAATAAAATAAAAAATTTATTAATTATTAAAGAATATTTTAAAATAAGATATGATTAAAATTTTGTATGAATGAGGACTATAAGTAATAAAATTATAATATCAACTATTTAAAATTTTGTTTTAAATTGCTTTTGTTTTTTCAAAAAAAAAAATAAAACATTTTATTTCAAAAGAAACAGTTTTAAAAATATTTTTTTAAAATTTCCTTATATAGCTCCGAATTTTAAATATTTTTAGTTAATAAAAATTTTTCTTTTTAAAAATATAAAATTTAAATATTTCGTATATTAAAAAAGTTTAATGTTTTGAAAAAAGTTCTTATGTTAAAAAAATTTATTTCTCTAAAAATAACATTAATAAAAATATCTTTTTTAATTTATTAAAATACTACTTTTAATCTAATTAAAATAAAATAATATTATTAGTAATTAGTGTAATTATTTAATAGAAGAAGCGAAAAAATTTTAGTGAGAAATAATGTGGATAATAAAAAGATATTTTTTCTATATTTGTAATCTAAGAAAGAATTAAAACTATTTAATTTTTATTAATTTAAGTAATTATTTAAGATGAGAGAGAGGCGGGAAAATCAAACTTAGGGGGCTTAGAAATGTAACAAGTGTCCCCTCAAGTTACTCTTTTAGTATTATATATAGATATATATCAACTTACTTAAATTGATAATTTATAGGCAAATTAGATTTTAGACAAAATTACAATAAACGTTCTTTATGTTTATCAAAAGTTACAGATATCGTCCTTTATCTTTAAAACGCTCACTCTCTGTCCTTTATGTATAGAAAACGTTGCACGTTACGTACTTTAAACAAACGGCCGTTAGTTTATTGGTTTACGTCAGTTCACGTGAGAAGAACATGAGGGCAAAATGGACTTTGCACAACCCATTGTAATCAATTGATCCCCTGCCCTTAAGATTCACACAAGAAACTGGATCAAACGAAACTTCTTATAATCAATTTCGTGTCTTTCGTTTATGAGTAAATCAATTCCATCTTCACCAAAGCTTCAAGATTTCACAAGAATAATAACATCCAACAGGATCCAACAACAACCAAAATGAACCCCTAAATCCATTTCCAACAAGACCCGAGTTGCATCTCCGTCGGAGCCCGCGAAGCCAAAGGGGGTCCGGATTGTTCAATCGGAGAAGCAACAACAAAGGTTGAAGATAATGGAGGAGAATTCATCGGTGGATTGTCGGATTCCGCTAGCGGAGGTGGTGCTTGAGTGCTCACGATGGTGGTTTCAGGACACCCTTAAGGAGGCTAAAGCCGGTGACACCAGTATGCAGGTGTTGGTGGGTCAAATGTATTGTAGTGGTTATGGGGTTGTTAAAGATGCATAGAAAGTGTTTGACCATTTGCCACTCCTAATTTTTTAAGTCTTTATGAATGCAACTGATGAGGGGTTCAAGCTTGAAACATGGTGGGCGCAGGTAGGGTTTTGTTTATTTGAAAGGACAAGGGATCGATTGATTAAAATGGGTTGTGAAAAGTCCATTTTGCCCTCGTGTGCTTTTCACGTGAACTGACTTAACCCAATAAACTAACGGCCGTTTGTTTAAAGGACGTAACGTGCAACGTTTTCTATACATAAAGGATAGAGAGTGAGCGTTTTAAAGATAAAGGATGATATCTACAACTTTTGATAAAAATAAATAATGTTTACTGTAATTTTGTCTAGATTTTAATTAATTAGAACTATTACTTATTGGCATATAAGAATCCATACTATTAATTTTACAGGTGACACTCTAAACTTTTACTTTTATCACCTATGACAATTCTAGTAATATAATTATCATACATTCATATTCGATTTATTTTTATTTTAGGCTCGATTTTCCTTGTCTGTTTTTTCATTTAGTTCATAATTATTATTGCGAACGAAGTCGAGTGCAAATCAATCGTCAATATTTGATTATGATGTTACAAGGACTGTTGTTGATGATAAAAGTGAAAGTTGAGAGCGTTACCCGTCAAATTAAAAGTATATATTATTATCGGCCAATAAATAATAATTTAAATTATTAAAATCCAACTTGCCTAATTTATACTATAACCAAAGCCCATTAAATATGTAAAACCTTATAACAAGGACAAAAATAGAATTGTCACCGTGTATGAATTAACTAAGCTCGAAGCAGCAAGGTAAGGTAGAAACCTTTATTGTAATTTATAAACCACCTCGAAATGTTTGAGCAATACATATACATACTCAATCCCAAGGACTTTCGAATCGCCATTTTGGATCAGAATATGACAACTTCTTTCTAGATACATAAAACCCTTCGGGTTTAATTAACCAATAACAATGTTGCGTACCCAATAAGAATTTATAATGAAAACAAACGTTACTGATGTGCTTACCATACAATTCTATACTTTTTTTCATTGAACCCCAAGTGAAGTTGCCATGATACAAGCTACCAACAGGACAAAAGTACCAATCAAAAACTTGTCCAGGAGACAATTTACAGTGGTCACATTTTGGGGATTCATCGTATATATCATATATATGAGCTTCAATCATATCATTAGGCATGTCATTTATAACGAACATGTGCCAATCAGGAGTCAGAAAGCATTTTTCTCGCATGATATCAGTGGAATTTGCGCATGAAAATGTTGATGAGATGAAGAAAAGAACACCAATGACCAAGAGATTAGGCATTGTGAAGTGATTCAGAGAAAGTTAGACCTCTTATTCTCAAATTTATATAGGGTAATTACTCCTTTAATCGCATGAAATTTAAGTTCATTTTTCAGACTATTCTTTATGAACTTCTAATATTAGTAATACTAAATAAAATTTATGTGCTAAAGGTCAAATGAGGACGTGTACTACATAACATATCAAAATTTAATATTATATGCAATAATGTTACTACAATAAAAAATAATATTTTTAATTGATTTTGACTAATTATCGCAGGTTAAAACAATAATAATGGGTTATTTCCCAATCTCATTAATGTATGTGTATGTGGAGGAGGATTAAATAAAAAGTTCATTTGGTTTAAAAAGCCTAAAAGTATTACAATAATGACTCGAACAAACTCCGGTAAACTCATTTCGGAAGTGTTGGAGTCGGCTCATCAACTCTATCATCTTATTTTAGGGTTTATAGCTTTTGAAGCTTAAAAATTATTTTTTAAAATTTATTTTTAAGATTTAGGGTTTAGAATTTAATGTATAAAATGAGATATTATCATGTTAAAAGGATTATCCTTTGTGAATTAGGTAGCATTTGCCTCATTAAATTATGGTGAAATTATCTCACAACTTTTATTAGTTTAATCTATGTTTTCTTATATGACAAAATCACCTAATAGCATGCATCTCCTTTGTCAATATATCAAGGGTTTAAATCTTTTTGTGTGCTTGTATATGTGGTTAACTAGGTTTATTACCCGTCGCGCATTGCCGCGACATTATACGTGACGTGATAAAGTATAGATTACAACCGACCCGACTTGTTTCCAAACTAATTTTACGTCAATACGTAGAGTAACTCGAATTTATACCGTTGTACAAAAACGTTTAATATTTGACCTGACTCGTTTTCAACAAAATTAATGTCAAAACATAGACTTACAATCGGTCTGACCTTTTTCGAACTAAATTTACGTCCAAATGTATAGTAAATGAAAAAGTATTATATTGACCTGACGCGTTTCCAAACAAACCAATGTCGAAACGTAGGTCAACTCAAACCGCACATAAAAATAAGCATTAAAACGTTTTATATTTGACCCAACTTATTTCTGAACAAAATTTACATCAAAACGTAGACGTATGTCGAAACATAGGCGGTCTTAAAGTGTATGGAGTTAAGCCTAAGAACATTTTATATTTGACCCGAGTCGTTTCTAATTATGTCTAAACGTAAACGGACTTGAATTTATATTGTACAGGGGTAAACTCGAAGCTTTAAAAACTTAAGGGGGTAAAAGTGATATTTTACAAAGTTTTTAAAAAGTACCGGGGGTTGAGAATGTAAAGATCAACCCAACCTACGTGATGATGTATAGATTACAATCGACCCGACTCGTTTTCAAACTAAATATACGTTAATACGTGGAGTGACTCGAATTTATACTAATGAATGAAAACGTATTATATTTGATCCAACTTTTTTCAAACAAAATATATGTTGAAACATTTATATTTGACTTATGTCCGAATTAATTTTACGTCGAATCGTACAGTAAACGAAATGTATTATATTTGATCCTATGCGTTTTCAAACAATACTTACGTTGAAATGTTTATATTTGACTCAACTAATATCAGAACAAAAATTACGTCAAAATGGTGACGTTTGTCGAAGCTTAGACAGTTCTAAAAAAATATATAAAGTTAAGCACGCAAACATTTTATATTTAACCCGAGTCGTTTCTGATTACGTCCAAACGTAAACGGACTCGAATTTATATTTTATCGGGGTAAAACCGAAACTTTAGAAACTTAAGGGGGTTAAAGTGTCATTTTCTAAAGTTTAAAAAACATCAGGGGTAAAATGTGCCAATAAAGAAAGTTGAGGGGTTTTTTTGGCCGGTGGCATTGGCCACCGACCTTTGAAAATATGTTATAGTAAATAGGAGTTGTTAAATAAAGTAAAATAATCAACATATATGAATTTTGTTTACTATTTAGTATTTTTTTTTAATCTGAGTAAAAAAAATTATAAAACTTGTTTATTATTACTAATAAATAAATATTATTAATATTTAATTATTATTATATTATTATATAACTCAATAAATATTCTTATTATTATTTTATTATTAATATTACTGTTTAAATCACTATCAATTAATATACGGAGTAATTATTTCATGATCTTTTTTCTTCATAGTTATCTCCTCTTCAACTACATAGTGATGATCTGTCGTTGGGGTCATGCAAAAACCTAATCAACCTAGATAGCTAGGGTAAGTAAGGTATCGTATTCACGGAGAGCATGTGACTAGTGTTACATGATTCGTTTGATTATTAGTATAATTAGTTACTTAACGAAAACTAAATCAGTGAATTGCTTATACTATTGGCTCTTGGCTGTGAAAATTAGATATTGTAATGATTAACAAATAAACTATGAAAACAAATTGTAAATAATTAAAATTGATTAAGATGACACTTATGAAAAAGAGTAATCCACCCCGAGATTCATGTTTGGTTTTCGGAAATTGTTTTGTTCAACTTAGTGGAAAATCCTTAATGGGGATTCTATACATGTAATGATTAAGTGATAGAGATAACTAAAACTTAACGAGTCTTAGTACCCCATACCAATTGAATTAACAACCAAAATCTTGCAATCATACAACTCGCGCAAAATCATATGACATTCAAATCGAGATTTACTAAAACAATTGTTTAAACAATCAAGACACAAATTAAACTCAATAAAGAACTTAAAGGGTTCCAAAGTTTAATCCCAACACAAATTCAACACAAACGAAAACCTAATAACGTGAAACCTATTGCCCGAGGTAGATTACGAGCGGTTTAGCCTTGCATCTTCACGAATTCGGCAACAAAATTGGGTTGGAACATGTTTTGATGGATTGGAATGAGTTAGAGAAGTGGAAGAATCCTCAAGAATGACCAAAGTTCGTTCCTTTTTTGCTCCCAATGCGAATTAGAGTTTTTAAAATTGATAACCCTCTCTAAATATGGTCAAAATCCGGAGAATTACGTCAAATCTGACCATACGACGTAAGTTACGTCCTCCGGGACGTAAATTACGTCCTCCCCCATGATAGACGTGGTTTGCCTCTGTCTTACGTCCCAAAAACTGTTATTTTTAGAAATGACGTAGCTTACTTCCTTTAGGATGTAAGTTACGTCGTATGCTCATTTTGCATCAATTTCTTCATTTTCTTCATCTCTTTTCATCCATATATCATCTAATATTCGTGCAACCCTTGAATACATCATTTAAGCTTCCCACACCTACAATTCAAATATAACACAAAGTGATTACGCTCGATAGGAAAATCACGTTAAAAGCATACATTTAAACACTTAAAACACATACAAAACATGAACGCATCACATAGTAATCAAGAGTCTTACATGTTTCACTTAGGTTAATTAATTTTAAGAAAATTTAACATCTATAAAAAAAGTTTACAACATTAAAATAAATAAGCGAATCCAATTAAGATAACACCAAGTGATTTCCAATTGTGAGTTTTCTTTTAGACGATTGCGTGTGCGGTCTCGGCTGGAAAACAAATAGGTGGGCCTGACTAAAATAGCATCTATCTTGCGAAACATGGCCGTACAATTGCCGCTCAAAAAAAGAATCTAGTGGGATTTGTATTGCACCTCACAAAAACGGTGTGGTTCAAAATTTTACAAGTGTAAGGTTTGATTGAATAAGGAGTAAAAAAAATTTTGGTGTTCATGAAAATTTTTTGGCTTTAGTTAATATATTCTATTATTAATAGCATATTAAATGTGTTTGTTAGGAAGATTTGAAGAAAGAATTTAATTCTATATTAGTATAGTTTTATGCGATGAATGGAGTGTACTCACCTCTATAAATAGAGAATCCGAGTTATATCTTTCCCAAAGCTTGAGAATGCCTAGTCCCGTGGTCTTCATCCTTCTCTTCTTCATCTCCACATTTTCTTGTGCAGATTCAACTAATTCTTCAAATTGCATATGGACTTCTGATTGGCATGACTTCATTATAAATGGCATTCCTAATGATGAAATCATAGCTCATGTTCGTGATGAAAATGGTAGTTTCCCCTATTGTAGCCATTGTAAAATTCCTTCTGGGCAATTTATCCATTGGTATACTTGTCCATATAAAAACGTGTACGGCGAGTTCACTTGGAAGTCGAAGAATAAAACTGTGGAATTGTATAATAAGCACATACATAAAATATGTAATCGTAATAAAGGTCCATGGGGTACAGAACATTGCTATTGGTTAGTTAAACCGGACGGATTTTATGTATCTAGACATAACTTGTCGATATCCGATCCAAATTGGAGTTATGAATATCCTTGGAATAATTAAGTATAGTGCGGCTATTTTGGCTTTTTTTTTAAGGTTGTATTAAAATAATGATAATAATTAAGTTTATTTCCAAACTATTTCAACCTTAGTTTCTAACTTGTTTGCATTTTATTTATTTGTTTTTACTTTTTCCTTGTTAATAAATTTCTATGTATTTGTCATCGTATCTTTTATATTTAACTAACTAAACATGTGTGCATTTAGCCATTTATATAAAATAAAACCAATAGTTCATGTTTTCTTCATCTCTTAAGTAGAATGTCATGATTTATAATTTTTTTTAAAGAGTTTTAGTCTGGATTTTGTGATGAAAAAAGAATCATATAAAATCTACCTTTAATCTAACTAAGGTATATTTTCTAGAAAAATATACTTGATCTACTTTATTCTGATTTGAAGCACACGAAAAAAAATATTGAAAGTAAAGGGTCAAGATCGTTGATTACAGTAGTTATGCAGTAAGTATGAAAAGCAAGGATTGTTTATCAAATTGAATTCAAATTGAGATGATCGAACCAAATTATTTGAATTTGAATCTTTTAAAAGGAATTTGAGTTCGAAATAGATTCGCATAAACCGATTCGAATTTGAAATTTGAATTCAATAATAAAATTTTGATTTAATTTAATTCTATTTTCAAAATTCATGTACACTTGATACATCCAAACATGAAATGAGTAAAATTTAAATTATAACATTGAAAATTCAATTTCAAACCATTAAATGATAAAAAGGTTAAAATAAAGTAGCAAGTCTATATATGAATTTTGAATCGAATGCTAATTTATTCGGATATAAAAATAAAATTTGAATTTAATTCAAATCGGATTTTGAGTTTTGCCAATCCAATTCATAAATTAAACAAAGAGTGAGAAATAATATAGAGACATCAAATACCAATGTGATAGCGTTTCTAAAATTATGGTAGTAAACTAAAAAATTTCAGTCAGATTGATAAAAAGGAGGGCTAGGCATATTGCCATAATGGAAAATCAAACTGAAGTGATATAATATTTGCCCTTATAAAAATAATAAAAGTTTATATCTTTATAATATAATATAGGTGATATTTAGGTGTAAAAAATTGATGTCAAAAAAATTAAAGTCAAACATGCTGTATTAATTTACTATTTTGTCATTTTCTAAATTTATATGGAGACATTCAAATTAACCACACTTTGTTATGTTGGTAGATTACAAAATTAAAATTAATTGTTTTATTATTATTCAAGCCTTTTACTACGTGCTAAAGTTTGTAATGGTACGAAGTGGTAAAAAAGGGGATATGCCCTTGTGTTCTTTTAGGTTTTTAAACTCAAACTAGGAGTAAGAACCTCGCGCGCGTTGCGCGAGTGTTCTAAACCACAAAAAAAACGTAATAGTTTTAACTCTAGGCTTAGATCCGCCTTCTCGTTGTGACTGCAAACCAAGCATGGTTGCCACGCCAATACAACGAATTTTTTCCCCATAATTATCACAGCCATCCTATTAGCAACCATAAACCAACAAAATCAAAGCATAACAAAATCTACTGCTCGTTTCATTTGTTTTTTAAACATATAGGATAATATAATAAGACGATGTAACATTTCTTTGGCTTAGACCCGGTCATCGTTACAGGCTGCAAACCATCAACATGTAGTCGCCACTCCAGAACAACATGTTTTTGGTGAGACCATCATAGCCAGTGAACCACCCGACATAAACCAACAATGTGCAATCCCACAAATCAAAGCCAACACTAAACATCATAACCATGAACATAGATTTAGTTCAGACTGGGCCGTTGCCTCTAGCTGCAAACCATTTAAACATGGTTGCCACGCTAGGACAACAACCTGTGTATGGTCGGATCATCATAGCCAATGAACAACCTGACATAAACCCAACATGTGATCCAACGAATGGAAGCCAAACACACCCGAATCAGTATCACATTTAAGAACAAATCGAAATCCTAAACCAAAAGCAAAAACCTTTTTGAGATGAAGAATCAGAAATCACATAAACCCAAAAAGGCAAACCGAATCACCGATCCCCACAGATCATCGCCACCAACAGATCGGTGACTACTGTGCATGTAGGGCGACGGGAGTGGTAAGGGAAATACCAAATAGAACAACCACGTTACCGAACGCACCTAACATAGTATCACCGCCGCCCAACAATCGCTACCTAGAGTTTGCAAAATAGAGTAGAGATGAGCGAACCCAACTCTGGCAGCAATGGGGGCGACGAGTTACCGAAGAGCACAGAGGTAGGAGGATGCAGTCTTTGGTTGTACTCGACGCATAACGCGGCGGACGTCCATTGTGAACACCCACCGAAACCTTCAAACCCCAAATCCCTCTCTCCACCTAAAATAGTGATTATGAAGTGTTGTTGGGATTGAAGGTGGGTTTTAACAGGGGTTGAAGGTTTTCAAGAAGAGTGATGAAACGAAACCCAAAGCATAGTGAAATACCAGAAACACCACTTGGTACTGTTCATGGAGTTGCTTTTTAAACATATAGGTAATAATGTTATATTTTATTATTTTATATGAGAAATTGGATATTTATAATCCAAACTATTAACTATTGGTCGATATAGGTAACTACTGATCAATTAATAATTTGATCAGTATTAATCCTAACTTTTTATTTTATTACTAATAATAATCTCAGTATATTGTTCCTTAACTTTGTTAGTTTTTGATGAAAACGAACAATTAGACTGAGACTATTATTGGTAACAAAATTAAAAGTTATGATTAATATTGATCAAATTGTTAGTTGATATTAATATTGATCACTAGTAAATAGTTTGGATTATTAAAATCCAATTTTTCTTATAAAAATTTATTTATTATAATAAAATAAGGTTTTAATACGCCACGTGTCGAAATATTATGCTTTCTCATATTAATTTTCCCGTCTATCTCTCATAATAAATGATAATAATAAATAGTAATTATATTATTTAAAATATTTTCAAATTAAAGATATTGTAAAAATTATAATCTAGATTTTTATATAAAAATAAACAAACTTTAAAAAAATATAAGATATAGAAATTTTCTTAAGCAAAAAACTTTCTTAGAAATTCTAACTTTTTTAAAACCACTTTTCATTTTAAGGGTGATTAAAAAATAAATTATATTTGAAAAACAAAATGTAAAAAAAAACAATCTCATAAAACGAGAGTTTAAGATGATATTATTGTTGGTTTACTTGAAATACTTATTTATAAGTAACTTAATCATATTTTATCTGAAAATATCATTTTATAATTTTTATTATAAACTATTTAATATTTTATTAATTAAATCCATGTATTACACGTGGTATAAACTCGTGCAACAATATAAAAATTTTAATTTGAAGAGGTTTTGGGCCATAAACAAAATGATTTCTTTCTAGTAATAAAATATATGTTAAAAATTATTTGAGTTTTAAAAATTGAAAGAGCACAAGGGCATATCCCCTTTTTTACCACTTCGTACCATTACAAACTTTAGCACGTATTTTGTAATCTACCAACATAATAAAGTGTGGTTGATTTGAATGTCTCCATATAAAAAATTATTTATATAAATATATATTTAAAAATATGTAAATAAAAACTCATTTAGATTCGCAAGTTCTCTATTTGAACTTATTTAAACTCAACTTGATCCGATCTTTTGACGAGCAGCTCACAGGCTCCCTTTACTCGTTTACACATCTAGTATTGCATAGTTTGAAAATTGAAAATTATTGGTAGATCAATCATCAAATTATTTGCTTTAACTTGATTTTATCTTCTTATTGTGTGACTCGACTCTACCCGACCCGAACCGGACCGTACTATACCAAAAGGATTTATATTTAGTGATAGACGGCCTACCCTAAAATTCCAATCGTCATGAAAATAATTTTTGAATCCGCCACTTATAAAGACGGACATAATTGGAGAGTTATGCAAAAGTCAGTTGTATCAATAAAGGCAGATTAGTCTTTTAGCCCTATTTTAGTTGCTACTAACAGTTAGGTAGGTAGGTAGTAAATAAAGAGGGGCTAGGTGATTTGCTTTTCGTTCTATTCACGTGTAATTTTCTAATCAATTGAGTTCTTTTTTGGTTTACGTCTCACTATTGTTCATTGTTCTTTGGAGTTAAATTGGTGATTTTGGTTTTAATTTTAGCATGTTTAAAAAGATCTAGAATAGTCTAGTATAAACACTGCGTCATTTGTAATTTTTATGCATTGGTGTTCACGTTCAAGTTTAATATAACGAAGACGTGTAGGTTATTTCTACCTTGAAGAGAGAAGTTTTAAATAATCAACACCCATGTTAATGAGACGTTTGATAGTAAAGATAACTCTTGATCTCATATCAAGGAGTGGATGTAAGGTAAGTAGTCCTTTTATTGAAACCACTCTACATCATGGTGTTCGTGTGGTACTATCTTTCTATTCTTTATACTTTGTTTGATTTAATTATTATAATTATTATTGTTACCCCTCAAAAATCTTTCATTCACCCTCTCTAGATTTTATTAAAATTATAAGTTTTTTTTATTAACTCCAAGTTGTTCTACGGTGTCTACATGCAACAACATTAGCTAGCTAGTAAAAAACACATGTCAATGTGTGTATATACGAAATGACATACACTAGTTATAAACCAACTAATTATAAAAAAACAGTTTAGAGCTTAAATGTAAGCATTTACAAAACCCTAAACTAATTAATCAAAATGTTGCATTAGAAACAGTGTTTAACTGAGAAATCAAGCTTTTGTATGTAACCCACAACAAGATACAATTTTACTGAATAGTTAGTTACTTCTTTCCTGCAACATTTTAACTCCCATGTACCTTCCAAGCATCATTACGGTAGCTTGAGGATTAGTTCCGGGAGAATAATCAAAAGTTGACCCGTCAATAACCCTAAGAGAATCAACACCGATAACCTTATAATCATGATCTACCACTTGATCAACTTGACATCCTCCATGATAATGCCATATAGTTGTCACAGTGTCTCTACAAAACTGTTCTAAAGATCTCGAAGCATTTGCATGTTTAGGCAACAAATTAACGGGTGAATTAGAAGTCATGTTCAGAAGAGTTGAGATTGGGAGATGATTGTATCTAAATCTTGAAAATGATCTCGATTCAATCACCCTCTCAATGATTTTGATCCCTTCAACACATCTTTCTAAGTCTCCGGGGTCTTTAAAGTAATTGAATGTGACCGCAGGGTTGTCATTAGGGTTAGTAGATCGAAGCTCAAGATGTCCCCTTGAGAGCGGGCCCATAATCTTCTCCAAGATAAACCCGCCCACAAAAGCACTTCGTGGGAGGAATCTCATTGCTTCTATCGCCCTATTTAACGCTTCTTCGGTTCTTTGTTTTGGGGGCGAAGTTGAAAGTTGTCCAATCTGAAATATATGAAAAAAAGATATCTTAAAAGAAAAATAATATATCGACCTATAATAAGGGCTTAGTATATGTTAAATAAGTTCTACCCTTGGAGAAAACATTCCAAAATCTTGAGTGGCTTTAGTCTCACTAGCAAAGTTTTCGCCACTCGCACCCTCGATATAAATCCCATTGTGCGTGATACCAACGACTTGGATGAGCGACACCTCAACGGCCTAGGAGACGGGACGAAAACCGCATTCATCGGGTTATCGGACATCCCTTGGCCCACTAAAGGCATGTCCATGACCACCGATATATTATGGGCCTGAAGATGCTTCTCCGGGCCTAGCCCACTTAACATCAGAAGCTGTGGGCTTCCTAACGCCCCAGAACAAACTATAACTTCATTCTTGGCCCCCTTTCTCAAGTAAGCCCAATGACTCACCCCATTTGCATCCGTAAACATCACCCCATCTGCCATTGGCTTACTTCTCCCTGCACAAAAAAGCACCAAAAACATTATCATCGTACAACTTTCAATGCATAACGTACAACTTTGAATGCATAACGTACAACAAGTTCATAACAAAACACACCTTCCGTAGTGAATAATATTCTCTGAACAGGGGCCCGGAGGAACACAGTGAGCCCACGGGGATTTGCATAGTGAAGTAAATCAGCCGACGTATGGCGCCGACCATATCCATCAAAAATAGTCCCACCGACTTTTGTACCATACAAATGCTCAAGCGTATAGCCATTGTACGGCCGAATCCCGATCTCCAGCAGACTATTTCTGACCGCCAGCTGCCACTGCCTCAACGGCGGATGAAACGCCAGCCGACGCTCAACCCAGCGGTACGACTCGTTGACCAGCTTGGCATCCCAGCCGGCGGCCGAGATGTATTCGGCGCCGGCGCGGGAGTAGAAGCCGGCGTTGAGGGAGCTTCCGCCGCCGAGGACTCGGGCTCTGGCGTTGATGACGCCGTCTTCGGAGACGAAGCGTTGGGAGGGGGACGTGGGGGAGAGGTCAGAAAGGGCGGCGCCGAAGGCGGATAAGAGGGTGGTGTTGGGGTTGCCGAAGGGGGAGCCGCCGCGCTCGAGGAGGAGGACGGTGGAGGTTTGGGAGAGGGTGGCGGCTAAGGGGCAGCCGGCGGTGCCTCCGCCGATGATGATGTAGTCGTAGTAGGAGACCATTGGGGCTCTGGTTGCTTGGTGGATGAAGCTGAAGCCTCGATCTTTCAGTGAAAAAGATAACTAGTAGTGAGCTTATTAAGAAACATGCATTTGCATTCGATGACAACCAGAAGATAAATTAAAAATTGTACAATAAACTAATAAATATACCAGTAGGTTGTGGTGATATGGTATATGACATGATTAAGTATAGATGTCCCAACTTATTTCGAAACTAAATTTACATTGAAACGTATAGCTACGCGAATTTATATCATTGAATGAAAGCATATTATACTTAACCTCAATCGTTTTCAAACAAAAGTTTTATATTTGACCCAGCTCGTGTCCGAATAAAAATTTACATCAAAATATAAACAAACTTAAATTTACACTGACACGTGCATTAAAATAAGAACGTAAGAAACTAGTTTTGTTTAAGTAAAAGTGTACAACGAGTAAACCCAAAATTTTAGAAACTCAAGGCGCTGAAAATGATATTTATTAGGGTTTTATAAGAAGCTAGTTAAAGAGTCAATTTAAAAAACTTATGGGCTTTGGCCGGTAGCAAAAACCGGCCGGTCTTTCTTTTTATGATATAGTAATGTAGTCTAATTTTCTTGGTAACGTGTGTGTTTACATATTCTATAATTTATTTATTCTAAATTTATTAAGGAACAAATGTAGTGTTTATTCATTTCATGAACTAATTAATGTTTTTTAATAATTGGCGAGATAATAGTAGAGGTGCAACTACACTTCTTTGAAGTAGTTATGTTGGATTTTCGACATATAATACTCCAACTAAAGATTGTTACGTGGATTTAAATCTTGTTGAATGAATTTGTGGTGACTCTAAGAGTAAGGTATGTATGATGTAAATATAGTGTGTTAGTCGATAAAAAGAACAAATATGTTTGTTTTTTTAGTACAATGGTCTTTAAAAATGTGGTTTTGATCGGGAAGAAAAAGAAGAATATGTTATTACCTCGAAACATATTATTACCTCGGCGGGCAAAGCAACATCCGTGAACGAGAAGCAATGTGGAGACAGCAGCGACCATCTTCCTCCACCACCCTGAACAACCCATGTATATATATATATATATATATGTGTGTGTGTGTGTGTGTTTTTGAGTGTGTGTATAAGGGTGGTTTTGTGAGGGCACAACCGAATTGAATGATACAATTAAGAATAAGGTTATTATGAAGGCGAAATCCAAATATTTTTGTTTGAATGTTGTTCAGTCTTAAAAGGGAACTTTGAAAAATAGAAAGTACAAAGATTTCCTGATTTTTTATGTTTGAATGTTGTTCAACCATAACACATCTATATATATATATATATGCATATTTGTAAGCACTCCAAATATTTTTGTGTTTAATTGGATAATTCTCAGGAAAATCCAAGAAATGTGACACTGCAAACCTATTCACACGCACTTGTATGACGATCGCTTTGAACGAGAGTAAATATACAAGTTACACACGTAATGAAATAACAACAGTTTTTGTTGGTTTTGTTTTAACACTATGGACACATGGTGTTGAGGAAAGCGTAATAGACGAGTAGCTTATAAAATCAACGAAGCAGCCATACTCATAAGATTCTTAGAAAAACAACTTAAAAGAAACTTATATGTAAATTTATGAGTAATCAATTATGATTTTTTTTTAAGTTGTAAAATAATGATTTAAACCATCAGCTTTCACTTTACGTAGACGTCACATCACTCAACTCTTTCACTCACCCACAATTTAATATAAAAATAATATTAAAAGGGATGAGAGGGGAGGGGAGGTCATCACTAAAGTGACTCTGTTCACTGGCATGCTTTCTTACGCGTAGAGATGGGCATAAAAACCGGGTCCAAACCCGACCCGGTGGACCCGACCCGGACCCGGGTACGGGTAGTACCCGATGGGAGGTGTACCCGGGTTGGACCCGTTTGAAACCGTAGGGTTGGAACCGGTTTTAGATTTTGAGTTTTTAGTGAACCCGACCCGAACCCGGTTTCGGACCCGACCCGGTTGAACCGGTTTTGGACCCGATTTGAACCCGGTTTTGAGGACACACACAAGAAAAGAGAAGAAGAAGAAAAAAAAAAAAAAAACTAAACCCGATTTGAACCCGGTTTTGGACCCGACCCGGACCCGACCCGACCCGACCCGGGTATGCCGGGTAGGGTTTTGCATTAGGTGAACCCGACCCGGGTTCGAACCCGGTTTCACCAAAACCCGGGTACGAAAAAACCCGGTTGGGCCCAACCCGGTTTCGGGTATTGGGCCGGACCCGATTTGCCCACCTCTACTTACGCGTAGTCGTCACATTACTTTTTTCATCCATCACTTACTCTCATTCAGTGATGAAAATGTTTCTCATTCTAGTGCCTCCAGTCATTCACAAACTGTATACCTTTAAATTATAATGTTCAAGTCATCACACTCATGCATGAACACCCTCATCATTTGCGGCAGCTCATTCAAGGGTGGTGTGGTCTTCCATGAACTTGTTCGCGGCAGCCTTGTGCCATCTCACCTCTCCCGTTTGTTATTGCTACCCGTGGCCGCTTCTCATGTTTGTAGACTTTATAGCATATCCCTCCAATACACACATACATGCATATACACACACTATGGATCATTTTAGAACTATTAAATTTGAATAGAACTTGAAAAAGTTTTGAATACCATTAGATTATTTGATCAATGGTTCAAAATCACTAATGGCATTTAGTAATTGTTTACAACAAGCATTAAGGAAATTAAAAAACAAATGTATACTGTATAGACATCATTAGTAAGTTATCTTTCATCTATTCTCTCTTCACATTTATTCAGTTATTCCTCATGGGTTTGTTATAATTTTAGTATAAGAAGGGTATTGTATTGATGCAACCCCTTCAAAAAATCTCAATACAAAATCCCTATTGTTTTAAGGAAAGTTAGCTGCTTGTGATCAAGAATCCCTATTTTATTATGAATCGTTACCACATGAATGTTTCAACTTGCATTGATGCAACCCCTTAAAAAAAAACTCAATACAACATTAGTTCCAATTGTTAAAAAAGGGTAATCAATTGATCACCATCTATACTGTGATGGTATAGGAAATTGATGAATCAATTGCGAGAGATCGATCAATACTTGAAGCTCTCAAGGCTTAATGTTTAAACCAAATCTACAATGTTCTCACAATATACAAAAAGATCAGACACAGGGAACTCAATTATCACTACCAATACAACATCTACATTGGTCCGTTGTCTAAACACAAGATAGTAATGATTGGATAGTTTGCGAGAGATGTTAGTTTTTCCTTTCAGCAACCGTGTTTTGCTGAGGTGTGTATGGGTATGAGATAGACTAATTGAGTAAAAACTGATATAAGCTTCTCAATGTTTTGTGTTTAGCTACCATCGCCTCGAAGCTCTCACGCATTTTAAAAAACAACTTATACATGTATGTCATCCCCGCCCTCACCTCCAAAGGCTAGAGTGTATAATTCAGACTCGAGACATAAACTGACGCAAACTCGACAAATATCAAATTAGTATTGAGAATTGTAGGTCAAACACGTGGCAATAATCGATAGTATGCAGATCGAAAGTGATGGTAGTAAAGTAGCATTCAAGAGTCTACTCTCGCCACCATACCCTCCTAATGTTATAGTAGCATCTGCAATCACTCTAGCTATAGTCCCAGCTTCAGTTGACAGAAGTCCACCATTAAAAGTCCCACGAGATAGTCGCGACGACATTACACGTGATAGAAGTGACAAGTTCACACCTAAGTATGTACAAGAAAATGTTTAAGAATAAAAAAGAAAGGGTTGCCCCAAACATGTTTTAAAAATATGTATGATCTTAAAAAATGTACCTTCTAAAACTTCAGCAGAAACAAACATAATGAGCCCTGATACGACATACTGAATCACAGTATAAGGACCTATAATGTGAAAACTAGCGAAGATCCCCAAACAAACCATGATTTCCGACGCTAGTAAAATTTGTCTGAAGAAGAATAAAGTGGTCATAAAAGAAAACATATAATGTAAGAGATTACATGATGGAGATAAGTCAAACATACCTGTCTTCGAACATGTTGCTGATATTGCTTCCAACGATCATGTTTACAGGAAGAACGGTTAGCCCAAGGCATACAAGAAAAACTGAAACTTACTCGTAGTCCAGTTGAAGTAGTACGAAGTGATGACACTAGATTCTGCCAACAAGATTTCTGTTGCATACTTGAGCATGAAGTATATGAACAACTGAACCTGATATTTATGAATCATCTTGTCAAGATTCATTATGACATGATCATTGTATCAAACTTTATGCAGATTCATATGAAGTTGAAAAGTGAAAACAAGCATGTTTGACTTTATATGTCGAAGTATATCATGTTCTTGGACTAGAAATTGGTATAAACATGTAATGTGTTTAGCAAAACAAACCTTTACAGAAGGTGTGAGTAATTTATATGCTGTGCCTATGGAATTAATAGGCGCATGTGCGTCTTCTGAAGGCACTTCACTCATGTCACATTCTTGATCTTCATCTGCATTATCTGGATGCGCTTGTGAACTTACAAGTAGCGGTTGATTTGCACCATTTTCAAGAGTGTCACCCTCCGCTAGACCTATGATAAAGATCCCACTCCGTCAAAAATAAATAGAAATATCATAACCCATCATGGTTATAAAGGTGTTTAAACTATAAACAACTACTGCAAAAGTAATGTTTATTTGAATTTTTGGCTTTTGTTTATTATATTTGAAGTCACTGCTAGTTGCTTGAAGTTAATAGATGCTATTAAAATGATGGAATTCAGCTTACTTGTGTTGTGTTCAGGGGCATGATCCTGTTGAGAGAGATGAGCTGGTTCTTTAAATGAAATCGAGAGCCATATCAAATAAAACACCCAAGCCACAGCCATGACCCAACCAGGTATCGTGTTTTGGTTAATAGTGATCTTGTAAATCTTGAATCTAACTTGTAATAATCCAGCAATAGCAGGGCCACAAGCCATTCCAAGAGCACTAGCACTAACAAAACCTGCTGAAGCTTGCATTCGGATCTTGAGTGGTACACAATCACTTATGTATCGCGGTTCACTGCTCTAGCAGAACCAAGACTACACAATTACAAAAAAAATAATAATAATAATAAGGTAAAAGGATAAATCCTTGTTTAACTATATATAACCAAATTCTGAAATTGATTTAAGAGGTAGACAGGTCGTGTGGCATTAAAAAGGATGTTTGACTTTTGAGGTCAATACACACAAATTATCACCATGAAATTGGTAAAACTTGTTTAAATTTTTAAAGATTCCGCCCATCACCTGATTTCAACTTGCAACAAGGAAACAGAAAAAGAAAATTTTTGCTTCCAACCTTCTTATAAAGTAAATGATTATGCTTTTAAAAGACAATAAGTTTGACCTTAAAAGGGAGGTAGTATCAAAGAGACCTAGTTTGACTTTTGAGGCTAATTGGGCTACAATATAATTTTAAATCTACAAAAACTGTTTGTATATTCTAAGATTTTGATCATAAACTACTTAAATTACATAACTATCTCAGCAAAAATGAATCTCCATTCAAAATCTGTAAATAAAATGTGAAGGATCATGAATTTGACTAGCATTTTGACCTCAAAAAAAATCTCCATTTCTATTTTCAAAGAAACCTGAACATGAGTCAAAGACATACCCACAAAAGAGGCGGCCGAGTAAAAGCACCGTGATTGAGTTAAAGTCATAAGCCAATGCATACATTACATTGCCCAGAAAAAGAACAACGCTGCTAAAGACTAACGGTTTAAAATATGATTTATTAGACCAAGCACTAAAATAAATCGAAGAAAATATCTGGGCAACAGCCATTGCACCAATAACAATCCCACAAACAGTTGCTGCAGCTCCTAGACTCGTGGAGTAATCATCTGCTGTTGGGACAATAATATACGTATTCACCATATAAAGAAACGTGTTCACTAAGTTTAACAAAAGTGACATGAAATCATATCTTTGATCGTCAACAGGTTCTTCATTAGGTGTTGGTAATTCTTCATGTATGATAAGAGCATGTTTCGCCAAATAATTAAGGAAACTTGTCGAGTGAGATAATCTGTCTACTGCTGCTTTTATGGCGTCAACCACAGGATCCTGCAAACCGAATTTACTAAGAATGAATATGATGATATTAGAGTTGATAATTTCAATGTATTTTGATTTAGTTGTTTATCATTTCAAATGGGTCAAATCAAAGAATTTAGTTAACTGGGAACGAATCAAACGAGTCAAACAGTTTGAAACTTGAAAGTCACCGAAAGGCTACATTTTATGTAATTATAACTAACTTAATTATAATTCATAAATATATTAATAATAGGCAAAAAAGAAACTATCCTGGGACAACTCAATCCGGTCAGCCCACCAGTTCGACCCGAACTAAAAATGACCCATTTCGACATGTTACCCAACCGGCTCATCTTGTCAAATGTAGGACATGGGAAAACTGGAGAGGACGAGCGGGTTGATCATAAATCGATAGGTAACTTCCTTGAAAATCATCAAGTTCTGCTAGATTTCGAGATATGGCTCCCACAACTGCCCCTAAACCCTGAAAATTCCATTATATTTCATTCAGAATAACAATAAATGAATTGAACTACTATCAAAAGACCATATGGGCTCGGGCAAATTACCACATGCTCAAAGACTTGTTGAAGTTGGGAATAAGGATGATTTGCGCGCGTCTTAACATAATAATCAGTAAACCTGTATCCTAAACGTTTATCAAACTTTTTAAGTATTTTTCGTAGTCCAATTGCATTGATCTCAACAAAATATAGAAGCTTTAGTAGATCTCTTCCAATGTCTCTATAAGCTTCTTGTAAAGAAGCTATTCTTGGTAAATCAAGCTCTGTTTGAAGCATATCTTGTTGCTCCCCAAGCTTGGCTATCCTGCTACTAAGAATTCCTTGTTGCTCCAATAGAAAAAGAACAATTTTTTCAATCTGCATAAATAAAGGAACCCAAAATAAATTACACATAACAATCAAAAAACAAAAGTATATTGTACAAAGCTCATCGCGTACTTGACTGTCAAGCATTCTTGAGAAGTCTTTGAGAACATATCTGCGTTCATAGCCTCCCGTTTCAGTCTGGCAAGCATAGTGTTTCACTTTTTTCTTCATGAGCTTGTAATTGATGTAATATCTGATGTATCAACATATAAATTGATCACAATGTTGTGCAAGAAAATGAAATGAAATCAAAAAATATATATGAAAGATATGCATTGAAATGCACCCTTGCCATTCTTCTATTTGTCTGTCCTTCAACTTTTTCCCAAAGCAACCATCTTTCACTGCATAAAACTGTAGTAAAAAGATAACTATAGGGTTAAAATGCAATTCATAATCATATTATCATATAAATCATACATACATTCTAATATTATTAAACAAAACTTGGTAGAGTTGATATCGAGTTGTCGACTGCAAGAAACTAAACAAGAACATGAACTTTTAATCAGAATTCAAGAATCATTCAATTACATTCTTGTGAACAAGATGACATCTTTTGCATTCTTTCAAGAGTGGTCATTTGTTTGAAAGACATAAAACCAAGTATGATGGTTTAAAAGTTGATGAACCATAAAGATTAAGAAAACAAATCAACTAAATACACACAAAGCTGCCATCTTTCTACCATTTCTTGATTCAAGAAAAGAAACCCATTTAGGGCTGAGATTAAATTAGACCAATGCACATTCTAAACCACCATAGAACACAAAAACACAATTTCAAGATTTTACACGTACGGAAACACATACCCTTCTCGTATCTTCGTTGAACATGAACATAAACAATCAATTGTGTGGGAGATTTGTGTGTGTTCTTGCGTTTAGAGCATGGGATCTTAATTAATTTTGTATTTGATTAAAAGATTGGCATGGAATCAAATGCAATGGGTCTTCTTTTGAAGGATTTGAAAATAAAATAATTTACAAAGATGAGTGAGATTTGGGTGAATTGAATAGCATTTGCTTATTAGAAGGTGGTGGAGGTGGACATGGCGCTGATAGTGATACGTTGGTTAACTTTCATCGATATTACTTTGAAATCATTTTTTGTTAAAGAAAATATATGTTCTGTTTCTTTCTTGTTTCTCATAATAAATAAATGGTTATTAGATTTTAATAATCTCAACTTTTATTTATTAGCTAGATTAATCCTAACTAAATAAATTTTTACAGACACTCTTAGCTTTTAATTTATTTCATCGAACAATCGCTTATTAACTAAGAGTTAACTACCGTTAGGTTTTTAGATGAAAAGGGCCAAATTCGAACCATTTTCAACTCCACCGTCGCCTAGACTCTAACAGGTCCATTTTCCAGTGTCTAGCCTCCATCGTCACTTGAATTCTATCTCTAACGACTCAAGTGGTTCAAATCAGGATGTGAAAATTAACAGGTTTTAGGGTGAAGAAATTTATGATTGACGGAGCTGATGGTAGATGTTAACTTTCTGTTTAGTTTTTTGACACATAAGCAGTCCACGTCATTAAAACACTAGCGGGGTTAACTTTCAGTTAGTAAAGGATCGTTGGAGGAAAATAAGCTTAAAGTTGTAAGTGTCTGTAAACATCGTCTGAGTTGGGAGTAATCACGGCCAATAAATAATAGTTGGGATTATTAAAATCTAATAACTTATCAATAAATGATATATTCATCTAACATGATCGGACCTTTTGATACGAAGTTAAACGGGTTAATGTTTGGAGTAAATGTGTTCAGGGCATAAACAAATCAAGACAATGAAGATACGACTAAAAACGAGTCTAACAGGTTCAACTTGCTTTAAACTTAAGGGTTTTTCTTTAAAGATTTTATGAATCTAAATTTTTTGTTAACTTTATTTTATGGCGTTAATTGTTTATTTTCATGTTAACCATGATAAGTAAGTCGTGTCAGTCATATTATTAGATAGCTTACATTTTATCGTGTTAAAACGATTGTGTGGTGTAATTCACTACATGTAATTAAATTAAGCCAATGAGTAAGCTCTCCTTAGCTCGTAGTCACTTCAAAATATGTCTTTATTTTGTTACATTATATATCATCATGCTAAACGTGTTGTGTCATATAACTTTTTTATTAAGCATGTTTGTGTTAGTGTTTTAGTGAATGACACGTTAGTACACGTGTAGCGTTCAGCTTCAACAATCGTGTTCATGGGCGGATCTATATATATTTGAGGGGTAGCCTCCGTTACCCCTCAACTTGTAACGGGCAGTGTAAAAAAATTTACGATTTTATGTAAAAAAAAATGGTTTTACGTTACTCCTAAGAAAAAATTCTGTTAACCATAAGTTTTTTTAAAATTCAACACTTCATAGAAGTTTTAAATATTATAAAAAAAGTTTAATAATTTATAAAAAAACAATACATTTTATAAAACATAAAAACCCATTACCCATTATCCAACAACAATTAAAACCCAAAATACTCATTACACATTACCTAAGGTAATAATTCTGACAAGATTGACAACCCTCACCGCCCAGTTGCCATGGCCCATCGCCAACCTGTCACCTGCCACCGCCCACCACCTTCATCACCTCAAGGTAATATTTTTTTGTTTTTTACACTATTAGACTATGAAACTGAGGATATAGGGTTTATGATGTTTAATTTTTAATATTTTTGTATTATTTGTTATAAAAATTAGTGATTTGAAATTAGAGATTTGAAGGATTAATTAGAGATTTGATTTTGAAATTAGAGATTTGAATTGTGTTATTTCTAAGTGCAATTTGTAATTTTTTTTGTGTTATTTGTTATAAAATTAGGGTTTTGAAAGATGAAAAAACAAGTTCTTGTAATATCGGATATTGAAGATGGCATTAGTTTTACCAGTTGCAACCACAACCATAGAAAGATGCACAGTATAAAAAAAGTTTCGTTACCCCTGAACTTGTCTTCTAGATCCGCTACTAGTCGTGTTGAACAAGCTTCATTTAACACAACATGACAAGTTTTACAAGTGCTAGCTATGGATATGGCTAAAATTAGGCATGTCTTCATCTAAGCCAACATCAACAAAAAAATAACTACAACACGAGTGGAGCCGATTCAAGTATGCACGTCCCCTCTAAGCCGGTAGCTTAACTCATATTCAACTCTAACTAGCCCATGGCTTGACGAATAGGTTTGGTTTTCTTTTATTTGATTAGTTTTATCTGTTCTTTTAGTAGTCTTTAGATCATAGTCACTTCCAAATCTATACACGTCTTTTAGCTCATAGTCACTTCAAAACCTTTACAAATCGTTACAAGCTCACCTGAACCAAATTTAGCCGAGTTGAAAACTACTCGATTTTAATGTCATAACTGATGAGCTATGTATCATTTGCTCATCTCTCTCCTAAATTACATTCGGAGTACATTTAAGAGAAAAAGATGGAACAACAGTATAAAACTTTCGTAGTTCCATATGGGTCTCTTTACACCTACATAAAAATGACGATCAAGATCATTTTGAACATTTGACATGTTTCTGGTTAAATAAATATTTTGACAGGTATGTTATCTTCTGGTGAATAGAGGGTTGTCAATCATGTCGAGTTGGTAGATTAAGGGGTTCAAGGATTTAAAGTTGATGAATTAAAGAGGTGAGTTCAGAGGATAAAGGCGCCCGTTTAATGTACGTTTATGAATATAAGTAGTGTCCATGACTAGTTATGATTTAAACAGTCAATAACTCCCATCTCAAAAGAAATTTTATAAAACCCTAGGGGTTTAACCGTTAACAGTTCATCCAGTTACAGTTTATTGAACAGACCATATTCAATCCGAGTCCTTTTATGGCGCGTTCATGTAGACCCACTTAATAAATAGGTTAGGTTATACAAGCCAACCCAAAATTTGTTTATTTTCGTGTTATGTTTAAATATGAGGACTGGTCAACACCACCCTTTATCTCCAACATAAACAAGGGCCTTATGTATCAAATGAAAAGAAGGAAAAACAACTTACGCTGATGGAAAAAAGGATTTCAACAAAGCACCGGAGCGGATTTTCAGTTTTGTGAGCTTAATCATGATATGACAAAACCGTAAAACCTCAAGCGGCATGAAAGTTTTCATAGGCAAAAAAACAGCTCTCTAGTTGCATTCAACCGCAATCGATAGCACAACTTTGCATCTCATTTCATAAATGATACATTACATCATGCAAGCGGGAGTTTACCAAAGTTGTACACAAACTGACCTTGACTCGCACCATTCTGCTTACTGGTTCATAAGTGACCATCATGGTCATTGCTGTTATGACAATAACCCATCGAACCACATCACTAGTGCACAATTGCGTTTAGTTGATGGTGCACTAATGAGAGAGAGCTAAAAGATCGGTCACAGGTTCACGCCACAGGAGCATATTCTTGAATGGCGGCTGCAAGCTTGTCCCTGTCCTCCTCGCTCTTTGTCCTTATCAAAAATGTTCGGGCAACAACTTTGCTGCTCTCACTCCCATTATCATCCTATAAAAACATGGTCATATGAATATGTGATTAATATATTTAAAGTTTATAGCCAAAAAACATCATATGATAATCTACTCAAGTATATGAACATACAGCGGTATGGAAGATTGCAACGATGGAGTTCCTTTGCAAGTTTGTCTTTATGCCCGGATATAACAATGCATTAAGCAGCAATCTTCCCACCTGCCATAAGTAGCATACAAAACAAATTATATATAACAAACGCAGAAGTAATAAACATAAAAAGAAAAAGAAAAAGAAAAAGAAATAGAAAAGAAAGTACATCATTTCTAACAAGAATTGTGGGTTTGGAGTCTTTGGTGCCTTTGGTAACACCTTCTTTGCATTTGATAGATAGTTGTCCTGTGCCTCTATCTTTCCATGCATCTTTATCCGTTGGATCAGTTGACTGAACAGATGGATGAGACAGTCAGATTTGATTATATGAAACTTAATTGTGTAAATTATTTACAAATGATAAAATTTATTGCTAAAAATTATATGTGTGTAGATATATAGAACACTGTCAACCAAAAAACTGCAAAACTGATGTGTTTGGTTGCCCTGTGGCATTGATGGATTGGTTGGCCCCCTATGTGTGATTCAAATCATTGCAAGTTGCTTATGCTTTAGGTGGTATATAGGAGTAAAAAAAATTGTTGTTCAAAAAATTATGTGTTCGGTTGTCTCACACATATGCTAGTTTCCATTTTGGAAAATTTTCCTTTGAATTTACCTATTTAACATTAAACTGTGTCAAGTCAAACATTGAAACTCCTCTTTCTGGGACAGAAGTAGAATAATATGATATGTATTTGTCGACAAAATTCCTGTTTTAATAGTTACCTTGACATATAGCTTACATTTGACTTCATGCACCACAAGTATGCCGGTCTCTTCAGTTTTCTTAACAGATGGGCTGCTGGGCTGCTCAACTTCATCATCTATTAACAATAAGAAACATAATGGTCACTCGATTAGATAATTTCATAACATTAGTTACAAACTAAGAACAAACATAATTATGTGTCTTACCGCCACCATCAGCATCATTCGAAGTATCTGGCTTTACAGGAATTGAACTCTGTCCCCCTGAGCAAGAAGAAAAGCGACACAAAACAAAAATAATGTAACTGACATGTTAATAATCCTACACTATATAAGAATGAATAGAGTGCATATGATAACACAAAATAACAGGACATAAAGCCTACCAAACGAAAAGGAAAATTGATTGTTGGAGTGGACCGGGGTCCATGAGCTCGTGAAACTTGAAGTTCCAAATATTGGGTTGATGCAGATGTTGGAGCATTTAAAGTTTTCTCTTGAAATGGTATATTTGTAGTTTCCGTATTTTCTGTAACAAGTTTCTTCTGAGCAGCATTTGGCCTGTGTTCTAACAAACTTTCACTCTTTGTAGAATTTGCTTTAAGCCAACTGACAACATCACTAAATTTTTCCTATTTCAAGAACATCAACAAATTAAACAATCGTTTTCCCGAATTTAAAATCCAACAATTCTCGTATAAGAAAATACGTTACCAGAATGTTTGAGGCATGAGTTAGGTAGTCATTAACTCCATCTTCCCAAAGCTCATCAGGGTGATTCTGTAACTGAGATTGGACCCAACTGCTCACAAGTCACAATGGCACAATCAATATACAAACCTAAGTCTATACTATGTATATTACATAACAGAGCAAACTATCAAAGAACTGCAAGTCATAAATGGCATGGTGCATATCACAGACCTTGCAAACTGATTATTGAGAGCTCGCACATGTTGTCTCGACGATTCAGCACGTTGCATATCCAACGATGGGGCACCCATCGATTTTGGTTGAGCCGATGTCGACCACTGAAAACCAACTTGAGGTCCAACCATAGCTTTTTTACACTGAAATCACATAAATACAGCAGAAACTCAAACCACTAAGCAATATGCATACATTTTTCTTCAATTTGCTTAATCCTAATATCTATACACTAAATCCAGCAATACGATTCAGTTTCATTAAACGTAAACTCATTTTAACACACAGCTCAAAACCCTAGAAATCTGTTCTACAACTTCCTACATATAATCTCAAACTGGAAGAACAAACAACATCAAAATCAATCAAATTAACCAGAACCATAAACTTGAGCTGATTCCACACAACCCATCATTACAACAGCTGATGATAATAAAACTGAAACAGAACACAAAACGAAAACAAAGATACATACAAACGAATTGGTGTCAGCACTGGATTCTGATACCCCGAGTCGCTTGGTTCCTTTCATGTATCAATGGAAGCTTTGTTGAAGATGAAGAAGGAGATTCGAATTAGGGTTCTTGAGTTGATAATAAAAAATGCCGCTTTTTGGCCGTAGATCAAAAATTTCCTCTTTTTAGGGTTTCGTATCTGATTTTTCAAATGTGCGTACTTGTGATCATGTGCAGGTGGGTGCATCGGAGTATATGGGTTTTAGCCGTAAAATTCGGTTGGGGTAATGGGTTTCAATCAGGGCCGTTGGATTGAGGAGATGATGAGCGGCATGGGCACATGGTGTTGTCGGCCCAAATAAGAAGTTGTTATCTTCATGGCCCTAACCCATTATTATATGATTCGGTTTACAACTTTAGATTTTAGATCAATAAACACATGTGATTATGTATTGTTGTAATGAAACATTAATTAAAGAGTCAATTGTAAGGATAATATGTGTTAGATTCAAAATATGATTTTAGTCTCTGTTTTTGATTAATTTTCAATTTGGTTCTTACTTTTTGTTGCAGTATAAAGTATTTGAACCGTAAATGATTCTTATATTAATAAAAATACAAGTAAACAATTTTCTAAAAGCTCACTTTTAAAGAAAAATCATAATACCTAATCGAGACTCACTCATGTATAGTATAAATCCTTCTTGCATGAAACTCATATCAAGAAAACCGTAACTAGTATAATTTAGTCGGGGGATCGATTCATTAGTACGGGTGTTGAAGTTTGGTCATGAGTACATTTCATTCCCGCTCATAATGATTATATTTGATGGAGAGTGGAGCTTTTCTAATCAATGAAAATAGGAATCTTTATAGAAGAATCACTCTAAAGGTGACAACTCATTGATGCTAAATAAGATTCAAATTTGACGTGCGATGTATTTTTCTCAATGTTGAAACGAAGTAGAATACTAGTAGGCAATTTAGTTAAGGCATGTATATATATATATCTATACTACTATATAATACATATTATAATTTCATTTAAAATGTAAGACACCTATACAACATTTCAATCATAGAGTACAAGTGTTTTATGCAATAATTCCACTTTTGCCCCTATTTAATTAACTTCTTCTAATTATTGTATTATTTAATATACATTATTAATGCATTATTTAAAAATATGATATTATTTATTTCACTTCATTAAGTTTTATTTTATTTATAATAATATAAATTCATATTTAAATTTATAATTACTAATCATATTTTTAAAACTAAAGTTTTATTTTATTTATAATAATATAAATTGATATTTAATTTATAATTACTAATCATATTTTTTTAAATAAATACTATTTAAATTAAGTATTATATTATTTAAATACTTATATCTATACTACTTTATAATAAATCTCTCTGAATAGGAATGTAATTTTGTCAAGCATACAAGTTTTGAATCAACATGTACAAATGAGTGCAAGGCATTTAGAGATGTAGAATAGAAAATTAATTAAGATTTTAACACACTTTAGGGGTAATATGATAAATTTATCAATTAAATTTTATATACCTTGACATTTTGCCCTTGTCTCTTTCATGTATTTATAAACATTATTAATACACTATTTAAAATATGATATTATGTAATTCAATTCATTAAATTTTATTTTTATGATACTATAAATGACATTTAAATATATATTTACCAATTATATTTTTATAACTAAATATTATTTAAGTATATATTTTATTTAAATATTTAACTTATATAACTTATATATATATATATATATATATATATATATATCTTCATGTTTATAAAAACTATAATACTAATATTTTTAGGGGCGTATTGTGAGTTTAATATTTTTAATATTATCTATATCTTTTATAATAAAAGTGAAAGAAGTATTGAATAATAATTTTGCATATGGATTAAGACATCCATATGAAAATTCATGCTTAAATTGCAAAAAAAATTAACCATTTTATTTCATTTATACCCTTACAATAAAGTATAATATATGATGCTTATAATACAAATGCTGAAGCATATACACATGGCCAAATAAAACCGTCATTTACTTTCAATTCTGTTCATTTAATAATTATACGCACCTTATCAATAATTATACGTAATTTTTTTCTTTCATTTAATTTTTTCAATAATTATATTTTGATTTTATAATTTACATCATAACGCACCGAGCCGATACTGACTACAATCGAATTCCCAAAAAATCGGGCAACAACTGTACCGCCACAACGCGCGGGCTTTTCCACTAGTTTGTTTCTATACGTATTTGTTTAACCTTTGATGATGATGGAGTTTCGTATAATTAATAAATAACATCCATATCTTCATTTTAGGACAAATTCATTGACGTGTATGAGATAATATATGAATATACCAGTTATTTTTCGCACAATTGGGGTTCTAAATTTATAGAACGATTTTTAGTTGTACTAGCGTATAGGCAAGTATATCTATCGTTTGTGTAATATAGTATTGGTGAGAAATCGAATATCATCCACAGACCAGACAATTACTGATAATAAACTACCATGAATGTCTAGTTGATAAAATAGTTAGGGGATGATTATGCTAACAAGTAAGATAACAAATAATAATTAAAGTAAATAACAGTTACTAGGAGATTGTCACCTCCATTAGGATCCTCTGAACTAGTACCTTACATCACGTATAAGAATAATAGGCAAGATCGCATAAACACGATTACCAACTTGATTCACATCAGATACGTTGAATCTAATAATCCAGGCTGACTCGAGTCTCACTAGAGACGCTGAATCTAATAATCTGTTAGAAAGTTATAAAGATTAGTTACAACACAACCATCTAAAATTATATCTTTTAAAAAACGAATGATAATTATTATGAAATTTTTCATTAATATAAATTTGTAACCGTCAGGAATTACCAATCTAACAACTATTTGAAAAGTTAACATGAGAAACACACTAACCACTTAAAGTTATTTTTGAAATAAATATATAAATGCCATTCATTCTTTTAATTTATAACATCCATATCACGCTTATGTAAACTAGCCTTGCGTGAGCAAGCTTTATATAAACACAAAATCATAACGATCACAACATCCATATCACGCTTATGTAAACTAACCTTGCATGAGCAAGCTTTAGATAAACATAAAATCATAACGATCACAACAACCGGTCAAGACATATGTGGTTTGATGTACATTCCTAGATCATTCCTTATATTTAAGACTTTATTTGCCAATTAGTGGTGATGATATTGATGTTGGTCGATGAACACAACTAGGTAGGACGGGTGGTCAAAGATCATATATGTCTAAATCTCGCCGGTGATGGCCTTAGTTTTCTGATGGTGATCTTGGTTTATTGGTAGAAAGTCAGCCCTATTCTAGTCGTATGGTTCAGACCATTGGTTATCCCGATCTAGAGATGCTGCTTGTTCGAGCTTTTCCCTACCATAGTTTCCTAATTGTCATCCTATTTTAGTTTCCTGTTCCTATTTTATGATATATTTCTGACTCAAACTCATATTGATTTCCTGCTCCTACGCATGTTCCAAGTCTCATAACTCTATCTTGGATTCTTGCTCCTTTCTTGAATTTCTACTCTTGCTATTATCCCAGTTTCCTGTTCTAGTTTCTAGCTTGTTTTCCGATTGCGGATTTCTATCATGTTCTTGTCCTAGTTCCATTGCTAGATTCTAGATCAAGTTCACATTCTAGATCTTAGGTTCCAATATACCGCAAAGCGCAAGATGTTTTTAAATTTATTTGTAACGAGTTGGACGTTATTATATGCTCCAACCTAAAGAGGGATATTCTAGATAGATTTCTCTAGGGTTTTCAAGATTTGTAGTTTCTCACTTGCATATACAAGGGTTCCTCCTCCATTCTAAATTTCTAATTACCACATTCAGTTAATTCTACCAAGTTTATTTTACATTTATTACATATTATTTTAATTTAGTTTTGTTTTTATTTTTGATATTAACGGTTGTTTTTGTCATATCATACTCACTTAACAACAAAAATTAACATTCACTCATGTTAGGGATCATTTATGTACGTTTGAAATTTAGGAAACAGGACTGTTATTTAAGCAAACCATAGGTACTATCATGTAATTAACTCTAACAAAAATAATAAAAGGTTATTTGTATATTTGCTCCAAATGGCCCATCAACTTGTGAACAAAAGCAAAATATATCCCGCAAGTTAAACTTGTAACAGACAAAAATTATCATCCAAAGAAACAAATATTAATATTACCCAGAAGATAAACAATTTCAAATAGTGCCAATGTTGTCACAATAGATTTTTACATTCACTTCAACCACTCTACAGGAGACAATTTGAGGGATCAAACCGCAAAAAAGATGGTGTTAGATACCCCTACTAATAGAGACTTTGATAAGCCGTACAGACGCCTTCGAACGATGATCCTAAAGGCAGCATAACCCACTGATTAAACTTCCAATATGTCTCACTAGATGTTCAAATGAACAAAAACACCATAAAAATATTGAACAAACCACCACATATCTCACATTACAACTCCAACAAAACAACCTTTCAGCTTAATCTAAAACTATTAGCCTGGGTCATTTCAAGGACCAATTTAAACCAAAGGCCTATTTTCATCATTATATTCTTCATCCTTTTCTTCTCTGGGAAAAGATTTCACTTGTTTTACAAAAGCATCCGACAGCCTAAGCTTCTGGGGAATCTTGTGATCCGGCAACAGTTTCATCATAATACCCGCAGCTATCAATATTAGCCCAACCGCATGTTGTTTGGACATGGGTTTTGTAAAAATAATATAAGATAATAATAAAGTTACCGCCTTTCTTGCAGTTGTAATCTGTAGAAACACCAATATATACATCTTTAACATACCTGATTCAATCGTCTATATAATATTGTGAGAATTAATAGAAGTTATAGTTACCAAAGCAGTTGTTGCAGCCCCAAAAATGGCAATAAGTGATAAAACAGATACTTGACCAACAAATGTAGCCACAGCTTCAAATATCAATACCCCATATACATAAGGATGCTGCATATTAGATATAAAAACATTTATTAAAAAAAAAGAAGATGATCATAACATGAGTTGAATTTTTTAAAACTTTGTTGAACTACGTTTATAATGGACCATTAAGTGTGATTTTTGTATATAAACACAAGAGGTGGCAATTTTGACCCGTTTATTTGTATATGGATCTATTTGGATTATGTTTTATCTCAAGCTATTCAAAAAACAAAATTTTGCCAAAAGGAGAACCTGTCATATGGGTTGTGTGGTTGAAAGCTGCCTAAATTCTTCTTGTTAATGCAGTATACTAGAAAATTCATATTATTATTGTAACTACATTGTTTCATAATCATAACTAACGCATTATTATTTGTGATACTCTTTAAAACATGGACAATACACATTTTGACCCGTACTAAAAAGAGTCATTGCCATCTGAAACCACTTTGACATGTTACCTGACCCGTCCATCTTGCCAGCTCCACCATATAAAAAACTACATCAAACTGATGCTAAACAACTTACTTCATAACATGACTTCCATGCTCTAAACATTCTCCTGTTATAAGCATTGGTGGAATCAAGAAAGGCGTTCCAACCACCGTTGAGCAGAATAACATTTCCATCTGAAAACGTTCCAAAATGTGAAATGATCAAAACTGATAACCCAAAAAAGAGTATAAATAAAAAAATGCACTTTTGTTTTATCTTCTTTTACAAGAAGCGCCAAAAACATTGATTTACCTGAGTAGTATCTCGATTAATGGTAAAAATTGCTTCTTGCAAATTACCCAAAAATGAATCCATAATAAGAGCTCCAGAAACCATCACAACACCGATAATGCTAAAATTCGGGGAAGTGTTGGCATCAGCTAAAGTAAAAAGTATCAAACCAACTACTAAAAGAACCGCAGAGAAATATTCACGCAGGGGGTATTTTCTTCTCAAACCCGGAATGAAGGCACCCATGATCATTACAGGTAAAACCTATAAAAAAGATCTAATTTCAAGATCAATACAACAAATTTGGATCCAAATATCCAAAAACTTCAAGATACCTTTGTTGATTTGAACATTAGTTGTGCAGGATAATTGAGATAAGCTAAGGATCCTTGGTTAATCCATGAGAACCCATAAGAACCACAGAGAGCTTAACATACATATTCCATGGATTCACCATTTGTTTGGGGGTGAATCCCTGTACACGCAGGAGCGTCAGGTATACGAAACCTTGTACAAAAGTGAAGTACCATCCATAGCTGAATTTGTGTAACGAAATTATGTCAAGCTTTTGGACAATATATTGCATAATCATAATATTAAAGCAAGAAATATGAAGCTTTTGTCTTCTTGATGTACCTGAATTGCAGCCTGTTATATACATATTCCTGCAATCACAAAACACCATCTTTCTTGAATCACACAACGCGTTTTCATACGAACCCAACGATGAAATAAACAAATAACAAACATTTTTCGAAAATGAAAAAAATACATGTGCCAAAACCTATGATTGTATGTGTATGTTTGTGTCATATGAACAAATTTAATAAAACCAACCTCGCAAATGCCATTAACAAGATACCCAAAGAAGAACCCCGAAGAACAGATGATAAATTGTTGCCATTTTGGTTTATCTGTCAGCCTAATCCCAAACAAAGTTCTTATTTGTTCTTCTCCTTTCATTGTGGCAATTTATCAAACACCTAGACTGCATAACAATGATCACAAATTGAGAACCACCATTTTGACCCTGAGCAAAACAATTTGCACAAGAAACACATTAAAAACATTGTGTTCACATCAATTGCCTTCTTAACGTTCTGATTTTCGCAAGAACCACCATAAGGATTCTGCTTTTTGCAGTTTATGTATGGGATTTTGATAACGAGAGAGATGAAAAAGATGAAGAATTGAATATTTCCTCTGCATCTATGGACTATGGTTGTATGGCTATGGAGGAATGATTGCTTGAAACAAGGAGAAAACATCTCCTTTTTTGAAGGAACATTCATATTGTAACACATGATGAGTTGGAGATGTAGGTGCAGGTGTTATGTACCCATGCTAGTATAAAGGTCATTTTTGTTATTTTCAGTAGTGCAGGGTGTGAAATAAAAATGTATGAGATACAAATTGTCATGGCTTATTAGTCGCTAGAGTTGCAAACGAATCGAACAAACACGAACAACGAACGAGCATGAATAATTTTTTTTCGTATTTGTTCATTAAGGAAATAAACTTGTTCACGAACAATTACTGAACGAGATTTTTTGTTCATGTTCATTCATTAAGAAAATGAATATGTTTATAAACTATTCACGAATAGTTAGCAAACGCAAACGAACACAAACAAAGCCATACCTACAACCAAAAGTTCATGAACATAAATGAACACAAACAAAAGTTAATGAACACAAATAAAAATAAGAATGATCTTATATTTATTTTAAAATAAAATCTACATTTTCATCACACATGTTACACAAATTCCACCAAAAATAAATACATACTTAGACATAAATTTATGAAAATACTTGACATAATTATTATAAATATATATGACACAAAAATTAAGAATATAAAGTAACATGTTAACGAGCATAAACAAACACATTAATAAACAGGCATTAACAAACATAAGCAAACATTACAAACTCTTTGATACATGTAGAAAGCTAGAAAGGATAAATATATATATATATATGTATATATATATATATATATATTACGTCAAATTGTCAACCTGCCAAGAGCCCAAGATCGTTGACGAGATAAAAATATTTATATTTTTACGGATCAAGAATAAAAGTATTTACATATTTACGGATCAAGAATCAAACGAGAGCAAAGAACTGGTGTAATGTTAAAATCTATTTTTACAGTGTAATGTAATATGTACCATGTGAGGTAGCATGTTAATTAATTTAATCAAATCAAATGCACTGCTGTTCAAAAAAAGTATAATATAATTATAAACACATCAAAATATTAATATTATGAAAATAATCCATGTTATCCATCATCATTTTTCATATGAAACAACCTACATATATTTTTTATATAAAAATGATGATGTATATGAAAGTGTTAGAAAAACCAAATCAATGTCAAAATGCATACGCCAAGAATAATCAAGTAACCCGCAAATATAACTAAAAAAACTAGTTAAAAACTAAAATCACTATAATCAATTTGATACAACATATTCCGCATCATACACGTGTTCATGAAAGGTTGAAGCTACTAGTTTCACCATCAATCATTCCTTCGGTTCTGGGTCTCGCTTCATCTGATTACCTTCACCATCAACTTCACTTGCAGGTGTTGCAATCTTGTATAAAAAAACACAAAAAATCAATTTCACACTCTTGTCAGTTATTTGGTTGGAATATCCTCAGGTCAATGGGACAAATGAAAAGGTTTGCTAGATGGAAAACGGGTCCTGTTGAAGTCGCAAAGTTTTTATTATGCTTAGGTCGTTTTACTTTACAAAAGTTTATTGTTGTAATAAAAATAGTTTTCATAATCATATGCCATTAGTACTAATAAAAAGTTGAATGAAAAACCAACACATACAACAACACATTTTGACTCGCTACCTAACCCTCCATTTTGCCACCTTTATAAAAAGGCTGTGAATCAAGATGAATTTGAGCAAGGAGTCTCTTAAATCTTAATAAAGCAAAACTATGGCTTTCTGAATGACTAAATCTCGGATCTTTTACTCCATATGTTCCAATCAAATAAAGATATAAACATCAGGATAAACTTAAAAAATAGATTAAATTTTTAAATTTTCAGAGAGACACTACAAAAGGCATTATTCTTTGCAACAAAAACTACAAGAAGCAAAATCTAAGGGTTTATTGTTTGGCAATCTGTTAGAATATCGAATCATTAAAGTATTAGGATTGACCTAAAAATGTCAAGATCTATCAAGGGATATATCTTACCTGATTCTCTTCTGCTTGATTTGCAGCACTTTTTGATTCTTCCTTTTTAGCACGTTTTGACCTGTCACTTGGCTTAGATTGATATTTTGATCGGACATCAGGTGGCATAAGTTCCATGGGCACAACCCCTTCAACACCAAATTCAGTGAACTGCAACGAAATGATTTCAGTAAAAATATAATAATAATAATACTACTCAGTGTATTTGAGGGTTATAAAAATAAATCTCACACGAGAAAATCCCTCCAAATCCTGCCTTGCAGAAAATCGAAGTCCTTTCCAGCAGTAAACCTACATGAATGGTTGACCAGTGAAATTTACTCAAAAAGTTAACGACTTTCCATACATCTCATAAAAAAAATATCTTTTGCTGAAACCACATGTTAATCATTCACAATATCAGAAATAGAGACTAACCCGATTGTTTTTGTGGTGGTATTCTTCTTCAATTCCAGCAGTTACATCCATCTACAATTTGGAAGTTAAAAATCCCAATTAGTTTTATGTAGAAGAGATCTCTGAAAATAGCTTTATTTAAAATAAATAAATAAAAATAACATAGGAAAATAGAACACTTTTGCTAAATTAAACTTTGATAATTCAGTAACTTACATCTTCAGCTAAGGGTTTCCAGTATTCTGTGACATCAGGTGTGCGTACACGTTGAGGATCAGTGAGAGCATTCTGCACAAGTGAAAAATGTAGTTTCAAAGCGAGAGTGGTTAAATTATAAAGTATAGTTTGACCATTGAGGTCAACTTTTAAGCTTCCAAATTCGAATTTCTATGGATTTGACTTGACATATCAACTAGTTTTTTCTATTATAATATTTGTTATCGTGGATAGTTAAGAATCAATAATACTTAAAATTGACCAACACATTGGTTTGTGAAGTTGTAAATTACTCAGACTAAAATGTCAGATTGTACTTTTCTTGTGTAAAGCTGAGATTAACTAGATAGAAAAATTGTATAGAGATGTAAAAGAAACCAAGCTGAAATTTAACACACCGGATTTTGATCTGCCCATTTCCATAACTGAGAGAGTTCCTTATTCCCCAGTCTCCATCGTGGACGTCTAAAAAGTTACAAAAGGAAGATTATTATTAAGATCCTGCTAAGAATATTGTGTTAATTTGGAAATAACACCATCAAATTCATTACAAAGATGAAAGATCTGTACCGTTTTTTCCCTGCGTCTCGAATAGTTTTCTTTTCTGTGGATTGTTTTTCGAATGGTGCACAACCATCACGTTTCCACCAGACCTGAAACATTACTCATAGGAACAATAAATACATATTAACAAATCATTTAATATTCTGGATTTAAGTAAAACAGGAAGGGACACATACCCAATTTCTTTCACGTTCTAAAATATGCTCAACGCTGTGAAGAAATTTTTCCCCTTTTGGTGGAGTCATGACCAAAAGTTGCTTTACTCTTTCTTCGCACGCTTTTATCTCTTCCTTCTACAATTAAAATTTTTTTTTCATGACGTTAGTCAATATAACCTATAGCTGATCATATTTTTGGAAAAAAGAATTGGCTAACCCGTAACGATGAGCATAAGTAATCTAAAGTAGCATAGAAACAAAAAGGTGTCACTAACCATAGTTTCAGGTGGCAAATCTTTGTCATTTTTTCCAGGGGCCTGAATAAAATTAGAACTGGACCAATAAGTAAAGCTGAGGTTTCACTATATATTAAGATAAAATATTTAACCTTGTATTTACTTTTTAAGAGGACAAACCAATGAATGACATACACATATTACCTTAAGATAATCGAACAAAATTAGGCACTGAACAAGAATATGGCGTCGAAAACTTGGATCCTTCAACTGCAACAAACCAGAAACATAAAAAGATCAAACAACTAGCAAAGATTGAATTAGTTTAAGATCCAAATGCTAAGAAGCTTGATAATTTGACAGAGAACTCGTACCTCTAGACCCATTAAATTACTACTTGTAAGATATTTAATGCTAAAGGTTGCTGCCTCATCCTCAAGATTGTTAGTACTACTCTCTTCATCACTTAAAGGCTGAGCTTCAAATGTATTCAAGACCACCTGCATATTCCATTGTGAAAAAAGAATAAATTTAAAACAAACATACCCTGTAAAATCCAACTCATTGAAAAAATAAGAACTATATATTTAAAACAAGGATGAAGAAATAAAAAGCAGCAAAGCAACTATGAATGGTTAGTAAGTAGAACTATAATAATACCGCCAAAGAGGAAGAGAACTTATGCCACTTGGTGGTATTAACACCAATGGAAGCAGGGTTGCTAAAGTACTCCTGAACAGAAAAAATATGTATATTTAATATACAAAAATATATATTATTTTTCAGGTAAGAGTGTAAGACCAGTAGACTGACCTGCAAACTCCAAAAGGTTTTGTAGAAGTTGAAGTCAATAGAAATTCCATCTGGTGCTTGGTTCTCATATTTTGTCTCATTTGAAACATTGAATACTCCCTTAATATTGACAGCTGAAGGTGAAAAAGGAATAAGAAGTCATTTAAACGTAAATATAGAATAAAAACTGAAAAATAAGATTAATTACCTGAACGTTCAGATAAAGGGAAAAAGTGAGCAAGAAACATTATGATACGGCCACAAAACACCACATCATTTGCCTGCAAAACATCAATGAAATAAATTTTCATTAATGACAAAGATTAAGAACCACAAGATTAACCTATTTTTCATTATTGAAGGATATTTATTATTTAATACATTTAAATGAAATACCTTTGACAAACGACGAAGAAGTTGATTGCAAGTCCTTAACATCACAAGCTTTCCCCTGGCAAACAGTTCTGGCTGCATGAAACCAAACACATACTATCAGCAATCAAAATCAAGTTAATATTATTAATAATATGTTAAACATACTTAAGTTAAGTACTTGAAGGCCATGTAAAGATAAATACTTTACATACCTTACCCAGGATATCCTGCTTACTTTCTATATAACCAAATACATCTTCACAGTTTCTCATTGTGGACATCTCGGTCAAATCTTCCAGAAGTTGGAATATCATTCCCCCTTCAATGTGTTCGTTTTCACAAAGATATAGCACAATGTCTGACAAGAATACGCATAAATAAGTTCAAGAATATTGACAAATAACCTATAAGAGCTAATCATAAATGTTTTTACTAAAACATAGTTCATGTCTAGCCCCAACTACGTCTACAGTTTAAAAGATTCAATGTTGTGTTCTTGAATGGCCCATGAAACATATACTCACCAAGAAGTCGAGGTACTTGCCCCTGTGTGTTCTCACCATCATCAATTGACGCCCCATACCGCATGGTTTTTTCCCCTGATTGAACTGCAGCAGACTACATAATAAAAAAGGGGTAAACTATTTAACGATCACTAACGTAATATGGTGTCAACTTTTAACAAAAAAGAAACTAGAAACCCACTAGCCTGCTTCAAACTTCAGAAGAATATACATGTATAACGAATTTACATCGTTACATAACTAAAAAACATTTCATGACAGCGAGGCATGTTGACTTGTTAATTAAACTATGTAAACTAATGTATGATTGTGAAGAAAGTATGTAAGAAAAAGAGATTACCACCAGCTCCTGAAGTAGTGTTCTTAGAATGTTTTCCAACAATTGGTTCTCATCCTGAACTAACTTTGTTTGCCTCTGCATAAAACACATAGTTTATCACCAATCTCCAAAAACTATAACAAACATGTCAACAACAAATCACCATACACCTAACATCATCCCATGTTTTCCATCAAGTTCATTTTCAACAATCATTGAAACTACAGTCATGTTAGTAACCATCAAGACTGTCTGAAAATGGCTTCAATATCACATTAGGGAAAATCGAATATAAACACACACGCTCAACAACAGAGGTTTAGAATCGA
This sequence comes from Flaveria robusta, assembly GCA_025506415.1. Lineage (NCBI taxonomy): Eukaryota > Viridiplantae > Streptophyta > Magnoliopsida > Asterales > Asteraceae > Flaveria > Flaveria robusta. Next base: position 29,273,906 of record CM046474.1, on the reverse strand, counting down.
ACCTGGGGTTTGATGGCTTCTTGAACTGTTTTAAGAGCGAATTCTTCTGGCTTTCCAGGATGTGTAATCACCTTCCTGAACAAATCCTGTAGACGCAAAATAAGTTGTTTGATTTAGTTCGATTTCATCTTGTGTAAAGAAGAGATTATTAGGGTTTACCATGTCGATTTTCGAATCGATAACCTATCGATGTGCTGTATTGCTGAATTCGTCGACTAATTGATTGTAGAGATATGGAGATATTTGAAAACGATTGATCGTGTTACAAGTGATGTAAGCTACTTCGTGGATTCTCGTATCATGACATCTACTGCTCTCGTGTTGTTCTTCCCCAAAGCAGGGCATACGAGATAAAAATTCGAAATTCGCCAAAATATTCATTTTCTGATTTTTCTTTTTTTTTACTTTTCACGTTTTAAAAAACGATTGATACAAGTTATATATAATGAGTTATATTGTCTTTGGTCAAGTCATTATTCATGTCTGAGGCATAATACTAGTAGTAGGGCTTGTATTAGAGCTGGACGGGTGGGTTGGGTTCGGCTAGTTGACGGGTCAGAATAGTTGCGGTTTAGCATGGGTGCGGGTCACACATACCGTATGAACTCATATTGTATATTTTCGGAGCTTATAATTTTTAAAAGGTGACACAACCGTATGATTTAATTTCGCTTGTATTATCTTACTAATCATACTTACAGTATGACCTAACAATGTCTGTATTATCTTACTATAAAAAATGTCTTATCCTCCATTACATTTCTTCTTAATTCATGATCTAATTTTTAAAACTTCTTGTTTTATAATATTAGAAATGATGATAAGTGAAAACTTGATGCATGTAAATAATGTTTAGAGTAAATTACATTTTTCGTCCTTTAGGTTTGTAGCAAATTTCAGGTTTCGTCCTTAAACTAAGGAAATTACAGTAAACATCCTTTATGTTTTAAAAACATTGCACGTTTCGTCCTATCCTCTAACAGGCGTTAAATTTGGTCGTTAAGTCAGGTCACGTGCCGGACACATAAGGGTAGTTTGGTCTTTTTACCCTTAGTAATAAAAAACCCCAGCCGACGAGAGGGATCTTTCTCCACTCGCCATAAAACCCCTTACGCCCACCAATCGACGGCGAAATCATGGCCGTCGCCGATCACCATCTCCTGCGAGACGCATTCTTCAGTTCCGACGAAGGAATTCAACCTTTCGCCGGAGGAAATAATCGTGTTCCAGCGAGTTATTGGAGATACACGTGAAGTTCTCACCTTCCTCCGGTGGTGTTTCGTCGTCTCCCGCGAATGAATCATCGTCTTCACCATTTTTCCGGCGAGGGTTTTCGACAAATCGAAGTTTGTTAACGTCACATGACCGGAGTTCTGAATCAACACATTCTCCGGCTTCAAATCACGGTACACAATCCCCAAATCATGAAGGTGTTTCAACGCCAATACGATATCCGCAACGTAGAACCGTATGACCACCGGAGAGAAAGGGGTGGGGGTGTGGATGAGTCGCCGAAGGATGGTGACTTCCAACCGTGCACGACGGGCGGGCGGCGGGGATGCAGTGGTGGGAGCGTTTGTCGACGACTTTGAGGGCGAATTGGTGGTGTGCTGATGGGTCGGTGAGGTGGTTGTGGACGAGGAAGACGGTGCCGGTGAAGTTGCAGGTGTCGCCATTGATGGAGGTTGAGAGCTGGAGAAGATGATGATGGAATTTATGGGCAAGTGGTGGCGATGGGAAGGTGGTGGCAGCGGCAGTGGGTAGATGGCGGTGGTGATTCTTGCGTGAAGACAGAGAGAAAGAGAGATATGGAGTGGGGGGTGGGTAGGGTTAGGGTGGGTTTTAATAATAAGGGTAAAAAGACCAAACTACCCTTATGTGTTAGGCACATGACCTGACTTAACGACCAAATTTAACGCCCGTTAGAGGATAGGACGAAATGTGCAAACTTTTTTAAACATAAAGGATGTTTACTGTAATTTTCTTAGTTTAAGGACGAAACCTGAAATTTGCTACAAAGCTAAAGGACGAAAAATGTAATTTACTCTAATGTTTATATAACATCCTGGGTAAATCTTACATCAGTCATATACAAGAGTGATGATGAGTTTATAAGAAATGTCATGGCTCTAATATCACCAACGTGTTTTGAACGCTTTTGTTATGAATAAGAGGAGAATTCCACAGTTAATCATGTTTGGATGGCAGCAATTCAGAGATGGGTTACCTTCCTAGGAATATTTCACTCGAGCAACTAAAAGTAAATATGTGTGCTCCCCATGCGTAAAACGAACAATATTGATGGTTGTAATTAACTCTATCTTAATTACAATGGTCAATTATGTATTTACACATAAGTAATTATTTTATTTTTTGCAATTGTATATGCAATTCTATAAAAGAACTATCAATGATTGTTTAACTTCAACTTTCTTAACTTATAAGTCTGAAAAAATACCTTAGGATGACGTAACACATGTGTTTTGATCTTTAGATGTTAAGCTTTCTACACTAGTTTCAGCATCTAACATTGAATTATATGTAAATTAGGTATTTTAACAGGAGAGGTTACATGGACTTTAATCTCATCCCCACGATCGACTTGTGCGCATGATCACTTTTGAATCATTTGGTTAAACACTTCTTGATACTTTGTAAGAAGTTTAGCCACTTCAAGAAATATTGAGACTAGACTTATATGCACTCATTGAATGATAAAGACACGAATCTAGTAAATTATAGTGTCGGGATAAGAACACATGAGTATATTGAATTTATGTGTAAATTATATTCGTATATTTAAATGGATGGTAAGAGTTAAATCCTGATAAATGCCTTGACATTCGAATACTTTGTGTAATACACTAAGATGAAATTTTAATTGTCATGAAATTTCATTTACACATAAAAGTTGTTTTATGTGAAGGCTAAATTAAGTGAACCATGGATTACATCGGAATACGAGAGGAATGTTGATGATTTTAGTGTTATCAGGGTGTTTTAAGTAATTAGATTCTCTTAAAAACAAAGGAGATATATATATGTATATATATATTGATATAAGTGAGAAGGTATAGAGTACACACTTGGTTAACACTATTCTAATTCTTTATGCTAAGACACCCCGATTAGTTCAAGTAGGGATGAGCTCGGTACCGTACCTGTACCGAACCGGTACCGTTACCGAAAGTACCCGGTCCCGAATTTTATAAAAAACGAGTACCGGTACCGGTACCGAATTTGATATATGGGTACAGGTACCGGTACCGGTACGGTACCGCTATTTCGGTACCCAGTACCTCTTTGGTACCCGTTTCCTACACAACATTATTTTTTAGGTTTACTACATGTGTATGTTTGGTTACAGTACCTATTATCATTTTTTATACCTGTTACCCAGTATACGTTTGGTACCCGATACCTCAAAAAGTTTATAATAACTAAACAAAGTAAAATATCAAAAAATTATTCAAATAAAATGATAGTTTATTTACTTTTCTCATTTTATTCTAACTCAATTCACACACTAGTCCATCATTCATTTCTATTAAAATCATAACTAATATATATATTGACATTGTAGTGAAATAAGAAGAATGATATTAAAAAAAAAATAATAATTACCTTCAAAAGTCAAAATAGAATACTAGTTAACGGGGTGAAAAATATTACAAAACAAAATATTCTAAAATAATATATTCGTATTCGGGTACTAGCGGGACTATACGGGACTTTTGGGTAAAATACCGGTACCGGTACCGGTGGGTACCGATCCCGAAATATAAGAAAATCAAGTACCGGTACCGGTACCTTATACATATTTTCGGTACTAATCGAGTACCGGTACCGGTACGGGTATTGGGTACCAAATGCTCATCCCTAAGTTCAAGCGGGTGAATGTTGCTGAAGAACGAGGGTCGAGGGTAATGTCCCCGGTAGCGAGGTTTAAGGGATGACAACCCCTGATCATAGAAAGCAAAACTAATCATCGATGACAACTTGATAGTTGGTAGCAAAATTGATCGGGAGCAAAATGTCTAGTAAAGTGCTACTAATGTTGTTTATACCAATGTACCCTGTCAACGATTAGGGGGTTATAACCATTAATTGTAAAGTTGTTTCTTGAAGTGGTGTGATGGTTAATTGCAACTGTTTCGACCCCTAGATAAGGAATAATTTGATTTGATTTTGAGGATTGAATTCATACGAATTCAACTTTCTCACATATTCGTTTTTGAACACCTTTATTTTATTCGATTAAATGTTTTGAAAAACCTCCATAAAAAATTAACCTAAAAGTGGGAACATGATTCATAGGCATCCAAGCATGCCCCAAACCAAAAAACACAAGTTTTAAGTTTCCAACCAATTATGGAATACCTCAAGCTTGTACACATGATTTTGAGCCATAACCTGGTTATAGATACAATCATACGAAGCCATCCACACGAGCTTAAACTCACATATTAATATATTAACTCCAACATATAAGCGAAACAGCAAAATTATGTTATAGCACACAATGAAAAATTATATAGTCGACTTTGATTGAGAACAAAGAATATTGTCTAGTAAGAGCATTCACAACCCATCTTTCATCTCCATCTCCATCTCCATCTTCATCTCTATAATTACACTAAAAATCACTATTTTTTCTCTTTCCTTTTCAATAAAATAATATTTTTTTTATACTTTTATCATTACATTTTCTCTCTCCTCCACTCACAACCACTTTCAACAAATATTAAAAAATTAATAGAGATGAACAGTGTTTTATCAAATATAGAGATGAACAGTAACATGTTCTCTATCCTCCACTCACAACCACTAATAATCATTCTCTATAATATAAAAAACACACTCATAGATTTATGAAAAGCCTGCTGTGAATACTCTAAGATATTAGAGGTATCACATGATAGCTAATTGATTCAATTAATAACGAGCCTACACCTAATGCAATTCAATAGCCATCTTGTAGTACTAGTACTGGGTGACTCGCACCAAGCGTACAGCACCTGTCACAAACCATGGGGTACGATCCTAACTATAAATAATGAACAGAACAACTATATAACCAATGTTGGTACATAAATGACGTAATTAGATATCTATTTTAAATATTTTATAATAATAAAAGTCATATCTTTCTACTCTAATAAAAAAGTAACTATGATGTACACATGACACCACCACATTTCACCTCATCAAAATTTTTCCGCTTCTCTTTGCTATTAATATCACATTAATTACAAACAATAAATTAAGAAATATATCTTTTTGTTAATATTGTTTCTAAAGAAATAAATATTTATAAATTAAGAAACTTTTAAAACATCAAATTTTTTAAAAAATTTAAATATTCTAACATTGATGTTTAGGTAAAATTTTTATAAACAAAAATTAATTAAAATTAGAAGTTATAAAAAATTATATTTTTAAAATGTTTGTTTTGAAACAAAGTTTTTAATTTTTTTAATAATAAAAAGTTTAAGAACAAAAAATTTAAAAGTTTATATCATTATTTTATTATTTATAGTCCTTCCTTATTATAATTTTAATCATATTTTATCTTAATATATCATTTTATAACTATTAAATTTTTATTATATTTAGTATTTTTATTTATTTAACCCGTGTAATACATAAATTTACTAAAGCTAGTCATATATATACGTTAAATGCTACTAAAAAAGGATTATGTAATCATAAATTATACTCCTAGACCGTCATATCAACCAAAAAACTTAAAGAATGGCTCCACATCAAAATGGACAGAAGCTTCATTATTATTAATTTGCACAACTACATAACTAAATACCATGATCTATGCAACAACCGAGAATGGAGCCACACATCAACCTTCCAAGCACCACTCAAAAAATACGTAATTTACAATAACACGTGAACAATCAATGTGACAGTGTTAGTTCAAGCGTACTACTTACCATACAACTTGACGTAGTCAAATTCAAAAATGCAAATGCTCTTCAAGTATAAATAATCGATCAATAAACTCATCGTATGGTAAATATGAAAGAAAGGAGAAATAAAAAATAATCGCTCGTGAATGTCTTTTTATATAATCAAATAAACTATACTAATCAAAATTCTTATAACTAGATTTTTATAAAACTAAGCTTTTATGAAATAGAGTAAATAGTTTTTAGAAACAATTTTCTCATAAGAAGTTTTTTCAAATAAAACGAAGTTCGCCCATTTGAACATTGGTCTCTCCTTTCCCATTTGAACATTGGTCTCTGATCAGAGTCGACCCTGAGGAGGAGCGGGATGGATTTCTGTCCAGGGCTCACTCGCTAAGGGGGCACAAATTTTTTTATATTATTTCTTATATTATATATATATTTTTTAATAAAAAATAGTTATAAACTATAATCTAATAAAAAATTTAACCCAATATGTTTTAAACCAAATTTAATTTTTTGGGCCTATTTTATTAACCCAATTACTCAATTAAAAGCCTTTTTAGAAAACAAAATATTTAATCTCATAGGTCGTGATCCATTATCATTTGTTTAATTATTTAGATGTTCAATCGAGCATCCCAAAAATAGATGATTTTGATATGTTTATTGTAATACCTAAACGTCACGAGTTATCGGTTACTATTACGGTATGTCATTGTAATACCATGATTTTGCTAGTTTATATAATTTAATTCGTTAGGGCTAATGGTCTTTTTTTTCCGGTTCGTCCAGGGTACTAAAATCCTCAGGACTGGCCCTGGGTCTCTCCTTCCCCATATTTTAGTCAAACCAAATATATTTTCAGTCAAACCAAATCTAATTTCCTTAGTGATTAAAATTTGTATAAAACTAAGCTTCAACGAATAGTACTTTTTAAAGTTATTTAAGCATGCGAATAAATTTTCAAATTGAGTAATGATATACATGCACGGGATGACTCATGTTGTAACCATTTTTTCTTATTATCCATTTAATTTTGTGATTTATCTTATCTTATTTGTAGTTAGTTTTTCAGACATATGTTTAAGGCGAATGAATATGATCAATCCATAATGTGGTTAATGACTTTCTATAGATACCAATTCTGAAATCAAAAAGTTATCACACTTTGTAGTGAACACAGAAAACCTCAATTTCTGTTTAGCTAGTATTGTTATGACAAAAAGAAAGAAACAAAAAAGCACAACACAAATTTTCAAGATACGACAAGGGATTAATCAAATATGTTGGCAACACAATGTTGCACTTATGACTTATATAAGATGGGAGGCCCATTATTACAAAGTTTAGAGACCCATTTCTCAGATGGGCCTAATCCTAGTAACAAGAAGTCTTGTTTCTAGTATGAGTCGTATGACTATGGAGTCCATTGGTTTCACTCCGCAATTTTGTCATCTACGAATACTTTCTAACCTACAAGTTATAATCCTCATTATATAAGTCTTGCAAATTAAGTTCTATCAAAACATCATTGACCAATGAATTAAATAACTCACACTCAACTTCCAAACCAACGTTGACTTTCTCCAATTGATGACCATAGTTTGACCATTTCACCTCCTTCTCCATATCTCTTAGGTATATTTCCCTGTTATTATTACACTCCCAATCTATAAACATTTCATGCTCTTGGCCGTCCATCCATTCTTTTGCTCTTTGGAGCATTTCATAATCGGAGACATTTTTTTCGCGCACACTCTCTTTAAAGAATTCTGATAAAAGAAGGTCTATGGCTTCATATTTTAATGAATGATAACAAGAAACCGTTGATTTCATTAGTTGAAGTAAAGCCATTGCTTTCTTTTCGATTTGATTCTCTTGGGTACATTCGATGAATGTTACGGTTGAAGATTCATGAACTGATTGAGCTAATCGGTCCTCTAGTTTGATTGGCTCGAGTTGATGAACTCTCTCTAATACTCGAGTCTTGTGTGCTGATACTTTTTTTCCTGCAAGAGTATACTAAACTTAATTTATATGTTATATAATATAGAAAACAAAATGATAGAGATATAAATATAAAATAACAACCTTTGATATCAAGATGTTTACGTGGGAACATTGAAGAAACTTCATCTTCTTCATCAACATCGTTATCATTGTCACTTGGAAAATCCATCACAGATACTGGACTAAATTGCTCATCATGCTTGTCTTGCCACTTCTTCTGTTGATTATCATGACCAAACCAAGTAAAGTTAAATGAATTAAACTAAATCGGAAATTTGAGATTCATACGGTACGGTTTGATGGTTTGACGGCTTAAAGGCCCAACCCATAACCATTCGTGTTAGTTAAGTGAACCGGCCATTTAACCTTATATAGTTTTATATTCATTTATTTTCTTAATTTTTTGTTTTTTGTTTTTTGAGTATGCAGCATGTGTGTATATTATATACATGAGCTACTTTTATTACTTAAGAGACCTAATACAAATTTACTATTTTGAAAGAAATAAAACAAACCGGGTCAAACCAACCAATCAAACTACTAAAACCGGCCAGTCGACCAGCCATTGGTTGCACCTGGTCCTAAGCATTTCAATAATATTTTTAAAGTCTAATAAATTCTGTAAGTTCTAGATAATTTATTATTTATTTAGTGGATGTGGGGGTCCAAAAACGAGGGGTCTTTTGGTAATTAAAAATACAAAATTTATTATAGCATTCACTCACTCTGCTAATCCTCTACTTCGTGTGGCACGAGCTTACCCTGTTACATCAAATTTCAACGGCGTAGATCTCGCCAAGGTAACACATTTCGGATTCTACGGTGTAGATCTACTAAGACAACATTTAAAAATCACGTGCTACACACGCGAGTTGACAAACAAACAAAAATAAATATTAACCCCTTCCCCCGGCCCTCGAAGCTGTATTTTCTCCTCCTTCATCGCTGTGAAAATTTAATGCCTCTATCCCCAAAATATTTATTATTAATAATTAATACTATTTCAAATTTGAATCTTATTTTAAAATATATTAATTAATAATAATATTTCAAATATGAATCTTGTTCTAAAAATATAATTAATAATAATATTTCAAATTTGAATTTACCTTACAAATATTAATTTTGACTTAAATCCAATTTTATTCCTAGAATTATGATAAACATAACCATTTTCTTTTACAAGCCTAAAATCGTTAATATTAATGTAAAGTTTTCATCATTTATTCTAACTTCATTTCAAAGGTTACAAAAAGTTTCTGTAAACTACACTAAAATTGGAACAATTGATAAAATATTAAACTGAACAACAAATAAAAAACTTTTAGAGGTACGGTAATGATCTTAATCATTAAAAAAAGAGTTAAGTTCATTTTTGCTCCTTAAGGTTTGACAAAAATAATCATTTTCCTCCAAAAGATTAAAAACATCATTTTACCTCCAAATGTTTCATAATTTGTTTCAATTTTAGTTCAAAAGTTTCAACATTGTTTCAACTTGAATCCAAAATAGTAAAACTTTTGGACCAAAACTAAAATAACTTATGAAACTTTTGGAGGTAAATTGATGTTTTTAATCTTTTGGATGAAAACGGTTATTTTTGTCAAACCTTAGGAAGTAAAATTAAAATTAACTCTTAAAAAAATTATTAATTTTTTCAAGCCTTAGGATGCTGAACAACATTTAACTAAAAAAATTTTAAATGACAAACTTTTACGCTCACTTAATCCAATCCCAATCCCAAAGTATACCATATATCCAAAGTTTACCAATTGAAATAAACACCATAACGTATCAGTACTATTGGCTCAATACTCTTTTGGTTTAGAAAATATTTAATCAGTAATATGTTAATATGTTTGGTGAATAATATTATTGTTCAAATTAGGTGGGAATTCAATCAAAAAAAAAAAAAAAAAGTACAAACAGCATTGAATTACGTCTAACCTTTGCGTGTTGGTTAGAATCAGAATAGTTGGTGGCCGTCACGGCTGTGGCGGTTGCGCCGGTGGCCGTTGCGGTGGTTGCGCCAACTCCATCTCCGTTCATCATCTTCTCATTCTTCAATAGTCCACCTACGACGTCGTTTCGAGCCAAATTAACCTCCGAACTATCACCGGAGATAAAAGTCCGATCACTAGTCGCCGTAAAGTCGCTACCGGACCAACTGCTACTGTTACTCGTCAAACTTCTCAGCTCCGCCGTAGCGGTGGCGGTCACGGCGGTTGATATTTTCGACGGTGACGGCGACGGTGACGGAGGCGGAGGAATTTCGGTTTCCTTGAGTAAATCGCCGAATGACTTCAACCGTTTGATATCGTTGTTATGATCATCATCAGTGTTCTTCCATAAGCCATACTTCAACAGCCTCCGAGATAGGCTCCTCGGGAAACACCTAGCCTTCAGAGAACCTCCGGCGCCGGCGCCGGTGCCGGCGAACGGCAAACGCTTGAACGCGTGAATCATCACCGCAGAGGCTTTTCTTAGAATCGACGATTGTTTCGATTTGCTTCCGGCAATTGATTGCCGGTGCTTACGGTTTCTGTTGAGATCTGATTCCACAAGGAATCGAACGGTGGTGCAACATTGACGACGAGGATACGATCGGAAGCCGTTGGAGGAACATGAGCTGAAATCATCGAGTAGATAATCTCTGAGGAGCATGGATTTGGGGAATGTGTTGTTCTTCTTGATGATTTGTGAATCATTGGAGAATGAAGCTCTTGGAGGCATTGACATGATTGATGAAATGTTAAGTGATTCAGTTGCAGCAATGGTGATCGAGAATATTAGTGAGAGAGACGATGAAGATTGATGATTGAAGATTGAAGATTGGTTGGGTAGTTTGATATTCGAAATGGTTGGTTATTTGAATTGGTTTTAAGTTATTGTGTTTTTTAATTACTAAATTGGGGAACATTTTGTGATTTGTTGAAGATGGTACGTATATTATTAATGGTTGACAAGTTTGGTCCTTTGGTGTTTTTTTTTTCTTGAGTTAAAACTAGGGTGTTAAACCGTTAATGGTGGTTGGTGGGTTGATTGGTTTTGGGTTGACGGATTGGTAAGTTGAAATGGTTAACACAAACACAAGAGGTGTATGCTTATTCGCGTAAAAAATATTAAGTCTAACGTGTGTGCACGTAAAATCATGTAGTTAGACATTAGGGGTCTGTTAGGTATAACGTAATGGAATAGACAAATTAATGGAATGAATAAAGGAATGCAATAGATGAGAGAATAAAATTAATTATTACATTTTATTGTCGTATTTGGTTACCATTTAGGAATGAAATAATAATTAGTTTGTGTTGTTTGTTAGATAGAAAAAAACAAATGAATGAAATATAAAATTGTTTATGATAGTGATAGTTCTCAGTGATGGCGGTGGAGGCGGCGGCGTGGGTGGCCGGTCGTTGGCAGCAACGACAATGCCGGCGGTGCTAGTGGTTGGTGGCGTCGCGGCGTCGCGGCGTCGGAGGTAGGGGCTGGTAGTTGGCGCGTGGTGCCGCGAGTGGTCGGTGGTAGGCGACGCCGCGGGTGGCCGGTGGTTGTGGTGTCACGACTGGCAGGTGGTTGGCCGCGATGGTTAGTGGTTGGCGCGCGGTGCCGCGAGTGGTTGGTGGTAGGCAGCGTCGTGGGTGGCTGGTGGTTGGCGGCAGCGGGAATGGCCGGTGGTGGGCGGCGGCGCGGGTGGCCGGTGGTGGGCGGCGGTTGCGCTGTCGGTGGCCGATGGCAGCAACAGCCGGTGACGATCGATCTTGGTGGCAGGTGGTGGTTGTTGTGATAAGTGAGTGGGTGGTGTTGGTGACTAATAATGAAAAAAAGGAAAGAAATGAAAAAAAAAGGGGTGGATGGAATGAATTTGAATGAATAGAATTAACTATGTAATGGTTTATTACATTATCTTCACCAATGGTTCATTACATTCCGCTATTCATTACTGCGTACCAAACGTTACCTAAGTATTTAATTCATTTATGTAAAAGTGTCAATTGGGTAGATGGGTTGGTATAATTAAGTTTTTAAAAGTGTTAATCAAGTTGTCATAAATGGGCAAAACAAGGTTGATGGATTGGCTCATTTAATTAATAAGGTTGGTGTGTCAACTTGTTTAATTAAACTGGTTAAAACAATCAACTCAAGCATGACCGTTTAATTTAATCAATTAACCTGAACATTATACGTTTATTAAATGTGTTAGATATAATAACAAAAAAATAGATTACTTTTATGTCGTGCTTCAATGTGTGTTTAAAATTGTCATCCCTAGCTCAAAATGACAATGGATTTCATAAATTTTACTTTAAACTCATAAAATATTATATTTATTATAGCAAATGTTTTTATTTCATAATGTTTATAAACATAAGTCAAGAAAATTATAATATCTTATAAGTTTAGCATGAGATATATATACCATTGACAAGTCTTATGTCTCATGACTTTATGTATGCATTCTTCTTATGCAAGATATATTTTATAAATTATCTCTATTCTCAAATGCTAAAAACATACATAAGAAAAATATTACTCAAATGCTTAAAAAGTGTTAGATTTCCGAGTGTGTCCTGTGGTACTCCCGCCATTGGCAAAATGTAGTACGCAAGTGTTATTGTAATCCCATTAAATTTGATTGAAAGACAACTCGAAGTTGTGGCAAAGGACCACCATTACTCCACTACATCACAGTGATGCTCACTCCAATACGGTAAAATTTTACCTGAGGTTGGTATATATTCAGGTATCGTTATTAGCAGTGTTCATTGAATAGATTTTGAGGTTATTTTGGTTATTTGAATATGTTAATTTGGGTTGTTTGAAGTGAATTATAATCTAAATTAGAAGAATAAGGTTGCATTCAAATGGGATTAGGGTTAATCTGAACATACCGAATTAGGAGAAATAATGTAAATCTTAACTCTATTTGGGTTAATTTGAAAAGACATTAAATTTTTATGTATAATCGAATTCTGCTTTTTGGTTTGGTTTTGATACTTTGTAAAATTTTGTAACTTGATTCAAACATGGAAATATGTATCTGATTTGGGTTTTAACCCGATAAGAGAAACTGAAAACTGAATTCAAATTGCCCTCTTGTTCAAATATTGATTTTTGAGAATCCAATTCAAGTTTTAATTTGTCCTCCATTAGTATATTTATGAGTTTGATAATAGGTTGTAAGAGAATATGTATGGTCTATTTAACAACAATTCCTAAGATTTCTAAAATAAATGCATTAAAATGTATACTCTAGAACTTAACACTCAATCTTTTGATCGCAAGACATACAATTTAATCACCATGACATCCATTGGAGACATTGATGGTTTTCTAAGATTAAGTGTAATAATAAGGTGAGTGCGAGCAAAACGTTTTGTCATGGAGGTAGTAGTGGTTTCACTCTGGCACTCACTAAAAATATATAATGGTTTAGTAAGTATGACTAAATTTTCATTAGATATTAGCTAATCACTCTCAATTAGTGAAAACAATACTACACAACATCGCGACAAATTCCAATACAAATTCATTCGGTTCGTATGTTTGTTGAGAGTTACTTCACATAATTCATTGTGAATGTACGTTTTTGTAAAGCGGTGAAACCTTCCTTTACTTTTTGTGTCGTACCATTTTTAAAACGTATTAACTCTTGCTCCGTATAAATAGTTGTCAATTTAATTGAAAATGACCCTAAACGGTTTATATTCGTACATTGGATTGCCACAAAAATGATCTTCTATAAGACGCACATTAACAACCTCACGATCTAGCTTAATTTGAGCTTGCCTTATGTGACACCCGACATTTTCAGTTCACTTTCTGATAAACATGAACATGACAACGACGTTTTCATTGGAGAACTAGTTAAATTTATTGGCAGATAGGACAAAACTCTCAAGCATAACTGTAATCCTATCGTCAAAGTTCGTTGGAACTCTAAGCGTGGACTAGAGTTTAACTAGAAACGCGAGAATCATAAAAATGCCAATTACCCGTAGTTATTCAAAGATGCTCCATCAAGCGCTAAGGTTGCCCGTTGAGAATTTTGGAGCGAAATTCCTTCAACAAGGAGATGATGTGACAACCGGAAAATTTCTGTCCTTATTTTATCGGAGCTAGTTAAATTTCGAAATGAAATTTCTTTCAACAAGGGGATGATGTGACACCCGACATGTTCAGATCATTTTTTGATCAACATGAACATTGTTTTCCGATTATACATTCATGCATTTAATGTTGTTCACTTAAATGCGTCATTTACTACACAAACATTTACGAACCCTTCACGTAACGGTTTTTCGGAGAATTGCCGGATCGCGCATGCGTCTGTCCCTGAACGTTGGTGATTTGTCAAAATAGTTTTCAAACAATCATAATTGGTGTGAAATTATGTGTCATGTGATTAAATTTTTAGCTTACTTGTGAAAATTGGAAATTTTCTAACATTAATGTGTTTTCGCGCATTTTCGGCTTTTAAAGCTCAAATATTATAAACATGACTTTAAGCTAGCAAAATAAATATTATTTTATGGTTTTAGCATTATTGGTATATCGCTTGTTATTATAGTGTAAACATAATCATGGAAGGGAAGTCCATACAAATCGAAGCGTTAATGACGAGCTAACGAGGTAATTTTGAGTAGTACTACTGGGTTTGACAAACCCTACCCGCGTTAGTCGTGCTAACTCGACTGGAGGTCGAACGGGTGTTTAATTGACCTTGACACTTGCCATTGTTCTGTGATAAGACATGGCGGAAGGTAGTCATGGGCAAAAAAACCGGTTCGGGAACCGGTTCGGCCGGAAAAACCGGAATCGGTTTCAAAGAAAAACTGGTTTGGCCCAAACCGGTCCCGAACCGACCCAAACCGCCGGTTTCTATACCGGTTTGGTAGCCCCGAACTCAAAACCGGTTTATAAACCGGTTTAAAAGTTAAAAACCGGTTAAACCAGTAAGAAAAACCGGTTTCAAACCGGTCCGAATCGGTTTGACAGGTTCGAGTATTCGGTGAGCCAAACCGGTTTGTAACCCGAACCGGTTTGAAGAAAAACCGGTTTGACTCTACCACAAAAAAACCGGTTCGGTTTTGAACCCCAACCGGTTTGGCCGGAAAAACCGGTTTGAACACCTCTAGCGGAAGGCAAAACAACTCACAAACAGTCAGCTTCACTCGAAACGCTAAGTAACTCGATATATAGGCTAGCTACCTATGGTATAACTTTGTTTACTTTTACCTTGCAAACGCTCAAACATATTTACTGATTTACACCTGTGAACTCACCAACCTTGTGCTGACACGTTTTAACATGTCTTCTCAGGTTGCAGGCACGCTTAAGGATAGGGTTGCACATCTGAGGTTAATGCGTCATCTGTACTATTTGAAAATAAATTCATTTACAGTTACTACTTTTCATTGGGCGCCTTGTTTTGCGCATTTATAACTCATGGTTTTACAAACGCTTATGATTCCGCATTGATTACATGGAAAATTATGTTTTAATTTGATTTAAAGTCAAAACTTATTTTAAAGCCCATATAGTGTCGTTTGATATGACTATGACTGAGATCCTGATTTATCACACGCATCGCGATAAACCTAGAGGTGTTCAAACCGGTTTTTTCGGCCAAACCGGTTCGGGTTCAAAACCGAACCAGTTTTTTTGTGGTAGAGTCAAACCGGTTTTTCTTCAAACCGGTTTGGGTTACAAACCGGTTTGGCTCACCGAATACTCGAACCTGTCAAACTGATTCGGACCGGTTTGAAACCGGTTTTTAACTTTTAAACCGGTTTATAAACCGGTTTTGAGTTCGGGGCTACCAAACCGGTATAGAAATCGGCGGTTTGGGTCGGTTTGGGACCGGTTTGGGCCAAACCGGTTTTTCTTTGAAACCGGTTCCGGTTTTTCCGGCCAAACTGGTTCCCGAACCGGTTTTTTTGCCCATGACTAGATAAACCTTACCGGTGAATTTTAAGGGTGTGACACCTTGTAAGTGGACCCATACTATCGGTATGATGAACTATAAATTGTATTATGGCTTGAATCACACCAACAAAAATAATATCACACTCGGATGATTCCGATGACGAAGATGATAATGATGCCAACTTAAGTTGCAACTAACCTTAAGTTATTACTGAAGTTCATATTTACTAACGATGATCAAATTAAAACAGCATATCACCTATGTGAATCTGAAGCAACTTCTAGTGCGTAACAAACAACTCGGTTACCATCAAGGGCTTTGCCCCGCTTGGACCCCTCTACGTGGGGTGCCAACCCCAAACGCCCATCGTAACCTTTTGAACTACTAAAGTGATTTGGTTTCATAAATTAGAACATTTTTGAATATGTGTGTATTTTATATTTCCCAACTTGTATCAATGTTTATTCTAACTCTTTTGGTCTTAAAAGTAAATTTCATTATCTTAAAATGACCTTTTGACACTAAATCATTATAATCCCTCCGTCCTTTTTAATGTAATTCTAGATTAAATTACTACTTCCGTCCTTTTTAATGCAATTCTAATTAAATTACTACTTATTCACAAAATAGAATTATACATAAATAAAAATGTCATGATGACTAAATTCTCATCTTAGTATATTACACATTTAAAACAATTGAATATGAGGATGTTTCTAAGGATTAAACTCTTACTATTCATTGAATGCATGAAGATAATATACCAATTAGTTCAAATTTGTTCATATGTTGCTATCCTGACACTGTGTTTCCTAGCTTGCATCCCTTTCCTTCAAATGATTACATGTATTTAAGTCCAATTTCTATCAAGGGCGTTAAACTTCATGCTCTTATAGGTAGTTCTTTACACTTTCACCTCAATACATAATTTCTCAAAACAACTAATAAGAAACTAAAACTTTAACTTTCTTAAGTTGCTTATCCGAACACATACCTTGATATGATGTAACACATGTGTTTCAATATTTAGATGTTAAGCTTTTCATAATAAATTCAACATCTAATGTTGTATTAGATGGTAATTGTGTGTCTTAACATGAGAGATATTAATGGGCTTTAATCCCATCCCTTTGGTTAAATGATCGACTACATCATGTTGTGTACGAACATACTCAAATAATATCACACCATGCATTATTAACTCGCAAATCATGTTATGTCTAACACTTAAGTGTCTAAACTTTCCAATATACACTTTGCTATAAGCCTTAGCTAGTGTAACAACACCATCACACTAAGACTCTGTCCTTTGGATCCCATCAAGGGTTGCCACCCATTAGACCTTATTATCTGGGGCACTACTCTTTAACCATCGTCGTCTAGAGGGCTTCACCCTCTTAATCCTGCTAAATTGTTTAGCCAAACAAAGATTAATCCTGCTAAATTGTTTGCTTGCCATTTGTGGTTCGGTTGCGTTTTCCCATCACTACCCACATCAGGAAAAGTAAAACACTAATCATAAGCATTCTTCAACTTATTAACAACAAATCATTAGAATATGAATTATATCACATGCATGATGGATTTCTCAAACTTATGTATAAGAATGAACACTTGTCTAATCTTTTTAAATCTTAAAGTCTTCATTCACCATTTCAAATCAAATGTAATAGAATTATATACAAACATATGCAAACCTATGAATGCATACACAAACTCACATGATTTTCTAACATAATATACCCACAAAAATCAAAGTTCCATCAAACTAGACAAACACAAATATTCATTTAAGATAAATCATAACTATGTCACGAACATCAACATAAACATCACCAAAAGTTAGCATACGAACAATCAAAGTAAACTAAGTTTCATCTCAATCCAAACGACATGTAAAAAATAAGCCCACGAGGTTTGAGAAAAACAATATTTAAGTTTGAGAAACTAACAAAGAGGAATTCAAACTAAGATTAAGCTACCAATCAAATCCTTTCTTGGAGTGGTTGACCTTCATCTTGGATGCAAAACTACAGTTTCGTCTCTAGAGAATTCTAGAGGAGAATTCGACCCCCAAAAAATGACACAAATGGAAGAATTCATAAGCTGGAACTCCTCAAAAACTGCAGGTTTGTTCCTTTTTTTTTTCTTTTTGAATTCATAAGCTGGAACTCCTCAAAAACTGCAGGTTTGTTCCTTTTTTTTTCTTTCTCTTACCAACCGACTTTAAGATGGTCTTCAAATGGGGTGTAAGTGAGTGGAGCCGAGCTCAAGCTCGTCTAAGCTTGAGCTCGTGTTGTTTAACTTACGAGAGTTTATGCACGGCACTTTTAGATCTTTATTAATATAGCTCGAGTTTGGCTTGTATGTAGGCTTTCAAGTTCGAGTTTGGCTCCGGCTCAACTTATTTATATCTATTGTTCTTTAATTATTGTATTTATATACATACTAATTCTTTTTATAATTTTTTAAGTTTATAATTTTATAATTGTAATTTTATACATAACATGTTATTTAATTAAATTTATCACAAATTTATGTATAAAAAATATTAGTAAATATATATTTAATATATTAAATACAAATTATATAAATAAAAAACTTGTTTAGTTTTAAAACCCTATCTCGAGCTCGTTTACTAAATAACCCTCGATATAATCTCGAGTCGGTGTCAAGCTTATTTTCGAGCTTTCTAAGAAGCTATGTGGAGCAACTGTCTTTCACTCGTTTTACTAAGAAACCCAATTGGTCCTTATTTCAAGTTTCAATATATTGGAAATGCAGAGTGTTTTTATTTCTTTTCCGGTCCATATAGTTCTTGATTAAATTAAATTAAATCAGCCCCATCAATTCCTTTTCCATTTACTAACTGAGGCTCTCAATAATAGTGCATATGCGGATAAACATGACATCAAGTTTGACCGTGCGATCATTTTTATTACTCAAGTAATAAAACATAAGATCATCTCTAAAAGAAAACTCACATTAGATTTGAAAACCCCCTACCTACCTGAAATCTCCTATTATTTTTGTCACAGTTGAAATTTAAACCCAAACCTTCACATATTTTTATAAGATCATGGGGTACCCCATCTTAGAGCATTCATAGCCGGTTCTCCATAAATCTGTGAGTGTGTTTTTAATATTATAGAGAATGGTTATTAGTGGTTGTGAGTGGAGGATAAAGAATATGTTACTGTTCATCTCTATATTTGATAAAACACTGTTCATCTCTATTAATTTTTTAATATTTGTTGAAAGTGGTTGTGAGTGGAGGAGAGAGAAAATAGAATGATAAAAGTATAAAAAAATATTATTTTATTAAAAAGAAAAAAAAATAATGATTTTTAGTGTAATTATAGAGATGGAGATGGAGGGTGGGTTGTGAATGCTCTTACCCAAGATATGTCCGCTGTTAGTGTTTCTCCTTTTAAGCACAATAGTTTTACCTGTTTTTCTTCGTAAACTACAATGTATCAAAAATCAATCACCTTAGATTTCATTAGTGTTTTGCGACTCGGATCGAACCTGCCGGCTAGACCGGTCGGAACGGGATTCGGAGGGGTCACCGTTCGATCCATCCCAATTCATTTTGTAGCATTGTTTTTAGAACCGGACTAGCCGAATCGGGAACCGGTCCGGTTGAACCATCCGGTTATTGGTCGGACCGGTGAACCGGTTGAACTAGTCCGGTGGTCGGTCCGGATTTTAAAACTTTTTTTCCTTTCAAAATCTAATTATTAGATTAATTTAGTAATTTACGATACATATTTTAACTATTTACGTATTCATATATTGTATTAAAAGTGTAAATCCACTATAAAAAATATAGTATTTTCGTATTTTATTTTTGAATTGAATTTATATAAATAATGTTAATTTTTTTAAAAACAATTACGCTATCCGATCCTTGGTTCCCAGTCCGACCACCAAATCGGTCCGACTAGTAAGGTGACCGGTTTACTTTCCGATCCCGTTATGAAAACATTGTATTTCATATGCATATTGATACATTTATTAAATACTCAACATAAAATAAAATGTATCTAAAAGATAAATCAGGTCGTAGAGGTCGCGACGTTAATGATGGTTGTAGGGGGTGGTGGTGGTGGTGGTTGTTCCAGTGATCTGACAACGACTGTGGTGGCATGTCAACGATGGTGGTAGTTGTGGCCGTGATGATAGTGGCAGAGGTGAGCTGGTGGTGATGGTGGAGGTGCAACATTCAAAATCCTTCTTGGGGTGTAAAGTGGAGGCAGTGGTGTTGGTGCAGTGCTGGTGAGGGAGTGGAAAGTTCAAACTCAGGTGTAATTGAGCCGCGTCTGATGATTAATACTTAAGCTTAATGCGTAACACACCTTAAGGTTCATGATTGTACACGGAATTATTCAAGTGGGTTACAATGGTTTAAGATGTTTAACGATATATCAAATAAGTTATTTTTTTTATTAAAATATACACTTTATATTCTTGATGTGTCACAACATGCGAAATCGAGAAGGCCTCTTTGTATTAGTCACGAACGTATAATACCATATATGGGGGGTGGGGGTTGGTCAATCGAGTTAAAGCGATAAAGCTTCTTTTGATGTTGAAGGTTCGAGCTTGACCTATGACATATTAGTGTGAATTATTTGTAGTGTAGAATTTAAAAAATGTTATATGTTTTTGGAAGTTGTTCATTGTAAAAAAATAATACTACATATTCTTTAATTTATAATTAATCATGATTCCTCACAGCACTGCTTCAAGTTATATTCTTTCTCATGTAAATTTATGGGTACACATAATATAATTAAGTCAGTCTACACTGGTTATATTCTCAATAATGTTGAAAATAACCATAAACGTTTAAAAATCAAAACTCAAAAGGAAGTTCTTTATACACAACTTTCAATTAAAAACATTAACACTAGTATATTTTTACAAAATTTCTTCACATCTAAAAAATTAAAAGAAATTCCTTTTCAGTCGTAAATCTAATAAAAAAATGAATTCTAAGTTGTTAATTTGTTATAGTCAATAGGATGTCAAAATGAGAAATTCCAAAGAGACAGGTCAGCATGTGGACTTTCCACGTCATCCGAACTCCATCCACCTAAGCAACGAGGTGGAGACATTAACATTCCTTCTGCCATGTCAGATATTAACTGAGGCATGTGAAACACTATCTCTTCATCCACATAAGCATCCACCACCCCCTCCGCCTCCACACCCACCACCGCCTCTTCCTCCGCAGTCGTCTCATCAGAACCTTTATCATCATTCACATCCCTCGCGCTCTCACCGTCATCAACTTCCATATCTTTTGGCCGAAACGCCTCCGCCGCCTCGGCTGCCGCCTTACGTATATCCATGGCATCATTACTGACCGGTACAGGCAACCGCGAAACCGAGTCAGCGAAATTCAAACAAGCCATATTGCCACGTAATGCCAATGCTGCCACGTCATGAGCCCTGGCTGCCATCTCAGCAGTTGGGTACGTCCCAAGCCATATTCGTGTCTTTTTATTCGGCTCCCGCACCTCACACACCCATTTATCTACATTCCTCATCCGTACCCCTCTATAAACCGGGTGTCGCGTCTCCTTAAACTTTGTCCTACCCGCTCGCTTCTTCGGCTTCGTTGACGCCAATATAACTCCATCGTCCGACAGGCTCTTCCTCGTGGGTCGACTGCACCCCTGACCATAAGCGTTCGGGTCAGAACACGGGCTCGAAATATCCATATCACAAAATGGCTACAAGGTCACAATTGAGTTTTGAAAATTAGTATCAGTTCACATGGTTATTATATATGCTAGAGTGAGAGGCGTTACTCTTAGCGTACATATGTTTATACGCGCACACGGGTTGATGTCAGGCGCACGTGTGAACTTCTATTTCTAATCTTAGCATGGCAGTACTAAAACACACTTTCTATTCTTCTTCCCATGGGAGTTAATCATTGGTTTATTTGTATATCTTTTCTATTTCTATTATTTTAATATTTAATAATAATATTATTATTATTATTATCAGTCTTCCATGTTCTAGAAGCACAGCAACCAGTACTCTGTTGCAAATTTTATGATCATGAAAACTAATACTTTCGCCGCCGGAATAAATCTTCCATGAAAACGCCGTCGCCGGAGCTACAATTTATGGGAGCCTAGCTTCTCTTTCGGCTAATGAAGGAAGGGATCAAAGAAAAAAGGTTCATTGACTGAGAAGTGAGAACGAACGGTCAACAGTTGTTTGACTTTCCGTTGTAATTGGGGCACTTTAACACATACAAGTCAAAATCGGAATTCAGCAGGCGATTCAGTCTACGAAATTCGACTAAATCAACTCACATATTAGTTGAATTGGCTTTTGTTTTGTTTTGTTTTTTTGTTTTTGAATGTGTGTTTCCTTTGTGCTTATTCATGAACAACCTAGAGATGTGGTTCATAGGGCGCAAACGAATCAAACTTTTAGCAAATAGTTCGTGAACCGTTCGATAAAAAATTTGTTTATGTTCGTTCATCAATAAATGAGCGTACACGAACAAAAAAAAATTCGTTTGTTTAGTTAAATGAACGAACATAATCACAAGTCACGTTCATTTATTTATTGTTTTTGAACTTTTGATAATGTGTTTACTTTTTTTTTAACGGCCAACTAATTAAAGCCCGGCTACCCGGGGTACCCTAATGGCGAAAAGGCGAGCACAGACAGCGTTGAGTAGCCCAAGCCCACCAACCACCAATTCCAGGGAAAACCCATCACCCGAAGGCTCACTGCGGTAAAACCCGGCCCACCAACAGCATTTTTGCTGCTAGTAGGACTTGAATTCACCACCTGTTCTAGAAAAAGTCATGAGGCTATCATTCAACCAAATGATTGGTGGTTACTTATGTTCGTTAATGTCTGTTCGTAAACGTTAAATAATATGTTCATTTATGTTTTTAATTTTTGTATCAGTTATGTTTATGATAATTATGTCAAGTATTTTATGGATATTTATATAAAGTAATTATTTATTTTTGATAGATTTTGTGTAACGTTTGTGATGAAAATGTTGATTTTGTTCTAAATTAAATATATGATTATTTGTATTTGTTTATGTTAATTAAGTTAATTTTGTGTTTGTTCATGCTCATGAACATTCATTTGTGTCCATTTGCTTTTATTTTGTGTTCTTTTGTTTTTGTTTTGTGTTCGGTAAGTGTTCGTGAATAGTTTATTTTCTTAATGAACGAACACGAACGATAAATCTCGTTTGGTAAGTGTTCGTGAATAATCATAAACAAATTTATTTCTTAATAAACGAGCACTTATGAACAAGACATTATTCGTGTTTGTTCGGTTCATTTGTAGTCTGGAGATCCATCTTTGATCAAGTTATATTCCTCTTTGCTTGGTTTTGCAATATGAACCCTATTTTATACACATGTTGATTTTAAGATGTTTTTTCGTTCATAGAATGTTTCTAATGGAAATAAAATCTTTCAAAGTAATTGGATTTTGAAAGAATTAAAATGCATTATTGTCATGTGTGGCTGACAGATTACAATGAAATCTATAAAATATAATAAAAGAAGGTTTTTCTTTGACACTTGTTATTCTCTTAAACAATTTTTTTGACACATGTCATTCATTTAGACATCATGAATTTATTTTCCCTCCAAAAGGGTATTATAGTAATTTAAACACTCAAACTAATTTCTCTCTCTTAATAAAAATTAATTTTATTAATTGATACATTTTTCTCTTTCATCTAGATTTTTTTAAATCAAGCTATGTTTTTAAAAATAAACTTTATTAAGAAAATTAAAAATCATATATTTTTCATTAAAATATAAAATTTTCTAAAACAATAAACCTTTTTGAAACATAATATTTAAAATCGCTCCTTTTTTAAAAAAATTATAACCTTTTTGATACAAACCTTTCGTTTTAAAAATCATATATTTTATTCATATGTAATTATAATCATATTTTATCTTCAAACATAATTTTTTAATTCATAAGTTTTTATTACTAATTATTTAGTATTTTATTTATTCAACTCGTGTAATACACGGGTACTAACCTAGTCTATTGATATTATCATGTTTGGTTCAAAGGAATTAAAATGTAAAATAATGTCAAATTTTTTATTTTTTAAGTTCTAGTACAAATAGCTATTGAGTTCAATGTTTATTAATTTACTAGCCTCTCTCGAACATACGATTACTAATAAGGTTGTATTTTTATTCTTAAATATGTGAATTGACACCTTGCATCTAAAAAAAACAATAATAATAACCTTGAGTGATTGGCCACATGGCACACCCTTAGGCTCCGTTTGGTTCATGGAATTCTCAGGAATTGAAATTGGAATTAGAAAATTTTCCATCCAAAATCATGTTTGGTTGGTCAATGGATGGAATTGGAATTGGAAATAAAAATTTTTCTCTCATTCATTAGAATTCACATTCCATCCACTTACCAATGGAATGTTTAACAATCCAATGGAATGTTCAAAATTAACATTTAAATTTCACTCAAAATTGACAAACCAAACACGTTATCAATTTTAACAAGATTCCAATTCCAATTCCATTTCCAATTCCATTTCCAATTCCAATTCCTTTGCAAAACATTCTGCGAATCAAACGGCTCCTTAGGGTTGACCTTGTTTATGGCTTTTGTTGTCATTATGTTCAAGGCTTTTAGGTTTTAGATTACATTATGATTATGGTTTTAACCACCTGTGAGCATAAAGATTTATTTAAGACTGATCATAAGTCTGAAGCCCTAATCATCAATACCGATAAACCGAGAAGAGATGCATCCCTTCTAGATGATTTTTAAGATTAAAATCGAAATGCAATGAAATTAAATCATTTAAAACTACAATGAAACATTTGTCATAAACTTATAAAACTAACATATTTACCATCTTTAAATTTCAACAATTGATATCAAACAAACTACTCTAAATTTTTGTTAAATCACTTTACAGATCTTTGCTCTTACAAAATATTCAAAGCTAGTTAGGGTCTATGGGGATAAATCAAACTTTAGTTGGGATACTAATTAATGACTACTTTACCAATATTTGTAAATCAACAAATTCCTTAATGGAAAAGTTACATGAAGATCTATTTGAAAATAATTTATTATGATTTGAGCTGTATGATCTATAAAGTTAACATAGAATAAAAAAATAAAAAAGGTTATCAAATATAATTTCAAAACAAATAACTTAGATGAAAAGGCCATTAAAATCACCCGAGAGTAACTTAGAAGACACAAATATGAGCATATGCCAAAGTACAATAGTGCAATGAAAACACAGGATGATCTAGCAAAAGTTAGAAGAAGAAATAGAAACGTTTATGACAAATAAAATGCTTGCTTTATAGCATTGGAAGAAGAAAATGTTTGCTTTATAGAAGAAAATGTACCTCTAAAATCCTCTTACACTAGATAAACATGTTGAGTTATCAAATCTTATAGGTCAAATTTATAACCTTGTGTATCAGTGATTGGAAATTGCAGAATCATTTGTTATATCATATTGCTAGGTTTATTCTAGGAGTATGAGTTTGTGGCAACTGTTATCATATACTTGATTGGTTATAGTTTTTACTTTTGCGGGCAACAAAAAGTGATAACCAACCGACTTCACTATTTAAGGTACAGTAAATGATAGTAAACATATTGCACTGTTATATCCAGCTTAATCGCCTAAATTAACGTACGAACACTTATCATGTTTTATGTTCTTTTTATTATTTACATAGGTCATTCTGAAATAGAAATAAGAAAAGTCAACATTGAAGTCATGTCGAAAGCAATTAAATTGAAGAGCTTGAACAAGTGTCTATGTAGACAACAACTTGACAACATCTTTTTTTATATTTATTTATAAATCTATGTTGATGTATTTGGATCGTTATTTATGTATTTGGACTATTTTTTATATATTTAGACAGCCAGTTAGTTTTGACAACTTGTTTTATGCATTTCAGACAAATTATTCATTTTTATATTTTATGCATTTTTTTATAAAGTCTTGATGAACCTAAACTATGAAACCGAACCACTAGTAGAGCTACATGTTCAATTTTATTTTTTAACAGTTCAGTTTTAGTCTCGATGATAAAAAAAATCGTTAATTTACGGTTATGGCTTATGATTTGAGCCAAAAACTGCTAAACTCGGACTTTAAACATCCCTATCCACCACATTTCACATTTGTTAGAGGATTCTAACATTACTCACTTTATCGATCATCATGTTTCACCCCTACCACTAAATGTACGTTAACCCCTCCCCCGTTGTATGTAGGAATCATTTACATAAAATTACAAATAAAACAATCTTTATTGATATATACAATACAAAGAAATATAAATTACAATCACAAGTCTCTTTACAATTGAAATCTTTACAAAAATAGATGAACAGAAATATAAAAACTGAGAATCGTGTTTAATATAGGGCCCTTAAAACAAATTTCGAGCCTCACAGGAGAACTCGTTTTGTTTCCCAGGGTGCAACAGGCAAAGCAGATTATACTGCCGGGATTGATCTAGAACCCGAACTTGTTTGTAGAATAGAAACCAGAAAAAGATGGAGGATGTCTAAAGAACCTGTTTGCTGTAGGTTTTAGAGCTGTATTGATGTGTGTTTCTACTGAGCCACCCTATTTATAATAAACTTTGAACTGTAACAGCCACTCAATCATCACTCACCACATTTTACTCCGCCTCTGCTAGTCTTATAACACCCTAAACATATAATCATTTTTAAATGGTTACGAATATAACAATCAACGTGAAATTATTTTAAAATAAGGTGTCCTTATGGATAACAAAACTTTCGAAGCCAATAAACTTCGTTGTTTCAGATTAAAGTACATGCTTTGCTGAATCATATTTTATAATCACGTTAAGTGAATACAGATATGTTTTATAATTTATACTCCAAAATAAAATACAAAATATTTATTAGAAAGATTTTAAGAAAAATGGCGAGAGAATGCGTAATCATATTTTGAGAGTGGTCTGTCCAAAGTTGCTTAATAAATTTTGATACTGAGAATACAGTTGATGCACGGATCAATTGTGGCCTTCACTAAACCTCTAATAATTTCAACTGTAAAATAATTTGAATTATCCAGGAGGCTTAACGCATTCAACTCAATTTCAATCCGGCTATATGTTTTAAGCCTTTTAATAGGTAGTCAACAAACTTTTAGAAAATCATTCTTAACTTTTGTTGACCCATACAAGAACCGCTTTGGAACCGGAATTGATTCGGGTCTTGGGAAAGAGCAATTTGTGCACATCACTTCGGCGGACTTAGGAATGTCTGAAGGGGGCGGCTTCCCAACCTAAATATTTGTTTTATACTCACCAATCCTGACCCCCAACCAATAAAGTTTTACAATTATTGTTAGTGGTATTTTTATGCATAATTAATCATGATTTTAGCATATGTTTTTATTCTATATCATGCATTTATTAAACATATTTTTATTTATTTTGAGTAATGTTCGTTTTGGTAGAATAGAGTCTACTTTGGATCGATTTTATTATTTTGTAGGTAAAAGACGGTTGCGCAGATTGAAAACAAAAATCGATAGAAGCTTTGGAAGAATATTAAAGACTAGGGGTGATTTGGGAAGACTTGGAAAGATGAAAGGTGTTATATTTATTGTTTGAATAAAAAAAGTTTTAGATAACTCTTGAAGATCACATGGACTTTGATTTTAACAAATTTACCAAAATCATAGGGATTTAAAATTCCAAATCCCATCTATTTTTGAAGACAAATTAAGAAGAAAATAATCATTTTTTTACCTCTTGGAAGGGGAGTGGGAACGTAGAAGACAATAAAGGGGAAAACAAGAGATTTCAAGTATGGTGGTTTTTTTTTAATATATCTGTCTTTTTTATTCGTAAGTTTTTATTTTATTCTTAGCATGATTGATCTAGCCGTTGTGTCCAGCTAGAACAGTTAGGTTTTGACACTTAGATTTGTTTATTTGATTTTTATTTGTTTTTTATGTGAAATGATTATGTGAATGCTTATTTGAATGGTTTGTTTGCATGATTCTTTATATTAAACTATAATCTACTCCGGTATATGTTAAATAGTTAATAAACCCGATCAATTTATTAATTTTTCTAATAAAATTCTTTAATTTTAAAAACCCTAATCAAGTTTTAATTTATGATACAAAGAACAAACAATGTTTTGTGTTTGTCTATGAACCCAAAATCATTATAGAGTCATTCAATCTAGTTAAGAATTCCGAACGGCGTGAGTGTTTAACTATAATCGATATTTCTATCACTGCAAACTACACGCTAAGATCCGAACGGCATAAAATTAGAGTAGCGGGTTGGCTCTATCAACGAATTGCGTTTGGTTAGACATTAGATGGATGGAATGTCCGAACGGCATGATTTCTAGTATAGATACAAATTGTTTACATAAATGATCATTGCACCATAATTGTTAATGATCGTAAGTCGGATCAAGTCAAGAAATAACTCTTGTGTTAAAACTATTTTATAAAATTTGATTTTTCTTCACATTTTATTAGTTTCAATAAATTTTCGTCATAAAAAAAATCACTTCATTATTCTTGACAGAACCTCAACACGGCCGCGTAGGACTCCCTTTGCAGTTTTGACACGGCCGTTTCAGCATGCTGTAATTTTTTTACTTTTACATTTTTTTTCTCAATTTTAGTTTTGTTATTAAAATCTCCCCATTTTCTTTTGTTTGCATAACAAGTGTATTTGAACATGAATCGTTTTGGTATAAACTCGATTAACCCGTATCGTTGAGGACAAGGATCCTACTTTTACTCATACTATTCTTAGTGTGTGTGCAGTAGGTTCACATTTATATATTTTATTTGTTGGATTCGACACCCAACAATCATCCTCATTTAAAACGCAATTTATGAAGCCTTCTACCTTTGCCCAACAACCCTTAGGGGGTGTTTGTTTTTTCAGAAAAGCTCTTCCTAACCTATTTTGTCTGTGTCGCGCAAACCACGCACAGACATTGACTTCTGCAAAGTGTTTGTTTTTTGTAAGACTTTTCATTAAAAAATGTCTGCGCGAGGTCTGCATGGTGCAGACTTTGCACAACCACTTCTAATGTCTTCTAAAGTCTACAGAGGATTAAACACCATCACCCACCACCACCCATGTCCACCACCACCGTCCACCTCCACCACCACCGCCCGCCACCGCCACCGTCCACCTCCACCACCGTCCGCCTCCAACCACCGTCCGCCTCCAACCACAACCCACCATCTACCATCACCACCACCGTCCAGCACTACCGTATACCACCACCAGTTGAATTTAACAGTTTACAGAGTTAAAAACCAGCACTCTTTTTGTTGCAGACTGAAGAGGTTTGGTCCACCTCTTCTCTTACAGATGTGATCCGCAAACATTTTACTGCAAAAAAAAAACAAATAAACAAACAGCACCATAACGGCTATCAGGCGCCAACAATAATATCTAGATCAACCTCCTTGCCGTCGACTTTCTCCACCATTTTCTAACCCCATCTTTAATTTCGTCCAACTACGGGTTTTAAAATATGTGCTTAAATTTTGTTGTTTTAATTCATTGATTAAGGATTAGGGTTTGAAAATTGAAATAAAATAGTGTTGTAATTATTTATTTATGTATATGTGATATAATTTGGTTTATAATAGGAATTACTAGTCATGTAAAGAATCAAGTGACGTTAACAAAAAGGAACAAATGGCTATAATAATTCGATACGTGGATAAGTATGAGATAGTTAAGGAACGGTTTATTGGGCTTGTTCGTTGTCTTCTTTTAATATGACCTGACCTCGAAAAAATTTGTAATATAATGTTAGCCAAATGACTCTTCAAAGAATTCCACCGTTTTAAAAAAAAAAAAAATTTAAATCCGCCACTAGCAACTCTAATGCTCTAGTTACGAACATTTGACATTAGAAAATATAGTATTTTGACTTCCATTCGGTCATCCTGGCTTTTTATAAAACATCAAGAGAGTACGAGACTTATGAGTTGTGAACCATTGGGTCTTGTTGGAGTTCCCAGCCCAGCCCATTCTAAATAACCGAATAGGATTTTTGACCCAAACTCAGCAAAATTAATACTTTTTTAACAACAGATTTACTCTAGTCTTGCTCTTAAATTATTTCAAATAAATTAAATCATGTTTAGGTTTAAACCAATACACTTCCTTTAAAAGATGAAGCCTCTGTTAAATGGGATGACAACTGACTAGCCCTGCAAAAGTTATATTTTAATTTCAATATTGTAATTTAATATTTATGTAATTTGTTTTTAGCTAGGTAATTTATCGAGTGCTATGTATGGGATGGAATCACATATATTACAAAATACAAAAATAATTTACTAAAAGATAAAACGATAATTTTTCAA